>CM076570.1:1100840559-1100905114 GCA_034641835.2 Pinus albicaulis | reverse complement strand
GATAAATCAATCTTGCAGACAAGATCGATCTCCCTAGTACCAAAAGGTAATCTAGCAACAAATAGCCAAACAAACCTATCTTTCTCTAAACATATGCGATTTACAAAAGAATACTATAAAGGTGTTAAGGTCTTACCGTAGATCCAATGCTTGTTCGAAGTTGTTGTCCCTCGTGCACTTGAAGGAGTTATCTTTGTAAACCTGTAATCACAAACAAGAAAACATTAAATAGCACCTGTATAGTAAACATCATAAATCATGCCTATCATGGTGATCAAGGAATCCATGAAATAAACAATTAATTAACATCTTATTGAGAAAAATGAATTCATTTGTATTAACTTTGAAAGAAGGAAAACCTTACAACCTTAGCCTTGATGTTGAACAGGCCTTCTCGGGGTCCAAAAGCAGGAATCCCCTCTACTCTGACAAGCCTTGCACTCTTCCGACCGAGACAGATAGAGGTATGTGATCTTTCCTCACAAAATCTCAGTTAAATGAGTCTAAATCCCAACAGCACTTAACCTCAAATAATTCTAAAGCTTGAAATCCCCTTGAGGCTAACCAATGCCTCTTTTTATAGTGCAAAAGAGGAGGTTTCAGTTCCAACTATGAAGGGATAGAATCCTCCTTCAAAGGGATAAGCTCCTCACATCAAGGGGTTAGCTCCATAAGGTAAGGGATACATGAACCTCAAAAGAGTGGTTCTGCCACCGCAAGATTCTTTCCAGAGGCTTCTAGAAATTACTGAAAGTGATCTTTTTGAGTTTACTTGTGCCTTTTTAATCTTTTACAGGGGTCCGCACCTTTAACATAGAGAAAGTGCGTTCAGATACGCAGGAGTCATGAACATTAGGTGCGGGACCGCAGGCAAGATACAGAGAAAGTGCAATACCAGAGTTAAGGAGATTTTTAAGAACTTTTCTCTTATTTTCAAGGCTTGACATGAGGAACTGATATGTTAGACTTGCAAAGGAGGAAGTATGAGTGATAATGAACTCATACAAATAATAGAATGTCAATGCGACAATTTTTAGTGCAACAGATTGCCCCCTAAAGTGAAAAGTCTAGAATAGATGAAGCTAAAGTCTGTCATATATGAAAAGTGCAATACTTTATCATTTCAAGGATCATCTTGTGGACACCCCAGTCGGAACCTGTAAAAAAATTCAATGCGAAATATATATATGTAAACATATCATCGTTAAGGTAGGCATTCCCATACTCAGATCAAAACTAACTAGAAAATTGTTCTGATATAGGAATGATTTTGAATACATCAATAGTATAGACATGTGTAGACACAGTATGGACACAGCTATCTGTTTATGAATAGTCCACTGTATAAATGAATAACAAAATTCCTCGTAGCCTGGATGGTAAAAACTAGAACCAGGGTCTTGATTTCCTTTTCTCGAACCAGTACAATTCTATCCATGTGAATAAATGTGTCGAAGTCAAACATGGTAGAAACCACTTGATTACCAGTCAATGATGTAAACTGTTAAAAAGTGTGAGAGTAACCACCACTGAAGTCGAACATGTCACGGAATCATTCGATCGAAGGTCAATGATGCAACCTGTCATCGAAGGTGAGAAACCTGCCATTGAGGCATGAAGATTTCAAGGTACTGACGATTCCTAGATCAACTTCCTAGATAATGAGTTGTCGTCAATAGGAAGTGATCCGTCATAGGAGAGCCCACAACATGAAATCATAGATCAAGTTTTGAAGAAATATATCGGCAAGGACTGACTCAGGGATGGTCAAAATGGATGACAGATATTTTGCAGATGAATGGTTTGTTTGAACTGTCCTCTTGAACACATAACGACACTGCAGATGGTTTGGTGACAATTGACCCAAAGCTAATACCCAGAAACTGGCTGAAGACCTTCAATATGGTTTGATTAACTGTTAGGCAAAGGATTTCCCAACCTAGGTGAACAAAAGTGTTGTGTTCAAGAGTGGTTAATGGCTTTTCGAATAATCAAAATACAACAAACAGGTTCATTTTCCTCTCTTTTCCCCCACCATTTCTAGCAAATACCTCTTTATTTTTGACAAGCTTGAGGAGGATAACATTTGCTTGTTTATAAGCTCATCCTTCGGATGAGTCCAACTTAGTTTAAGATTCCAACCCTAAGAAGGAGTGGTTCATTCCTGTTTTGAAATTGAACAGGTCCTTTACTGTTAAATTTTAACGAGTCCAGTATAGGAGAAACTCGGTGTTTTTTCAATTTTAGAGAGTCAGAAGAAAAAACTTAAGAAGACTCCATGGAGGTACTTTTTCGTAAATTTAGTCTCTCGGGCCCGAAAAAGGATAAAATAATGTGGGAGAGAACTCTATTGATTGTATTTAGTCAATGTATACCTTTTTCATAAATAGTCAATTTCAGTCCGTAAAAGGGGTAAACTTATACTGAAAGGACGATCATTCATTTATTTTAACGAGTTCGAATAATCAAGTGCTCGGAAATCTTTTCAATTTTCGAGAGTCTAAAAAGAGCTTAAAAGAGGACTCCAAGTTTTCGCTTTTTTGTAAGTTTTTCAAAGAGTCCGAAAAAGTGATAAAAGTATGCTCTTTGTTGAAAATTGATCAATTTTCCCGAAAAATCCAATTTTCTGCACAAAAATTCGAAACATTACACATACCTGTTTAAGATAAATAAAAATGCTTTCAAAAATAACCTTTTTAAAGTGAAAAATAAACAAATTAAAAATTCATTTATTCGAAAAAACTTATAAAAAAGACTTTTCTAACTTCATTTTTACCATTTGTGTTCATAGTGAAAAGTAAGAGCTTTGGGTAAAAAATTTCCTACAAAGATTCTGGAAAATCTGTCAGGCGAAATCGAGAACCGTCAGCTCCAGGTAATCCACGACCTCCTTATCTTGCATTTCATCCATTTACATTTCATTTTTACGCTTTAAATTTCATTTTTAAGGGAAAATAGGTTCAAAAAATCGCCCGCGAGGGTCCGCAGGTGCAACACGCGGGCCCTGCGGACCCCGACTTTTTTCTAGATAGAAAAAGGTCTTGGGTCCGCACCTGTCTCAAAGCGCCCATGCGTTCCTACGCACTATGTATGAGAACAGAGTGCGGACCCTGCACAATTAAATTTCAAACTTAAATTTCTTTAATTCCGCCCAAAAAATTTTAAAGTAGATTGTTGTAATATACCTTCTTATGCATTGTAGGATATACAAGATGCTAATTTGGAGAGAATGTGAGCATGAAGACATAGATGACACTGCAATGCTTCATTTGCTTACAATGTAGGCATTAAGAGCATGCGGTTTGTACAAATTCTGGGCCATTCAGGGCATGAGGGCACAGGTAGACCTCCTGACGTGGCTGGTGAACAGGTGGAATGTACAGGACCAATGTTTCATTATTGGCGGCCACCAGCTCGAAATTGAGCTGGAGGATATCTATTTTTTGACTAGTTTTTCCAAGAGGGGTGAACAAATTTCTCTATTTGGGACTAGGCTAGGTGGCCAGTCTGTTGCTAGTCTTCGACTAGAGTTCTGTAATGATCAGGCAGACCCCCAGGCCAAACAGATTGACATAAAAACTATCATCTGTCCCGAGCTTAAAGTTATTGTATTTACTGTCACCAGACTGTGCGGGAGCGCAGCGTTGCATGTGGCTACCGGTTCCCAGATGCGCATTGTTGTATACTATTTTCGAGGCACCATTTTCAACTGGTGCGAAGCTGTGTTTGCCAATGTAAAAGGCCAACTAACCAGAGCAAAGAATGGAAAGCTCAACAACTTTGGATACGGATCCATTGTAGTCACCTTTTCTCTAGAGAGGATCCCCATGTTAGCTCCGCAGAACATTCCTGTTGATGTTGGTCGACCTCGAGAACCTAGGATGGTTCGTTGGGTTGCATTGATGGCCCGTCATGCTGCTGAGGGCATCGAGGTTGTTCTATTTCCTTCTTCATATTTTCGTTGGCTGGAACGCCAAATTTTTGTTATAGAGGACTTTCCATACGCTGAGATAGATTTCCGCAGCAACTGAGAGATGGCTCTCCCATCAGGGGAACAATGGGATGAATCAGGTAAAAATCATTTTCAACAATTTCTAATTTCTAATTTTTTTTTTTATTTTAATCATCCCAAAACTAATAATCAAAAGTTTAAAATGCAGATGTGGACCCATGGCGACCAGCCCATCTCCAACCTTATGAGAGGAGGCATCCAGCTGCCACAGCACCAGCCCCAGAGGGCCAATCAACAAATATCCTGTCTGATTTAGAGCATCACCTAGAGTGCCTGACTCTAGACATTCCAGAGACCGACATAGATGATATTCCGCTCAGATTACAAAGATATGTGATTGGTGTCCCATGACCTTTTAGGAGGTTCCTATGTAGGGTGGCCCGGGCAGTGGTCTCTTATAGTGATCATCATCAGTGATAGGATGATCGTTTTGTAGACTCATATTTTTGACCTTTTGTATTATCATTTTTTCCGATCATAAGGTGTTTTCAACCTATGATCGAAGACGATGTATATTTTGAAACACACTTCTATACTATGATATATTGCTATTACCGGCTATCTGTGTACATGTTATCGAATGTTGTTTAATTTACTGTTTTGATTATTGCAAATGTCTATTTATCACACTAGAAGCAACTGCATCTGCTAATGTATTTAAATGTCTTGGAATATGTTGATATTCAATGTAATCAAATTCATGTTCCAAGAGACGAACTCTTAAAAATAACCATAATAACACTGGATTTCTAATGGCATAAACCCTGTTAAGTTGTAATACAACAAGTTTTAAATCCAACCTAACAATCAAACTCCGAATTCCAAACGATATGGATTCAGATAATAACTCAATCACTGCACTATACTCTGCAATGTTATTCGTTGTTTGACCGAGGCTTACCCCATGCATGGATACTAACTCGTCAGAGAATGAATAGATAACCCAAGCTGCGGAAGAAATGTTCCGTGTACTACGACAAGCACCATCAGCAAAACCAGTGTAGGTTTGAAGAGACGTCAGCATCTGCAATATCAAGAGTAAAACTCAGATAAGCAGGAATAGTGATAAAAACATACTCTAAACTAGGCACGCTTTTCTAATCTAAGACACACCAACAGTAAAGAATCTAATCTAACTAAAAAATCTCCACACCAAGTTTAAGCATAATATTTCTTCAAATAAAGCCCATTTATGGGTTTATCTAAAGAGACACCGTCAAAATCTATCAGCTCATAGGCCCCTTTTGCCAGTTTTCACTTAACAATGAAAGGACCATGCCACATAGGCAAAATTTTCCAGCCCCCATCTTATCATTGGCTTGATCGTACACTAAAACTAGGTCTCCTTCTAAAAAAATACGAGGTGTAACATTTCTATCATACTGAGCCTTTATTCGTTTGACATGAGCTTCGTTTGCTAATGCAGCATTTTGTCGATTCTCATCTAGATGAGCCAAGTACAAAAAACGCTTCTCCTCTTCAGACGTAGCTGGGAGTAATTCTATGGCTAATTTCAATGACGGAATTTCGCATTCAATAGGCAACACAGCTTCCAAACCCTAAACCAGTTGAAAGGGAGTGAAACCAATTGACGTTTTTACAGAGGTCCGATATGCCCAAAGTGCTGAAAATAACATGGAATGCCAATTCGACTTATGAATACCAATAATTCGTCTGATCATAGTGACTAAAAATTTATTGGTAGCTTCAACTAGACCATTAGCATGCGGGTAATAAGGAGTAGAACTATCATGGCGTAGGCCAAGTTGATCTGTCAATTCAGTCATCATGATATTTCGAAAATGACTTCCATGATCTATAATAATGGCTTGAGGAACACCGAATCTAGAAATTATATGATTGAACACGAAATTTGAGGCAGTCTTGCCGTCTGCCGAAAATGTAGGCATCGCCTCGGCCCACTTAGTAAAATAATCTACTGCTAGGATAATATATGCATGCCCCCCATCCGAGTGAGGGTTACATGTAATAAATTCAATTCCCCACTTTGCGAAAGGACCGACAGCAATTATAGGGTGAAGAGGAGTGGGTGGTGCACGCATTTTACGATCAAAGATCTGACAATTGTGACATTTTCGGACTGCATAGATACAATCTTTGAATAACGATGGCCAGAAATAACCAACGCGCAATATATTTTGGGCTATGGCATACTCATACATATGACCACCACATGCTCCATAATGGCCGTCATTTAGAACCTTCTCAGCTTCTTCATGAGTAAGACAGTGTCGGAAAATAGAATCCGCTCCACGACGATAGAGTGTATCACCAATAATATTGTATTGTTGGGATTGGAAACATATTTTCCGTCGCTGAGATCGTGAGATTTCAGGCCGAAAATATTGGGCTTGGAGATAAACAATAATATCCCCATACCAAGGATCAAGAGTACTGATAAGAAACAAGGATTCGTCTACAATGGGCTGCTCCGCCACAGTTTCAGTATCAATAGAGGGGAAATCACACATCAGTTCGGCAAAAACCAAAGATTTCTTTGCCTTGGATTTTTCAAATTCCAAGTCAAATTCCTGCAAGATAACTATCCATTTGGAATACTTGCCCCATAGCAATTGTTTGGTCAAGATGTACATCATAGGGTTACAGTCTGAAATTACTGTGGTTTTACGTAATAAGATGTAGTGTCAAAATCTTTGGACATCTTGAACAGCTGCCAAGGCCAATTTATCCACATGTGTGTATTTGATCTCAGTTGCATGTGAATTTTGACTAAGATAGTAAATCACATGTTCATTGCTGAATTCATCTTCCTGAACTAAAACCATCCCAATGGTGGAATGAGAGGCGGCGAGGTACAAAAAATAGTCTCGGTTGTAGTTGGGAGGATGCAATAACGGTGCATGGGTCAACGCATGTTTGAGTGCATCAAAAGATCGATCAGCAATCTTTTGAACAACCGGATAAAACCCTCTGTTAGCTCGGTGTAGTTAGGAATGAACCGACGTAAAAAAATCTTTCCCCTGCAAACTTTGGAGTTGGCGCAGAGTTGAAGGAGGAGGTAGATTGACAATAGCTTCGACCTTCGACGGATCAACGCGAATGCCTTCTTTTGAAACAAAAAATCCCAGTAAGCAACCTGATTCTACACAGAAAACACATTTGTGTGGATTCAGCTGAATTCGATAATGCCTACATCTCATAAAGATAGCTCATAAATGAGAGAGATGGTCAGCCCTACGCGATGAATGAGCAGGTAAATCATCGAGATAAGGCTATACAATGTGCTTAATGTCATGAAATGCGTAAGACATAGCCCTTTGAAAAGTTGCCCCAACGTTCTTCAATCCAAAGGGTAGTTTGCAATAAGCAAATGTCCCCCATGGAAAAATGAAAGTTGTTTTTGGTTGATCAGCAGGGAGTTTGTTTATTTGATTGTAACCAGAAAAACCATCCATAAAGGAGAACATTTCACTGCCGGCACAATCATCATTTATCTGATCGATATAGGGGGGTTGGATAATTGTCTTTAGGACAAGCTTGATTAATATCCCTATAGTCGATACATACTCTTATTGTTCCTTGTTTTTTGTTAACAGGAACAATATTCGATACCCAATTGGTTAAAGGAATTGGATAAATGAAACCTGCACGAAGTAATTTTTCAACTTCGGCTTTGATAGCAGCAGCTTTTCTTGGATGTATTTGACGTAAACATTAACGGACAGGTTTGGCATCCGGGTAAGTCTTGATTTCATGTACAACAATTGACGAATCGATTCCTGGCATTTCCTCATATGACCAGGCAAACACGTCACGAAATTCTTGAAATAGGGATTTATAAGATTGGAGTTCATCGTCCGTACAGCAAGCACCTATATGAATGTTTTCAATTATTCCTAGTTTAACTGAAATGTCAATAGGAATCGTTCGAGAGATATTTTATAAATTTAACTCAGAATCAGGATTTTGCAATGGATTCTGCGGTTCTTTGACATATTCAGCAGTAAAAATAGAAGCGAAATCATTTTCAAAATGATCCAGCTCAGGTAAAAACGAAGATCGATGATGTAGATCTTCCCATGGTAAATCGTCAACAGACAAAAGCTCACGAATCTACTCATCAATATGAACAAGATTGGGAAATGTCGTTGTGGCTGAGCTAGATATAGAAAGAGATTCCTCATGGATCCCATTCATTGGATCAGTTTCAGTTGAAGAAGGATCGGAAAGCGACTGTACATCCTGATATGCAATTTCAAAGGGACTCAAAGGCATCGCACCATCAAATGAATCCAACTCGGAATTGGAAGGTACGATCCAAGGATCATCAAACGTAATGGTATTCGATGAAATCATATGAATATTTGCAATAGGATGCGATACGTTAGGAGGAGGAAAGGAAAAATTTCCTAGTAAACCAGAATCTTTAATCAAACCTACCCCAACATCCTTGTAAGGGATAGTCGTTTTACCGATGTGATGGATAGTCTCTGTAGAGGCTGGATCGGAGGAGAAAAAAGTGAGCTGATCTATTGTAACGATCTTTCCTTGATGTGGAAACTTGATAAGCCGAAAGACCAATGAAACAACAACAGTCATAGCATAAGACCAACTGCGACCCAGGAGAAGGTTGTAATCCAGAGGGGCATCAACCACCTCCACATCTAGATTTACAGTTTTTCCTTCAACCCCTATAGGTAAATCCTACAAAATACCGAAAGGATGGAACCCTCGACCATCAAAAGCCTTTAGAATTGTCAAAGACTGATTGAGTGTAGGAGAACCAAGCGATTTCCAACACTGGATCGACATAATACACGTAGAAGCCCCTTCATCAATCACAGTCCGAAAGATCAGTCTGTTTTTTACTAATACTGGAATCTGGAAAGCCATTTGATGAGGTAGGCGGGGTGTACTATTCTCTAAATCAAAGATTATAAGGTTCAAATCCTAAATATCAACATCTCCTATAGCAGACAAAAGTAATTTACGTTGTGCTGGGAATGATTGCAGCACTTCCAAAGCCGACATTGCTGAAGGGGAAATAGCTAAGTCCTCAACAATGTTGTAATTCTGAGCAGCTCTCGCATGTGGATTGAAAGTTGATTTACGAATTACACCTTTAGTAGGCGGTTTGATTACTAAGTCTGGATTGGGTTTCTCGATCTGTAGTGGATCAGAAACAGGAGGAGGTGTAGTTGATGTGTTTGAATTAGAAGATTATGCTTCTTTACCACCAACAGGATTTTTACTACCATAATCTTGCGATCGCGTCACAATCTTGACATGAGACATCATCATAATAGGTTCTTCTAAGGCATTTGAGGTGGACCAATCATCTTACTGTCTTGAGTTGGAAAAGGATCGTTCAAGACAGCAGGTTGTTGAGAACCTTTAACGAATTTCGAAACCTCTGCTCGATGTGGGCATTCTTTAGTAAAATGATCCTCATCGCAAATGAAACAAGGATAGCGAGGCTTGCGTTTTTCGTCATCAAATTCTGTTTTTTCTGTTTTTTCTTTTGAATTCTTTTTGTTTTTATTCTTCCCCTTATTTTTACCGCCGGATTTAGATTTGGTCGTAGATGTCTCTACGACATGAATGTCGGCAGAAATTTCAGCGGAAGACTCTCCTTTCGGGGAATCAGGTAAAGTTATTATAGGAGAAGAATTCTTTGAAGATTTCTTCTTGCTTTTAGTATTAACTGTACCAATCATACCATCAGCAGCATGAGACCCTGAAGGAGCTGCAGTTATTTGACCTTGTTTTGGAAGATCGGGGATTTTTTCATGTAAAGTACCTGACTGCGTATAGACGAGGTCAAGATACTGAGCTTGAGCAATGACTTTCTCCTCGGTAACAACTCCTGCCTTAGCGACATCTTCAGTGATTTTGGGTAATAATGATTTAACAAACCATTTCCGCCAAAATTGATCCGTAATGTAAACTTTCACTAAACGCCTTCTACGTCGCCATTCGTGAATATGATCAGAAATATACGTGGACGTGGATTGTTTTAGCGAAGTCAATAGTTTCGTGCCATTGTCGTATCGGACAGGCAACTGAAAATGAGTTAAGAAAGCAGTTGCTAACTGACTGAAATTATTAAAAGAGCCTCATGGTAACTCAATGTACCATTTGGCGGCAAGACCAATAAGAGTTCGTTGAAAAATACATAAGCAAAATGAATCATCAATTATCGAATTAGATGCACACCAGAGGTGATAAGTCATAACATGATTTTACGGATCCTCTCCTAACTTACCCTCGAATTTCAGTATATCATTGGGCAACTTATGCGGCATTGGCAGCCAATACGAATGATATAAAATTGGATCATTCGTAAGGCGTGTCAAATTAGGTAAATCCAAAGTTGCAATAAATGGTAACTGACCGTTAGGGTCACGAAAACCTTGAGTAACAAGAGCAGTTCCAGTAGGAGGATACCCAGGATAACTAGGAATCGGATTTGCATTAGGAATGGTATAACCCCCCGGGAAACCAGAATTAACCGGACCAAACTGTGGTTGTTGAGGCTGTTGATAAGTATATCCAGGGTACGGTTGATACTGATAAACTGGGTTTTGTGAAACGGAACCGAATTGATACTGTCCCTAGTATGGTTGATACCTGAATTTCGATTGACTTGTGACAATCGTACTTGTACCAGCTTGTCCCGCAGGTATCTGGACCGAAGTCTGAACTGTAGGTCCTGATTGGGGTACAGAGACTTGAGGGATTTGCACGGATGCAGGGATAGAAGTACTCAGAGCTACAGATACTCCAGAAATAGGTGTTATAGGTTGAACAGATGTTGCAGCAGTTTGAGGTGGAGTCTGAGGTGTACTAGGCCCAGACTGCTAAATATAAACAGGTGCAGGGATTTGAACAGTAGGTTGGAGAGGTTGTTGGGTTGGACTAGAAACCAACGGCTGTCTAGGTTGAGAAGACAACTGCACATTAGGTTGCATAGTCTGTTGAATTTGGGACGGATCCCACACCATGTTCATTCCAGGGTATTGTCCCGTAGAAGGTTGTACAAACGAAGGACCATAGCCTGGTTGAATGTAGGGTTGATAATTAAGAGGTAAATTTTCAGCTCCTTGTACAAATGATTGACTAGAAAGCAGTTTAAAACCTTGAGTTGCGTACTGACCTTGAGGTTGATAACCCTGAGGCGCGTACTGTATTTGGGGTTGATAAGGACCTTGAGGAACATATTGAGTTTGGGGTTGACCTTGGGGTATGTACTGTCCTGAAGGTTGATAACCTTGAGGTATGTACTGTCCTTGAGGTTTTTCTCCAAAATAATATTGTGCTACAGTTTGTCCTGGGAAAAAATTACCCTGTAGTTGCCCCCCAGACGGTAATTGACTGCCTTGAGGTTGCCCCCCAGTCGGTAACTGACCACCTTGAGGTTGCCCCCCAAGTGGTAACTGACCACCTTGAGGTTGAGGATTTGTAATATTACCAGACATCATAAAGATTTGCTCTGCATTCGACGTTTCAGTTTTAATACCAATAAGACCAGGTGATAATACTTGTTCAATCAGTCGAGGAGCTGCTCCTGAGAAAGTACCAGAAAGAGCCTGGTACCCCGAAGGAACAGAAGGACCACCGTGTAAAAATGCTTCCGGTGATTGGGAAAACATAGATGACTCTCTTGCCATGATAGATGAGGGATAATAACCTCTGGGCGTAGGATGAAATGGAATTCGAGGTGGAGAAAAATCAAGACCCGGGTTATCTAAAAAAAAATTCAAAGATAGATACCAAGCGACACTTCTAATAGGGCTGTAGAAAATAGATTCACGCTCCCTAAGATTCAAAGACTGAGGGGATTAGGGAAGAGATATCTCTTCGTCTGGACTAGCAAGTTCTTTAATAGAAATGAGGCCAGATGGAAGATCTTCAGTAACAATACTTCTTACCCTAGGTGAACCAGGATCGCTAGAAGTTGGAGTATTAAATCCTAAGGAGGTTTCAAAAATAGAATATTCAGTGTCAGGCTCGGAAATTTCAGGTTCTTCAGCTAGTTCACTGGAAGGCGAAATACTACCAGTAACTTCGGAAACTGAAATCGGTTCTTGAATGTGTTCTGTTGTGGGTATTTGATGATCAGGATGAACAACTATAGATGAACTTCCAATTTCTATTGATTTAATTCTACTGCTACTAGATGATACTAGAGCACGCAGCCCTTCAAGCTGACTTGGTGTATACTCAGGGGGCTTCCCCTGAAGTCTCCAGGATTGTCTCGGTAATTCTGCCACGATTAAATATTAATAAATCACACGCAAACAAAGAAAATTTCAATGAAAACACCTAAAGTCTCTAAAGAAACAAACAGCTAAATCACACGCCTCAAAAATCTAAGAGTTCAAACCACACACAAACAGTAACTTCTCGTACTAAAAAACACTAGTTGGTGATGAAATCCAACTTAATAGAATTTTAATACAGAAAGGGCGGTTGGAACAGTTACCCCAACAACCTGCTTAATGAAACAGACTGGCACAAGTTTCTTCACAAAACCATCTTGAGTGAAGAGAACCCCCCAGAGAGTCCAAGTGAGTCTAGTCGACGTCTGCTCCAGGTACAGTGAGATCTTTCCTTCACCGTCACCTTAGGAAATAATCTTAAGCTTATGGACACTAAGGTTACCAACAGTAACAAATACAACTGGGGGAATAGTCTATTATCCGATTCCACGCGCAAGGGCAGAGTAACAAAGCTCAATCCCCCTGAAGGCTCCTCGACATGGTCAATCCGAGGTTTACCGACAAGTGACCCCAGGCTCCTCGACAATGGTTAATCTGAGGTTTACCGTTTGTAATGTGCGCAGATCTTCTATCTTTCCCAATGAAATAGAATTGATTGTCTCAAAGGTTCGGACATGATCTCGTGATTAACTCCTTTAAGAGAAGCTTCCAAAATTGTACCAATTACAATTGGATTTATTTCCTACCGCAAGATTTATCTACTTGTTTGTTTTTACTATCTTGGAGAGTTAATTACTCCCTACTCCAAGATACTAGCCTAAGCTATATTGGTGATAAGAGCCCTAGAAATAAAAAGATTACTAGTTCAATTTTAATTAATCTTTGTTTTTATGGGTTGTTCTTTAAGTCAATAGGTATGGAAATGAAACTTTTATGGTGTGAAGACTCGACTTCCAAAAACACTAAAAATGCACCTAAAATGATAATCAATTCGTTTTTCTTTCAATGAAATTCTAGCTAAAGAAAGAGTTCAAGAATGCAATCTTTTAAGAGACAATTCTTTCTTTGAACATGAAGAATAAATGAAAGAAAATATTTTTGTTTTTTCAACAAGAACTCAAAACGAGACAAATAATCAATGCTCACAATAAATCCCTTTTCTTTCAAGACTCGGAACTACAAAAAACAATTTTCCTTCAAAAGAGATCTACAAATTCTAAAAAGCACTCAAAACTACAAAAAACTAATTTTGAGATCTACAAACTTTGAAAATCTAATTGAATAAAAGCTTTAATTTTTTTTTTAGAATGTTTTACTTAGTTGTTCAGTAAACTAAGGATTCATTTGTCCAGAATAACAAACAAATCAAAAACATTCGGATATGTTTCCTTTTGTAAAAATGAAATTCAAAACTTGTAACAAAGTTTGTTCAAAGATTTGCAAAGAGACAACTAGATCTATTTCTCAAGAAAGGATGGATTTCACAACCAAGTCAGACTCATCAAGAAGACAAAAAGACCAGTGTGATCTGAGGTATTTCGAGCTTCCAATATTTGAGCCACTACAGAGACCAAGTGAAAACCAATCCAGGTATGCAAAACTTCTAGAAAATCACCCAAAACACAAATACTGTTGGAACTCACTCACAAAAGGCTTTTGACAGGAACAACACAGATCTGGGCAGATACTAGTAACCCTAAATCAAATTAAAGATAAACTGGAAGAATAAATCTGGAGTTTTTTCAAAAAATTTACCAGGGTCCGCTGGCCCCAGAAGTAATAGGTGCGGTCCCGCACTGGTTACTTAAGGAAAGTGCGAAACTGCCCGCACTGTGCAAGAAAACAAAGTGCGATCCCTGGAAAAGTTCAAGAAAAACACAAAAGACTTCAAAAATTTTAAAAGCAAAGTAAATCTAAGCTACCTAGGCAAGTATTCATCAATCAAAAACCAGAAAAATCATTTTCTCAAGTCAAAATAAAGGAAAACCAAAAAACAAGAATCCTTCCCCAGTGGAGTCGCCAATTTGTTGACCGGATAAATCAATCTTGCGGACAAGATCGATCTCCCTAGTACCAAAAAGTAATCTAGCAACAAACAGCCAAACAAACCTATCTTTCTCTAAACATATGTGATTTACAAAAGAATACTATAAAGGTGTTAAGGTCTTACCGTAGATCCAATTCTTGTTCAAAGTTGTTGTCCCTTGTGCACTTGAAGGAGTTATCTTTGTAAACCTGCAATCACAAACAAGCAAACATTAAATAGCACCTATATAGTAAACATCATAAATCATGCCTATCATGGTGATCAAGGAATCCATGAAATAAACAGTTAATTAACAGCTTATTGAGAAAAATGAATTCATTTGTATTAACTTTGAAAGAAGGAAAACCTTACAACCTTAGCCTTGATGTTGAACAGGCCTTCCCGGGGTCCAAAAGCAGGAATCTCCTCTATTCTGACAAGCCTTGCACTCTTCCGACCGAGACAGATAGAGGTATGTGATCTTTCCTCACAAAATCTCAGTTAAATGAGTCTGAATCCCAACAGCACTTTACCTCAAATAATTCTAAAGCTTGAACTCCCCTTGAGGCTACCCAATGCCTCTTTTTATAGTGCAAAAGAGGAGGTAGGCTTCCATCTTTAGTATTTTCATTCGTAACTAAGAGCTTGCGTCGTAACATTTTTTATTGTTGCTAGACCCCTGCTGGGCTAGTAGGGATCGCCTCTGTCCACAGAGGGGATTTACCTCCTCAACAATTTGGCGACTCCACTGGGGACCGTCCAGATTTCACTGTCTCGTTTGGATTGTCTCGTTTGATTGGTTTATGATTTTCCTTGCTTGGTTAGCCTTTTGGGCTGGGTTCTTTTGCTGTTTTTTGCTTCTTGGTTTGCTTAGTTTGTATTGATCTGCTTCTGGAGTAGTTCTTTTTTAATTTTGGCTGAGAAACTCGACTGGCGCGGTTTTTAACCCGACAGTCGTGCCAATAGGCGCATGTTGCTTTTTTTTAGCCCGCGCAAATTGCTTTCTGGCGCCAGTTACAGCCTTACAGTCGCACCACTCCTGTAGGGTTTTTGAGTTTGCTTAGTTTTGAGCTCTCTGGATCTGGTCAGTGTTTTTCTTCTTGATCTTCCGACTACCTGAGTGTGTTGGAGTCCTGTTTGACTGGGAATTCACCTCTGTCCTTTGGTTGTTTGCTTTTATCTATCGATTTCACGTTTTGAGCCCTAGGGCATCTAGTGGCTTAGTGTATCGAGCCCTCCTTGGGAGTTTTGGTGTTTCATTTGTCCTGTCAACTTCCTGATTGCTCCTCCACGTCCTCTTAGTAGTTGTTCATTGTTTTGTTGCGATTTTTGGGTGATTGTTCATTCCTTCATTCAAATTTCGTTTGGTCTTACTTTGGGCCTAGATCACGCGGTCCATTGGAGCCTTTGAGTCTTTTTCTTGGTTTTGAGAGACTTTGGTCGATTTGGGATTTGATTGTTTGTGTCATTGAGTGAAATTTGTTTATTTTGCTCTCTCAACATCGTTTCTCAAGTTGTTCCGTTTGTTTTCAGTTTGTTTAGTGCATTTAGCTATCAAACGTTGAAAATCAAAAAAAAAATCTCTTTTGCTTTTGTTAATTAGTGCAAATTGTAATCTTTTCAATTTTGCTAGTGATTAGTGATTTGAATGAAAAGTTTTCAATTTCATTAGTTGCATTAGATGTCTCATTGTTTGTCTTCCGATCATTTCGTTTGTGTAAAAGCTCTCAACTCTCCTGTAACTAGTTTTCATCGAACGAAATGTTGGACTGTGGCATGTAGCTTTGCATTTAAGAGTCTTTAAAGACACTACATACGATAGGGCCTGAAAATTGAAACTTAATTGAAGATCAACTGTAAAATTTATTCAATTAACCTAAGGCAAAATTGGAATTTAACGAAACATTTTTAGAGGTCTAGGTTAGAGACGTGTTCCGGCGTCTTTAAACCTAGCAACTGTCGCTCGCATTTTGGCTTTAGACAGCGCTAGTACGGACTTGTGCTCCCCGTACCGTCTCGTATATAAAGGGAGACCCCTCTAGGTTTTCAATCCTTTATCCACAGGAAACCGAGTCTGCCGCCCTATACCCGTGATACACCGAACACAACATTCGGGGAGACTACCTGCACGTACGGAAAGTCCTTGGTCGATTTCTGTTTCATTATTGAAACCAAGGTGTATATTGTAGTTCACGAATATTTGGTACACCCTTTGTGCCTAGTATTTCCTGAGCAGTCATTTGGTCTTTTCTGACTCCCTAAACTTGAAAAGACCGTCAAGCGCTTGTCCTTTCACGCTTGTGTCAAATCTGAAAGAGATAGAGTCATCTTTTTATTGTTTCTCGACTCTTAAAACATGAAACGGTAGAATTTCTTACTTCCCAATGTGGTAAAATTAATCGCCCACGATTACACGCCCGCTTAGATATTGCTTGTTGACCATTTGATCGTGTGTCTTAACTCGTTTTCAGCCCGTGTGTGTGTTTGCTCTTTTTCTCTGGTCTTTTTCCACAGTGGCGGAACCTTCGGTTTCGTCTACTGGTAGTCCTTACACGGACGATTCTTCAGAAGCTTCTCAGTCTTCTGTTGAACCACAGCAGCCTGTTGTTTCCGAGTTTCCCGACGGGGGACCGGTTCTCGCCGAGCAACCCTTTGGAGGACCAGTTGAGTTCAATTGGCCCTTTTCGGACCCTGTGTCTGAATTGAGATTAGGAGCTGATTTCCTTTCTCTTACATCGGGTTCACCGTTTGTTGCTGCTGTTTTTCCTCCTAGTCCTCGCCGTCTTTTGCGTGATTTAACGACAGGATCAACCATGAGTGATTCTGGTGAGGAAATTCCGGCGTCTGACGACTATCAGCGCATCCCGCGTAGATTGTTTGAGGGAGACGACTCTGAGCTGGCTACCATGTCGACAGCCAGTCCTTCTTTACCACAGGGATACAGATCTCTGGGTCAAATCATTTCAGCTGCAGCCTCTATGGGAATATCATCTCCTGCTTCGAGGCCAGCTGCTACTACACCCGAGGTGTCTCCTCAGACGCCCGTCACTTCTGTTCCCGTCCGGCCCACTGTCTGTGTGGCCGCCTCTTCTCCTGTTGTCTCAGCATCTGCTACTAGGGCTGGGCCAACTCCTGAAGATGTTTATCTAGCCACTGCTATACCGGAGAACATCTCTTCGGAGGAGTATCGGTTGTCTTTGCAACAGCCGAACGCCGAGGTTGGACCGTCCTCCCAAGATCCCTACCGATCTTACTTTTCGCATTATGCACAGGATGGTACTCCCGTGTATGCTTTCCCAGGTCAGTATGACGAGCACGGGGAGATTTTGCGTCTACCCGCTCCTGAGGCTTATCTTTATGCTCAAGGTTTACCGTATAACCAGGCTTATAACCCGCAAGGACAGCCTTTCCAAGGCCAACCTACGGGCCAACCTGGCTATTTCTATGATCCACAGGGGCAGCCCATTCAAGGCTATCATGTCGGCCAACAAGGGCCATCGTACGGTCCGCAAGGACAGTATTATAACCCTTCTGGTCAACCTGTTCAGCCTCAGCCGGGGTATCAATCGGGACCGGTCTATGGTCCTGGGGGGCAAATCCAGCCTTCTCTACCGATGCAACCGCAATATCCTGTTGTTTCTAACGTTGCATATCAGCTAGGACCATCCTATGGTTCTGCTTTAGGTCAAACCGGTTTCCAGCAAGCACCTGGTCCTGTTCCACCACCGGGCCAACCGGTTCATCCGGTACAACCCGGTGTCCCGCCTCCAGGCCAACCGGTCCATCCGGTACAACCTGGGGCTCACTTACAACCAGGTCAACCTGCGCAACCGGCGCCGCCTGTCTATCCGGGTCAGCCTGGTCATTCAGGTCAACCCTTGCACCCGGGTCAACCTGTTCACTCAGGTCAGCCCTCTCAGTCGGGTCAACCTGTTCATTCAGGGCAGCCCGCTCATTCCATTAACCCTGCACAGCAGCTGGTTCATCCAATGCCGCAGCCAAATCAATAGCTGCGCCCTACTTATCAGGCTCCGTAGGGTTCCACTTTTCAGCAGCCTACTCATCCTCAGGGTGGTTATTATCCTCATGGTCAGTCTCAACCAAACTATAACCACCCCAGAGGCTCTCAGTATTATCCTCCTCCACCCGGTTTTACCTACGCTCAGCAGCCAAATCCAAACGCTGCTTATACGGGGCCGACGCCTAATCAGGGTCCGTACCCTAGTTATCAAGCCCCACACTATGGTTACCAGCATCCAAATCAGTCTGGTTATACGACCTACGCCCCCTACGGTCAGAATCCTGCGGGACAGAACCCGTGGGGGCAAGGATATTCGCAACCATCGTGGAGTATGGGTACCGGACCTCATCCTGGGCCTGGCATGGCAGTTAATCCTCCATTGTCGTTCCTGGCTACCTTGGAACTGCCGGATGTTTCAAAGTTGACCAATGATCCGATTTTACATAATCTGTATTGGCCTCCGGTTCCCACCAAGATACCAGGTGATTGTCCCAAGTTCGAGGGAAAAGCTGGAGAGGACCCCCAGGCGCATGTGATGACATATCACCTGTGGTGTTCGTCTAACTCTTGGGTCGACGATTCAATCTGTTTGCGTCTCTTCCAGTGTACTTTAACTGGAGCTGCTGCTAAGTGGTACATAGAATTATCCCGTGGCATTTTCTAAGATTTCAACTCTTTAGCCATGGCTTTCCTCACGCATTTCCAGTTACCGGTTCGTTATGAAGCCGAGACGCACCTCCCGACTTCCCTGAAGCAGGATAAAGACACTCACATCTCAGATCACATTCATGAGTGGCGGCGCCGTCGTAGGCTGATCAAGTTTCACATACCTGATCAGATATTGACTCACTGGTTCACCACCTCCTTTGTGAATAAAATTGCTCAGGATATTGCGATGGGAGCATGCGTGACAGAGGAACAAGCTATCGCGCGTGCCCAGTACCTGGATCTTGTTTATTCTCAGTCTGGCACGCTTTATGACATCTTGACTGATGCTCCACGGCCCGGAACCACTAAGGCTCCACCCACCCCTGCGGTGGATGGTGTCATTGGTTCTGTCTCTCAAAATTCGAAGAAATATTCGAATGGGAAGCAGAAGACTAATTCTTCCAACAATACCTCTGCTAATCCCGCCTCATCCGATTCTGGTAAAACCGCGGAGGTGAATGCCGTTCAGGCCAATCCTGCGGATAAATCCTCCAAGGGAAAGAAGAAGGGAAAAGGCAAATCTAAATCTGATGCCCCGAAACCAGAATCTAAAACTCGAACTGAGGATGGCTCCCAGCGTAAACCGAAGTTCCCTTGCCTCATCTGTGAAGGAGACCATTATACTAAGGATTCTCCACGACGATCCGAAGTTAGTCAACTTCTTAAAGGCCCTAAAGGGACTCCAGCTATTTTACAAGAGCCATTTCCATCTCAGCAGACCCAGCTGGTCGAACAGGCGTCACCATCTGCACCGTTTGGGTCTCAGGTTTTCATGGTGAAGAGTATTGCACCTATCTCTGTCGCTACGCGGTCGAAGGATTACAACGAACCGCAGCAGGCACCCGAGAAGGCAGTTGCGGATGGGCCGCCTCCCCCACCTGTCTCTGGTTCGTTGGAAATCGAGAAGCCGACTCTCGAACCCGTTGTGAAGCCACCTCCCAAAGGTGTTCTTCGAAGATCTTCTTATAATCCAAACGCTCGTGCCGCTCAACATTACAGTATTGTTGAGGATCTGGCACAGGCGCCATGTGCTATGTCTGCACTTGAGACTCTTCAAATTTGTCCTTCACAACGGAAGGCTTTACTGTCTGCAATCGGTGGCATCGATCCCGCCGACTCGAGCCTTCTCACCTTCGATCTGGAGAATTTCACTCCCTGGCTTCCACATCAAATCGCTTTGGTTATTTAAGTCGGGATTAATGGTCTGAACATTCATAGGGCCGTCGTGGATGAGGGTGCATCTACCTGCGTTATGTCCTCCGCTTGCTGGAAGGCCATTGGCTCTCCAGCCTTGTCGTCATCTCCCAATGCCCTTGAGGCATTTGATGGTCGGGAATCTAAACCCCTGGGCGTTCTCGAGAGTCTTGCGATCACATTACAGGGAAAAACTGTCAACGTAGAAGTGGAAGTGGTTGACGCTAAACTCAACTACAATATACTTCTTGGCCGCAGCTGGACCCATCCCATGCTCTGCATGCCATCTACCGTCTTTCGATTCACTAAGTTCCCTCACGTGGGCAAGATTGTCACGGTGGATCAGTTGTTATTTTTCACCTCTAACTCTGAGAACAACGTGCCATACGTGGATCAAATTTCAAATCCCCCAGACAGTGTAGGACCTGGTCTCTTCAAAGACCCAGTCCTCATGGGTATTTTCCCCGCACCTCCCCCTGAGCCTCCTCCTGGGAGCTCGTTAGAACATGGTTCTCTCTCTTGTGCCAAGCTTTTCGAATAATGAAACAAGACGCAACGAGGATAGTTCTTTTAAGTGTGTCAACCTCGTTAAAACAATGAAACATGAGCATATTCAATTCGAGTTTTGATAGATTTAGTTCAAATCTCTTTTGTTTTCAATCTTCACTCCATTTCCTATGGACTGAAGCTTGGGGGGCATGCACCTCGAATTGAGACATCATGCTGGGGGCATGCCCGTCTTGTGTGTACATAGGTGTGTGATTTTCATTTGTGTGCATGTATAGTGTGGTGTGCTTTGTAAACATCTTTCTGCTGATCGGGTCTTCCTGGTTGTGCATATGTCTATTCATCCATTTGTTGGTTTCGCGGATGGTGCCTCCCGCAGTACCAAGAATCTGTCTTCAGCAGCCTGGGTAATCTATGATCCTGCTGGTGAGTTGATTGACCTGCAAGGAGTGTGTCTAGGACGTACCACGAACAACATCGCGGAATATAGTGCCGTGTTGGAATTATTAACCGAGGCAGTAAACCTTGGTATCTGTGAATTGCTCGTGTATCTAGATTCGCAACTTGTAGTGTTATAGTTGAACGAACACTATTCGGTAAGGAACCCGTCCATCTTACGTCTGTATTTGCGTATTCGATTACTGGAAAGGAATTTTAACTACATTACATATCATCATATACCCAGGCATTTGAATACATTAACAGATGCAGTAGCAAATTTGGTATTAGACAGACATTTGCGTAATTTATAAATCATCATCACATGTAAAGAGAGACTCATCCAGAAATAGATATGCATATATATATATAGATATCGAAATGTTTACATAGAGTGTGTCACATAAAGTCAAAATATACATAGTCGTCTTAAGTACATCCGGAGACGATACGTCTCTCAAAAAATAGGTGTGGTATAAATTCTAAGGGCTAATCCGTATGGTGCTCATGATAGCATGTGACTGCACGCACTAAGCGTCTCAGGATTCGGTGGATCCGACTCGGAACTCCCACCGTGTGGCGCTGGTATGCCATCGGTACATCTGCCAGCCGAGCATAGTCTGGGATCCCGTGGGCAATGCCCTCGAGATTCTGGATCAACTCCTCTCCTCTGGTACCCTCTCCCTTAACATCAGGGACGAGTTGAGTCCTCCGTGAGATTCGAGACATCCCGGCTGGTCTCTCAGGTCCCACATCTGCATACATAGATGATCGTGTTAGGACGAATGTGTATTAACAAAACAAAAAAACATAAAACATAAAAAATCAAAATATGAGGTCTTACCCAACTCCTCGTCCCAGTCATCTCCTTCTGGCAGTGGGAGATCTGGGTCTCCGGTGAAGTCAGTTCCTCCATAGGGCCAGTCTTCCACTACAATCAGCTGGCGCCGTAACCACCTAAAGAACTTTGGCCTCCAGGACATCTGTTGGCCGCCTCCAGCTCTGGGCATTAATGCTGCCCAGCGAGCCATTCTTGGCTCTCGTGGTACCGGATCTGCTACTGAGGCCCCTTGGCCCTGGAAGATTGGTAAGCGTTCCAGAATGAACGATACCAGGATGGAACCATAACCAAAATGTTTCAGTTTTCCCTGTTTGCACTTTGTGAGCTGTCTTTTCATGTTGATTGTTACTGTCGTTGCCCAGTTAAACAGTAAGGGACCCATGCATTCTGAGGCCAGTAGGAGTTGGGCCTTTGTGGCCTCGTGCGGTGCCTGCGACCCTGCAGCCCGCGTGATGGTATGTAGGACAACTCTCAATGCCAGATCAGGGATAGTGTGGATATCCACCTTCTTGCTTCCTGATCCCGTTTGTGCTCCTCGGCACACTCGTGCCATCACTTCTTCCATCTTTTCCCCAGATGGTCTGCTTCCGGTCAATACAGGGATCGGACCTCTGCGGGACAATCCGGTGATAAAATAAACATCAGAAACCTCCAGCTCTAATACCTGATCTCATAGCCTGAACACCTGTTCATGTTCATCCCAGATACTGATCAGATACTGGAGAAGCTCGGGCTGAGCTCATAGACAGGGTGTGAGGAAGAAATTTTTCAACCCACAGTTTCTAAGGGCATTCATGCAAGCTTGACTTTGAATGGCTTTTTCATCCTCTTCTCTGTGCTCTCGTTCTTTCCATTCAATCGCCATTTTGCTTGATTACCTGCATTCATATGGTCATAAGCCCTTGGTTAGATCTCTGATAGGTCTCAAATTCCATGAAATTTGGTTTAAATGTCGAAATTTTAGGCGGATTTTTAGGTTCGGCCGCTAGCGCGGCTGTTTTGTGAACAGTCGCGCCACGTGGCGCGATCCCTTTGCATAAAAGAGCCCATTGGCGCGGGTCCGTGCCCGATACCCGCGCCAATGAGCGCAGCCCTAAAATTTTAAAAGTGGCCACATAGAACTGATTTCCAAGGGAAAATTATCAAAATATGGATGAAAATGTAGAGCAAGGGAGCGCCTCTTACCTGTAGCAGACGAGAAGCTGAATGGTCAACTGGATTTGTCGCAATCACCGTCAAAAGTTTCTGCTTCAAATGGACCACTGTTGCTTTTTACCAAGGTAAATAGTAAATGTAATTTTATTTTTACCATTTTGACATATTTATAGCTTTTTCGACGTTAAATGAGTTTTAAAAGTTATTTTTATCAAATATTTGCATATGTTATGTCGAAAATGGGTTTTACGCTTGCTTGGTATGTGCAGCAGTAGGTTTTTGCGACTTAAACGATGGAAACGAGTTGTATTTTATACTTTTTCGGACTCGGTAAATACACGAAAAAGTCACTTTGGAGTCATCTTTCAGCTCTTTTCTGACTCTCTAAATATGAAAAGATCGCTGAGGCCCTTGTCGTTTCGATCTCGTTAAAATGGACACGAATCGACATTCACCCGGTATAAGTTTAACCCTTTTTCGGGCCGGGATGGATTGATTACGAAAAAGGAATACCCTAGCCTATTGCGACTAGGAGGTTTTCCCGGATATTGTTTTCTACCTTTTCGGATCTGGGAAACTATTTACGAAAAGGGACCCGTGGAGTTTTCTTTTCCGCTGTCTTTTCAAACTCTCTAAACATGAAAAGACGCCGAGTTCTTCCTTTGTCAGACTCGTTAAACCCTGATGACATTGGATTTCGTCGAAATGACGTTCTCCGAGTTTCTCCTTCCTAGGACTCGTTAAATGCACTAGGATGGATTCGCTCGAAGGGCGGACTTATATCACAAGCATATGCTATCCCCTTCAAGCTTGTTATCAAAAATAATTGGGGTACTCACCAGAAATGGTGGGGGAAAAATGGAACCATCGTCGTTGTCGTCGGCAGTATGTCGCTCTTGAACATGGCACTTGTCCGCATTCGTGTCGGGTTGGGGACATCTCATCTCATTTCTTCACTTTGCCTCCGTGGGTTTGGATAATCCCTTTTGACCTCTCATATGCTCATTGCCTCGTCACCATGACCTCTGATCCGTTGATGTCAAATACTGCCAAGTCCACTGTCGTGTCGTTTATATGTTCAAGAGAAGTTGGCCTCTGCGAATATCAACCTTCCTCTGATTCTCATACGATCCTGATTCACAACAAAAACATCATGTTCCTCCGTCTCGTGTCGATGATGTGGGAAACATTATGGCCCACCTTCGGTCAAGGTCACTTCCTGTCGACTTCAGCTCATTATCCAGGAAGTTGATCTAGAGACTCCTTCATGGTACCTTGGAGCCTGCATGCCTCAATGGCAGGTTCGTCGCATTCGACGTGAGGTTTTCATCATTGGCCTCCGATCGAGTGATTCTGTGGGTGTTCGACGCCAACTCATTTATTCACACGCCGTAGATTGTACCTGTAGTACCTTGAGGACCATTGTCATTATTGGTGGTTTCTCTCGCGTCTGTTAACAGCTTTCATCATTGGTTGGTAATCAGACGATGTTCTTGCATGTTCGACTTCAGCTCACATATTCACATGCTTGAACTTGTACTTGTTTGGGTCGAGATGGAGCGCAAGACCCTGGATTGTGTCTGTTGTAATCCAGGCTGCGATTGTGGATTATTATCATTATGTACATGACTCACTGATTGGATGGCTGCGACCATACCTGAGTCTATTTGTTTGATCTTAGTTGGATGGCTGCGTCCATGCCCCGGATCCAGATTATAGCATACTCTGTTTCGGATGGCTGCATCCATACCATATATACATCATGTACTTGAGATATCAGTTGTATCTTTCTGTGCAGGTTTCCCGACGGTGGGCCTTCAGTTGAACATGTTCTCGTAAAGAATTTCACCCCTCTCTCTCTCGGGCCTCATACTTTAGGGGGCATCTGTTACACAGTAATTTGTCACCGTCCCTACCATTCCCCGTCCCACACAATGGAGGACCCATTTTGTGACCTGTGAACATTGTCATGCCTTGAAAACATCATCAATGCATTCCTCTAAGCATGAGCTTTAATTTCCCTAAAGACATCTCCTTGCAAAAAACAAGAAAAATATCTCCTTTTGCATTGGCGCGGGCAGACAGTTTAGCACTCGCGCCAATGGGGGAAATCCTGCAAAGAGGCCGCGCCAACTGGCGCTCTGTCCCAGAGCAGTAGTCGCGCCAGCCAATTTAAGGAGTGTTTTTTAAATAAAGATGGCGAAAGTTGAGTTTCAACAAACTCAGAAACCATTGCCTATCTTGAGTTGGGAGGTTTGGCTGCGGGAGTTCTATGGAAGGGAAGTGGTTTTGCCACCTCCCAGGGAACCTTCCTTGTTGATAGGGCCAATCCCACAATAATAGGGATCCCAACTCCCTCCTTTCCCATCTATAAAAGCCTGCTCAATTCCATGGCAAGCTAGTCTTGAAGTGCCTAAGCTTTGAATCTCCATATTCCCAAGAGCCTTTGTGCTGTAAAGAGCCCTCTTTTTCCCTTAAGGCCGACTCAAGTAAGGAGACCATCGTCGAGAGACTCTGGAGAGGTTTTGCCCTTTCCCTGGCGAGCTTTGCGAGACGTGAACGACTGGAGACCCATCCGAAGGAGACCACGACGTCAGAACATTGGTTGTAATCTTTCTTCGATTGTTATTTAATGAATGATTACGATTATGGTTCCACTATGTTTTCCATTATGTTAATATGAGTAATATCCTTTCTGACTGATATTTAGTTACGTATGCCGGATTTTATGCTTGTATCTGTTTGTTTCTTGCATGTGCAGGTGTCCATCCGCGGAGATCGTGGGGGGATCGTGATCTGCCGAGGATGAGGAACGGGAATGCTTTCTTTTTCATATCGTAGCATTGGATTCCAGGTAGGCTTCCATCTTTAGTCTTTTCATTCGTAACTAGGAGCTTGCGTCGTAACATTTTTTATTGTTGCTAGACCCCTGCTGGGCTAGTAGGGATCGCCTCTGTCCGCAGAGGGGATTTACCTCCTCAACAATTGCAGAAATGAAATTAGTCCATGATAAAATAATCTTACCATATTTCTTGATCTCCTCCTCTGTCTTGGCTTCCCACCAAACAAGTGTTGCACCTTCCATTCTCAATGAAGCTAGTTGGATTTTGGGTGTCATCATCATGAAAATTTTGGATTCTCAAATAAACCTCCAATTGTCTAATCCAATTATCTAGCTTTTTTGCATTAACTTCACCATCAAACATTTGGAATTAAAACTTAACATCAAGTTTTATAAAAGGAATTTTACCCATGTTCTTTGACTTGTATGGCTGATGTACTGAAGATGAAGTAGAGGATGATGAAGAGGAAGATGAGGGTGATGATGGAAACTTTCCACTGTCTCCATTTCCTCCATTTCCCTTCTTGGATTTATCTTCATCATTACGGCATCCTAATGATCCTTTTCCTTCCTTGTGAATTTTGGACCTTTCCTCTTCTAATTTATCATTCCTTTCTTGATAAAGGACTCTCACCATTTCAGTTAAGTCAATAAATGCTTTTCTGTACACTCTTTCTTCCTCTTTGGGATCCATCTCTTCATGGGTTTCTTATTCTCCTGGAGGCATGCTTAATGTTGCTTCTGCTTCTCTTGGAGGTGAACTAGGTGGTGGAGAATGTGGCAATCTTGCCCTCCTTTTTTGTGGATCACTTTGAGAACCTCTTGCTTCCACCAATTTGCCTTCTCCTCTCTTCATCTTGAGCCTAGTAAGCATGAAAAACCTTGCAAACAATTAACAAATATTTGCACATAAAAACACCAGAGATAAAACTCTAGCTCTGATACCAACTTGATCTGAAAGGATTGTATTAGTTCTATTGTGCTAAGTGTCCTTTCAGTTAAATAAACATGTACAAATTGTCTCCACATGTTTTCTTAAGGAATAAGAGTTTAACCATGAAAATTAGATGAATTAGTGAACTTTAAGCATGTAAATAAGACTTAAAAACACTGAACAACAATTCATAACAGATAAAAACATTCAAACATAAGTTTTACATAGTAGGCATGATGAAGCAGTTCACCCCTCCTGGGCTACATCTGCTGGTCCAGCTCCCAATGGTATGTCCCTCTTTGTAATTATGCTCAAAATTGTAAATTACGTATGTTTGTAGGCCTCTAATGGCTGTTTTCTCTGCACCAATGGCTCCAGAATGCCCAAATTAGTCTAGGTAGACTCTTGCTTCACCAAAATTGGTCAAAAATTGACCTCCCAATTCATTTTCCCCAATGTCAACTAGAAAGGCTCCACTAAATGTGGAGAACAGGCAGTTAACTTCAGTTAAATTTAATACAAAGCCCTAAAAATAGGGGCACGCTCCAAATATGGTCAGAAGGTTAGCTTGACACAAAAGTGTTAGTGGCGGGGTGGTCACATGCCAACCCCGCCGTAACCTCCGCTTGTTACGGTTTTGAAACTCCACCATACACGTCGGAACTGGAAGTGACGAGGTTCTGCAATCGTAACATTTAAAACCACACCATGTGACTGTCGTATTAACTTCAGTCGGGTTATCCGCCGTGTCAAAACCACAAGTGTAACATTATTTTTATCCCCTCTCATGTGAATAGAATCGTCACAGAGGTTATGGTTATCACAACCGTCCAAACGAACCGTCGCATTAACTACTAGCAAATCATATCATGTGAACGGTTAACATTATCCACCAGGTTTGAGTGGAGACCAAGGTTCTGGCGCTAGGGCGTATGGAGGGGAGGGCTGGCTCTTTAGGGCTGGCCTCCCAAGCGCCCAATACAAAAACACATAATGTTTAATTAGTGGTGGCGCCCTATAGGGGTAAGAAACACCCCGCAGGAGGATTAGTCAAGCCCTTCTGCGCACATGCCTGATGTTTCGGGTTCGATTCCTGTAGCCTCAACAAATTTTTAATAGACCATCCTGAGGACACGTGGTTGCCTACAGGCTTGCCACGTGTCATTCAACCATTGGTCCACCAAGAATCTCATCAACGGCCCAGATTGAGCCACGTGGCATGATTCCGTTGGCTGAATAAAAATGGAATATTCCAAGTATATATGTACTTGCATGCTGACTGGGCATCCAATCACCAAAATTTTGTTGTTTGGGAAAACGAATAGAACGTGATATCTTCCTCATACGACATCGGTTTTTCAAACCGTTCATGGCGCCGGAATCGCAACGATGAGACCTTTCCAGTAGCTCATGTTTGGACGTGTTTCGAGAACTTTAATTTTTGAGCATAGGACTTGATCTCCTGATCAAAAGCCCCTGAATATACCACCTAGGCATCAATAATATTATCTAATGAAATAATCAAAGCATATTGTAACACATCACCTATCACATTCGCTTTATAATTGTTCTCTTGTTTTCCATCTCCTTCTTTTCCCTTCCGAGATTTGTAGTCTTTATTCAAGTGCCCTTTATTCCCACATTTCTAGCACACTATCTCGGATCTTGATTTGGATCTCCATTTTCTTGACTTACTGTGATTTCCTATGCTCCTTACTCCATTTTTATTCCCCTAGTCTCTGCAGTCAAAGCATTACCTGATGTCCCACTGGTGCTTTTTCGATGTGTTTCCTCGCTAAGGATGGAACCAACAACATCATCAAACTTTAAAGTACTACATTCATAGACAGAGTTACTAATAGCCATATCTAATCCATTCCAACTTTCTGGAAATGAGCACAAAAATAACAGAGCCCTAACTTCATCATTAAACTCCTATAGAACTTAACTGACTGGTAATCGTGTTAAATTCATTTAAATGATCAACAACAGATCTACCTTATGAAATATTCATATTAAATAGACGCTTCATAAGAAATACCTTATTTGAGGCTGATGGTTTTTCATATAGTTTGGCCAATTCCATCATTAAAACCTTTTTCTTTTTTTTTTCGCTTCCTTTGAAATGTTGAATGCCATCAATGTTGCTAGACACAACTGTATTGTTCCTAGTGCCTTTCTGTCAAGAATATCCCATTCTTTGTTCGTCATACTTGTCAGCTTCTTTGATATGTTTCTCAATGGTAGTTACAAATCTTTCTAATACAAATAATCTTCCATCTGCATCTTACACATCTGGTAGTTTTGGTAATTAATTTTTTCAACCCTAAACCTATTGTCTTCCGCCATTGCTCCCACTCGAGTTAGGAACCCTTCTCTCCTGCGAGTTATCAGCCAAATAGACCTTCGTCTCTAATACCAGTTGTTAGGAAATTAAATAATTGAGCAACGTAACTCATAAAATATTAGGGAAATAAAAACACATACTCACATAAAACGAGAGAGACACAAATATACGTGGTTCATTCAATTTTGGTTATGTCCACGAAGAAACAACCAATCCTTCCTTTTAACCTATAACAGATCCACTGTAATTTCCTCTTCACTCTCACATAGTATCCTCTATATTTCTCGCTCAGAATAATAATACACAGCCACAATACAATTCCCTCATATAAAGTGAGGGTTTCCTTCTAGGGAAAAAAAACCTTAAATTAATATAAATTCTACTGTCAAATCATCCGCCTAATGAACTATTGAGATTGACTACGAAATTACAATATTTTACAAGGCAAATTTTCATTTTTTTAGCTTCAGGGGCCCGTAAGCCCCCAGACCCCCGTAGTTTGACAAGTGTTAGAAACAATAGAAACCAGGACACTACTAAGAGGGGGGATGAATTATTTTCAGAAATTATACTTTTCAACCACTTTAACAATTATTCATGGATTAACAACACTACTTAATCATGTAAACAAAAATTCATAAACATATGAGCAACACATACACAAGACACCATTTTTTAATTTATTACATGTTTCAACTTTGATTACATCAATGCCCTACAAGATACTACTTGTAGGTTTATCATGTACTATTGAAAGGAACTTCTATCCATGCTCGTTTATCAATATTCACTGAAAGGGACTACTGCCCCTGCTCATTTATCAGTCTCTGCTGAAAAGGACTCTTGCCCCTGCTCGTTTATCATTCTCTGCTGAAAGGGACACTTGCCCCCAAACATTTACTAGTACCTGTTGGAAGGAGCTCCAACCCCTGATATGCAAGCTACCACTTGTTGGATGTTGCTCCAACAACGTCTAATCCACACACTTTGCTCTTCCATCATAATTCTTCTTATAAAGAATTATTTGTTGTTATTTTTGGATTGATCTTTAGTTAACTTGTTCTCTGATATGTTGAATCGATTTCTTTATTTTTTCCTCTGCCCTGTTCATTTTAGTCCTCTCACTGTGTTCATTTTGTTCTCTGATCCTAGTCATCCTTTTCTGCTAGTTGAACTGAGTTTATTTTCGTTCTTTAGCATTCTGGCCTTTTAACATGTTTTAGTAGTGCCTCTTCTATTTTTATCCTTTGTTAATTTTGGCTTAACTAATAAATCCACTGCAAAAACTGATAGTTCTGCCTTTTTCAGCTTACACCCCTTTTTATTTGGAACCTTTAACTATTTTTGACCCATATGACTAGTTCTCTACAACATTGGTCAAGGCTTTTGACCACTAAGCCCTTCGATACCCAAATTTATTTGTTAATGCTTTGCACCATTAGTCTCATTTCTACGCAAAATGACCATGGGCTAACGCTAAGACCGAAGCTCCATATCCCAGTGATTTTTATTTTTTCCTCTTATTATTCCAACATGCCCTCGATTTATGTCTATGCGAAATTACCAATGGTAAGGGCTTAGCCCATAGCCCTTCTATCCCGACGCATTACCTCACACCCTCTTTATAAACTGTCAGGATCTATCTTCCGGGTTGACGTGTCCCATGGGGACCGCCCACCTATGTTGTGATTAGTGCTACCTGCCAGCCTGTCTATCCTCCATGTCCCAACAATCTCCTCCTGGCCATTTCTTTGTGTGCTTTTAAAATTCCTCCGGGTTCTGTCAAGTGGGCTGAGTTATACCGTGGGGTCCACCCACTGTAGGAAGATCCAATAGGAATGCTCTATGTTCTGAGTTATTTCTGACATGCCCACGTCATCCCGACACCCAATCATCTCGTTGCTTCAAATCCTCCAGGGTCCTCTTAGCGGGATGACGTCATGCTGACGTTGCTCGAGCCATGTGGTGCCTTCCAAGTGGTGACACACGTCACCCAGAAATGGTCCTTTTGGGTGCCCAAAAATTCCAAAAATGACTGCCACGTTTCCACCATTGATTGGCCTATGCTGACATCATCACTTGCATCATCTGGGCCAATTTCATGTTGCCACCTGCCCTGTTGGAGGAAAGAGAAAGGTTCCCCAAGACCTTTGTTTTGCGAACAATTTCCTTTGTTAATAAAAAAACCATCGGGTTCAAGAAACCAACCTCAAAACCACTCCATTGTGGTTTATGGTATTAGGGGGAGTGGTCCCAAAGTGGTTCTCTGTCATTGATCTATGCGATCGGTGGTATGGGAAACCACCTCCCAACGCCTTGAGGTATGAAAAGACTTGTTATCACTAGGCTAGAATAGGTTGGGCTGTGTCAACCTCCAACCAAAGTTGAGATTCAACAAGATGATGAGCTTAGTGAAAAGAGTCGCCTTCACTAAGTGGGCTCGCAGGCTATTTTTGGCGCAAGTCTATTTTTAGACATGGTGATCATATTTCAGAAGTTGCAGGATGTTATTTGTGGATGGTTGATCAAGTTGGAAAAATAGATGAAATTCTATTTTTAGAATATCGGGCGAAGTCTATTTATTGATCGTCGATCTAAAAATAGAAGTGTCGATTATTATTAGTTCTTAATAATAATCCGAAAATAAACAACAAATTATTCTCTTGGAGCACTTAGTTTCAGTGCACAGATTTGGAAAATCAGTGGGTTGAGGGAATTATGCAATTCCCAAGGGCAACTGGTGGTTCATGCATGGAGGACTCAGTTAGAACTGAAGTGGCAAAGTTATGACAGAGTTGGAAGAGTAGTTCATGGAGTTGTATTCAGTTTAACTCAGTTAGGCTCAGTTGAGCTAGTTGTATCTAGTCTAATTGAATGATACACTAGTGAGAGTGGAGTGAATTAATTAGTTAATTAATTCACAAATAATAACTCATTAATCAACTGAACAATACAGCAGTTAACTACAGTGCATGGCAGTTCCAGTGGAGACCCAGTGGAGAGATAGGTGAAAGGGAAAGATGGACTATCTTTTGTGACTATAGTGATGCATTGATTACACCACACACACATTGGAGTTGCCAATGAGGATTGCGCAGTCAAGGTAAGGGTAATTCGAATTCATTCAAAGCTATTCTTCAGCAGGGATTGCGCAGTGGAGGCAGGCTAGCAGGTGGCAAGAAATCGGTGCATGGATTTGCAGATTTCTTCTGATTAGTGTGTGACAATTGATTGTACTGAGAGCTTGATGTACTAAGCTTTGTATGAGATTGTTACATGATCTCCATGATACATAATATATTATAGTTGGGGTTTTTAGCTTCAGGATTTCCCATTAAACAACTGTGTTATGTGTGTTTTTATTGCTTCACATGTGTGTGCAATTAATTTTCCGTTAAAATATTAACAATGGAATGATTCTCGTATTTTGCAAGAAGTTAAATATCATGGAGATCGTGGAATATATATGTATGTATGCTAATGTAAGAATAATTTCTACATGGTATCAGAGCAATGTTAATTCTTGAATATTTCAATTGTGAAGAATTGTTGAGTTTGTGCTGGTGGACAATTTGAATTTGCTACGGAAAATTCTTGGTGCAGAAGTCGAGTATACATTGAAATGTCTTTCAATGGGTTGCAATTGGAGTATTCCCTTGATGGGAGCTTGAATTACATATCCTGGAAGGATAGGATGGACACGGTGCTAGAGGATAATGGACTAAAGGAGTTCTTCAATAGAGATGTTCCTAAGCCAAGATCTAGCGATGCTGCATTACTTAACGCATGGCAAAAGAAGATAGCAAAGAGAAGAATAATTTTGTTGGAAGGTGCAAAGGACCATATTACGTCCAACCTTCATGGGAAAGCCACTCCATTCTTAATGTGTAAGGCTTTGACATATTTGTTCCAAAGCAGTAGCGACCAGAGGAAGTTGGCGCTGAAATACAAGCTCAAAAAAATAAAAATGGAGAAGGGCGATAGTAATCCAAAATATCTCACGAAGTTTGTCCACTGTAGGGATGAACTGGGAAGTGTGGGGATTACTATTGATGATGAATACTTGGTGAGCTTGGCTCTCCTTGGGCTTCTGAAGAGTTGGCATAGCTATGAAGACTCTATCAATGGACGGGAGAAACTACCGGGATGGGAGCGACTTTGGTCAGACCTTGTGGAGGAGGAGATAAGGCGGGGTACCAGGGATGGCTCTTCATCGAAGAATGAGGATGAAGAGAATTGTGCTTTGGCTTCCAAATCAAGGAAAGGGAAGGGGAAGAAATTTCCTTCAAAATCCGAAGCTAAAGGCAAGAAGCAAGATTTTTTCAAAGTGAAGTGTTTTCACTATCACGAACATGGGCATTTCACCACTAACTACCCACAGAAGAAGAAGAACAAGAAGGCTTCTAGAGATGCAGATGGAGAGGCCTTAGCCTTGCAATTTGAATAGGATTTCTCTTTGATCGCATGCTTGGTTTCAAGCTGTATGGGATCGGTGTAGTATCTTGATAGTGGTGCGTCTTTCCATATGACAGGAGACAAGGAGTTATTTAGTGACATGGAGGAGAAGGACCTCCAGATGCATATAGAGATGGGCGACGATGTTCAGTACAGTGCGACTGGCTTTGGGACCATTACCTTTGAGAGGGATTCCGATAATCCATTCTTGTTGAAGGATGTTATGCATGTTCCAGGTCTGAAGAAGAACTTGGACTCGGTCGCAATGCTGGAAGACAAAGGTTATGATGTTGCTTTCAGTGAGGGAAAATCCTTCCTTCGACATCAAACAACGGGTCAAACCAAGAAGATAATGGTTCGAATTAAGAATCTCTACAAGCTGGAGGTAGATGGCTGTGCTGCAATGGTGGGCAAAGCAAAAGAAGTGGTGAGCCGAGATGAGGGCGAATTATGGCACAGGAGATTGGGCCATCTTCACCATGGCACTTTGAAGATTTTGCAGCAGATTTCTACTGGAATTCCCAAGGGTACTCTTGCGTAGTAAAATCAGTGCAAGGGATGTACTATGGGTAAGTTTGTGAAGACCACCTTTCATGAGAAGAAGAACCGTGCTTCGGTGATCCTGGAGAGAATTCACACAGACGTGTGTGGACCTTTCTCGGTTGCTTCAACAGCAAAACACAAGTATTATGTTATATTTGTTGATGACTATTCTCGTAGATGTTGGATCTTCTTCATGCAGAAGAAGAGTGAAACGTTCTCAAAGTTTTGTGAGTTCAAGGCATTGGTGGAGAAGGAGTCGGGGAAGCAAGTGAAAACTCTACGGAGCGATAATGGTGGTGAATACATCTCGGGTGAATTCAAATACTTCTGTAGCAAAGAAGGAATTCGAAGAGAAATCATAGCGCCTCATAACCCACAGCAGAATGGGGTCGCGAAGAGGAAGAACAGAACGATCGTGGGTGTTGCACGAGCGATGCTGCATGACCAGGGCCTACCGATGCACTTGTGGGCGGAAGCATGCAACACTACGGTTTATGTGCAAAACCGTTGTCCTCATAGAGTACTTGGCATGAGTACACCCGAAGAAGCTTTTACTGGTAAGAAGCCTGATATTTCTCATTTGAAGATTTTTGGCTCATCTGTTTACATTCATGTGACAAAGGACGCCAGGGAGAAGCTGGAGCTGACTGCAGAATTTTGGATATTTGTGGGGTACACAGAAACACCCCATAATTATCGTGTGTATTTGCCAGACAGTCGGATGACTGTGGTGCGACAGGATATAAAATTCAATGAGGTGAAAGCCATGAAGTTGTCTCTTCAGAGGGAGCTACACTTGCATGCAGAGGAGGAACTTCTTGTTCCCAAAGATGAGCCTCTAGATGTGGATCAGCCACAGGAGGAGATTCATGGAGTGGAGGAGTCCACTCATGTAGAACCAAACATCAGACAAGGAAGAAAGCGTACCACAGAAGTTGAGAGACTGAAGCTTGATGTGGCACAGAATGTAGGAGTCCCTACATCACAACGCAGACAGAGACAGTCACCTGACTGATTTACTGGATACATGGCTCTTATGAGCATGTGTATCGTGACAGAGCCATCTTCTTTTGAAGAAGTAGTGCAAGAGCCCACATGGGTAGATGCCATGGTGGAGGAGTATGACTCCATTGTTAGAAACAGTGCTTGGGAGATTTTTCCAAGGCCGATGGGAAAATTAGTTGTAGGATCAAGATGGATCTACAAGGTAAAGCAAGCTGTTGATGAGAGCGTCGAGAATTATAAGGCAATATTTGTTGCTCAGGGATTCTCACAGATTGAGGGGATTGACTATGAAGAAACCTTTGCACCTATCTCACGGTATTCTTCCATACAAACCATCCTTGCTCTCTCAACGCAGATGGGTTAGCACATTCATCAGATGGATGTGAAGACTGTGTTCCTTAATGGGATCATTGAGGAAGAGGTGTACATTGAGAAGCCTGAAGGATTTGAGATCTTCAGTAGCGAGTCGCATGTGTGCAGGCTAAAAAGAGCGTTGTATGGGCTGAAACAAGCACCACGTGCTTGGTACACTCGGATTGACAGCTATTTCACTGGACTTGGCTTCACCAAGAGTGAGGCGGATGCAAACCTGTACCATATTTTGGTGGAGGGTAAGCTTTTAATCATTTTTCTTTATGTTGATGATTTAGTACTAACAGGTGATGAGCAGTTGATACACTCATGCAAGGCAGATCTTGAAAAGGAGTTTGAGATGAAGGATTTGGGCCTCCTTCATTATTTCCTTGGATTGGAAATATGGCAGCGGGAAGGTGAACTGTTTGTGTCTCAAGGCAAGTATTCCCGGGAGATACTGGAGAAGTTTCACATGCAAGGTTGCAAGCCTATCGACACTCCTCTTCCAGGAAATTGGAAGAGGATGCTACATCGGTAGAGGTAGTGGATGCCACTATTTATCGACAGTTGGTGGGTTTGCTCATGTATTTAGTCAATACAAGACCAGACATATGCTATGCGATGAACCAGCTTTCACAAGCGATGGTTAAGCCTACCAAGCTCTTTTGGAAGGCAGGCAAGCATGTCCTGAGATATCTCAGGGGAAAATCTGAGTATGGTTTATGGTATAAACAGACGGATGAGGTGAAGTTGCATGGCTTCACGGATGCAGATTGGGTAGGAAGCCCAACAGACAGAAAGAGCACATCAGGATGGATTTTCAATATCGGATCTACGGTAGTTTCTTGGTACAGTAGGAAACAAAGATCCATGGCACTCAGTTCAGTGGAAGCAGAATACATGGCAGCAAGTCAAGCTGCATGTGAGGCTATCTGGATGAGGAAGATCCTGGTTGGTTTGTTCAGTTCACATTTAGATCCCACAGTGATACATTGTGATAATCAGAGTTGCATTAAACTCTCGGTTAATCCTGTGTTTCATGATAGATCTAAACATATTGATATCTAGTATAATCATATCAGAGATTGTGTGTAGCGGAAGATCATGTTGCTTCAGTACATTCCTACGGAGGATCAGGATGCAGATATTTTGATGAAGGCGCTCACCAGGAGAAAATTCAAATACCATAGAGGCAGGATCGGGGTGAAGGATAATCCCTATCTTGTTGAGAGGGAGTGTTGAGATTCAACAAGATGATGAGCTTAGTGAAAAGATTCGCCTTCACTAAGTGGGCCCGCAGGCTATTTTTGGCGCAAGTCTATTTTTAGACATGGTGATCATATTTCAGAAGTCGCAGGATGCTATTTGTGGATGGTTGATCAAGTTGGAAAAATAGATGAAATTCTATTTTTAGAATATTGGGCGAAGTCTATTTATAGATCGTCAATCTAAAAATAGATGCATGTTGATTATTATTAGCTCTCAATAATAATCAGACTCTAAACAACAACTTATTCTCTTGGAGCACTTTGTTTCAGTGCACAAATGTGGCACATCAGTGGACTGAGGGAATTACGCAATTCCCAAGGGTTTACTGGAGCTCATGCATGGAGGACTCAGTTAGAACTCAAGTGGCAAAGTTATGACAGAGTTGGAATAGTAGTTTATGGAGTTGTATTCAGTTTAACTCAGTTAGACTCAGTTGAGCTAGTTGTATCTAATCTAACTGAATGATACACTAGTGAGAGTGGAGTGAATTAATTAGTTAATTAATTCACAAATAATAACTCATTAATCAACTGAACAATACAACAGTTAACTACAGTGCATGGCAGTTCCAGTGGAGACCCAGTGGAGAGATAGGTGAAAGGGAAAGATGGACTATCTGTTGTGAATATAGTGATGCATTGATTGCATCACACACACATATTGGAGTTTCCAATGAGGATTGCGCAGTCAATGCAAGGGTAATTCTAATTCATTCAAAGTTATTCTTCAGCAGGGATTGCGCAATGGAGGCAGGCTAGCAGGGGACAAAGATCGGTGCATGGATTTGCAGATTTTTCCTGATTAGTGTGTGACGATTGTATTGTACTGAGAGCTTGATGTACTAAGCTTTGTATGAGGATTGTTACATGATCTCCATGATACATAATATATGATAGTTGGGGTTTTCAGCTTCAGGCTTTCCCGTTGAACAACTGTGTTATATGTGATTGTTTTTATTTATGCTTCACATGTGTGTGCAATTAATTTTCTGCAAAATATTAACAGTGGAATGATTCTGTATTTTACAAGAAGTTAAATATTGTGAGATCAGGGAAATCTAGATGTATGCATGCTAATGTATACTAATTTCTACAACCAAGCATATCTATTTCAAACCAACTTTTAACTAGAATTTAGCCCTTCCAATCTGAGAGGGCTCTCTCAAGGAAAATAGTAAAATGTTCTTAAAAAAAATCAATTTTGCAGATGGCTAACTCTGTTTCTATTTCATATGATTTTTCTGGTGAAAGAGAGCGTAATGTCCCCTAATAATAATAAAAAACAATAAATAATAAATAAATAATATTATATTATATTATTAAATAATGTAGAAATTATACAATATGCATGTATATCTTGGATTCACCCGATCTAACAATTTGCTAAAGTTAAATATCGAATCGTTTCTACAAATATTTGCGAAATTAAAAAACATAATCACCAATGACATGAAAATGAAGAAAGATCAATCACACAAAACACAGATAATTTATGGGGGAAAGCTTATAGCTAAAAACCCCACTATATTCTATTGTATAGTATATCATGGATCATGAAACAATTACATACAAAAATCTTCTCACAAGAGCCCTCAGTACATCATCTAATTGTCTTACACTATCATACAAAAATTGGCAAATACCTTAGCCAATTTACTGTCTCCAGACAACCTGCCTTCACTGTGCAATCCCTGTTGAATGCAATCCCTGAATTGATGCAATCTTTCCTGCCTTCACTGTGCAATCCCTGTTGAATGCAATCCCTGAATTGATGCAATATTTACTGCCTTCAATGTGCAATCCCTGTTGAATGCAATCCCTGAATTGATGCAATCTTGCCTGCCTTCACTGCGCTAGTATCATGGGCACATCTAATGTGTGTTTACTTGCATGTGTGCGAGCGGATAATGTCACAACTAATCGTCAAATTCCCTTTCACCTAGAACTCAACTGGGTCTCCACTGGATCTAACAGCCATGCAACTAATATTAGTAAATCCTCAGTTGCATGTGAGATCACTGCATGCGAATTAATTAATATTTAATTCACTTGATCTCTCACTACTTGCATCTTCAGTTACAAATATCACAACTGAGTTTAACTCACCTAATTGAGTTAAACTATTTACAACTTGCACAAACCCATGCACCATTGCACTTCGAACTCTTTTACAACTAGAATTACTCTGTTACAACTAGAATTACTCTGCATGTCCCACCAACCAACCTCTAACTCGAAATTCACTTAGCTAACTGATTTTTCCACTTCAGTTAACTATTTCAAGTCCACATTGAGAATAGATTACAGTTTAATATCCATCTAAATTAAGGGATAATAAAAATAGACATGCACCTAAAAATAGTCTGTGGGCCCCACCCTAGTGTAGGTGCTTAATTTTCATTAGGATCATGGGTGCAAAAAATTTCTTTATTGAATCTCAAAACTCCCTCTCAACAAGAAATGGATTATCCTTCACCCCGATCCTGTCTCTATGGTATTCGAATTTTCTCCTGGTGAGCGCCTTCGTCAGAATATCTGCATCTTGATCTTTCGTGGGAATGTACTGAAGCAACATGATTCTCCTCTGCACACAATCTCTGAGATGATGGTACCAGATATCTATATGCTTGGACCTATCATGAAACACAATATTAATCGAGAGTTTAATCCAACTCTGATTATCACAATGAATCACTGTCGGATCCTTCTAAGAACCCAACAAACCAACCAAGATTTTTCTCATCCAGATAGCCTCACATGCAGCTTGACTTGCTACCATGTATTCCACTTCCGCTGAACTGAATGCCACGGATCTCTACTTCCTGTTGTACCAAGAAACAGTTGTAGATCCAATGCTAAAGATACCCCCTGATGTGCTCTTTCTATCCGATGGACTGCCAGCCCAATCTACATCCGTGAAGCCATGCAGCTTCACTCCATCCGTCTGTCTGTACCATAGACCATACTCTGATGTGCCCCTCAGGTATCTCAGGACATGCTTCCCCGCATTCCAAAAGATATTTCTAGGCTTAACCATAGCTTGACTCAACTGTTTAACTGCATAGCAAATGTCTGGTCTCGTGTTCACTAGATGCATTAGGGAACCCACTAACTATCGGTAGACAGTAGCAACCAATACCTCTCCAGAAGTAGCATCCTCTTTCCTCCAGTTTCCTGGAAGAGGAGTATCCATGGGTTTGCAGCTCTCTATGTTAAACTTACCCAGTATCTCCTTTGCATACTTGCCTTGAGACACACAAATTTCACCATCCTGTTGCCATATTTCCAATCCAAGGAAATAATGAAGGAGGCCCATATCCTTCATTTTGAACTCAAGATCCTTTTTGCATGAGTGTATCAGCTGCTCATCACCAATCAAAATTAAATCATCAACATAAAGAACAATGATCAATAGCTTACCCTCAACCACAATCTGGTACAGGTTTGCATCTGCTTCACTTTTGGTGAAGCCCAGTCCGGTGAAATAGTTGTCTATCTAAGTGTATCAAGCACGAGGTGCTTGCTTCAGCCCATACAACGATATTTTGAGTTTGCACACATGTGAATCTCTATTTAAGATCTCGAAACCTTCAGGCTACTCTATGTAGACATCTTCCTCAATGATCCCATTGAGAAACACAGTTTGCATATCCATTTGATGAATGCGCCAGCTCATTTGCGCTGAGAGTGCAAGGATGGTCCTTATGGAAGAGTACCTTGCGACATGTGCAAAGGTCTCATCATAATCTATTCTCTCGATCTGTGAGAAGCCCCGTGCCACAAATCTAGCCTTGTATTTCTCCACACTCCCATAAGCAACTTGCTTTACCTTGTAGATCCATCTCGAACCTACCACTGATTTATCAATCGGTCTTAGGAAAATTTCCCATGCATTTTTTTTGACAATGAAGTCATACTCCTCCACCATTGCATCAACTCAAGTAGGCCGCTGCAATGCTTCCTAAAAGGAAGATGGTTCAGTCACAATACATTTACTCATGAGAGCCATGTATCCAGTAAATAGGTCAAGAAACTGTCTTTGTCTGTGTTGTGAAGTAGGGGCTCCTACATTCTGTGCAGCATCAAGTCTCACCCTATCAGCTTTTGTGGTGTGCCTTCTGCCATTTTTGATGGATGGCTCTACACGAGTGGCTTCCTCCACTCCATGAACCTCCTCATGTGGTTGATCCACATCTTGAGACTCATCTTTGGGAATCAACAGTTCCTCCTCAGTATGCAAGTCCAGCTCCCTCTCAAGAGACAACCGCATGGATTTCCCCTCATAAAATTTTATATCCCGTCGCACAACAGTAATTCTATTGTTTGGAAAATACACACACTAATTATGGGGTGTTTCTGTGTACCCCACAAAAATCCCAACTTCAGCAGTCGTTTCCAGCTTCTTCCTGGCGTCCTTGGTCATATGCACATAAACAGATAAGCCAAAAATATTAAAGTGTGAAACATCAAGTTTCTTACCAGTGAAAGCCTCTTCAGGTGTACTCATACCAAGTACTCTATGAGGGAAACGGTTTTACACATAAACCATAATGTTGCATGCTTCCTCCCACAAATGCATTGGTAGACCTTGATCATGCAGCATCGCTTGTGCTGCACCCACGATTGTTCTATTCTTCCTCTCCGTGATCCCATTTGTTGTGGTTTATGAGGTGTTATGAGTTCTCTTCGAATTCCTTCTTTGCTGCAAAAGTTCTTGAATTCGTTAGAGATGTATTCTCCACCATTATCGCTCCTTAGAGCCTTCACTTCGCCGACTCTTTCTCCACCAATGCCTTAAACTCACCGAACTTAGAGAATGTTTGATCTTTCTTCTGCATGAAGAAGATCCAGTATTTACAAGAAAAGTCATCAACAAAAATTACATAGTACTTATGTCTTGCTGTTGAAGCAACCGAGAATGGTCCGCACACATCTGTATGAACTCTCTCAAGGATCCCCAAAGCTCGGTTCTCCTTCTCATGAAAGGTGGAATTTACATACTTCCCCATGGTGCAATCCTTGCACTAATCTAATTGAGCAAGTGTTCCCATTGGAAATCCAGTAGATATTTGTTGCATGACTTTCGAGGCTCCATGATGAAGATGGCCCAATTGTCTGTGCCATAATTCGCCCTCGTCTCGGCTCACCACTTTTTCTGCCTTTCCCATCATGGTAGTGCAGCCATCTACCTCCAGCTTGTAGAGATTCTTAACTCAAATCCATATCCTCTTGGCTTGACCTGCTATTTTATGTCGCAAGAAAGCTTTTGCATCACTAAAAACAACGTCATAGCCTATATCCTCCAACATTGAAACTGAGACCAAATTTTTCTTCAGACCTGGAACATGCATTACATATTTTAATTGAAGTGGTTTACCTGAATCCCTCTAAAATTTAATGGTACCAATCCTGGTAGCACTGTACTGTCCATTGTCGCCCATCTCAATATGCATCTGGAGATATTTCTCCCCCAAGTCACTGAAAAGTTCCTTATCTCCCGGCATGTGAAAGGAAGTGCCACTATCCAACTACCACACCGATCCTAATTCACTTGACGCCATGCATGCAATTAAGGATAATTCAAGCTCAAATTGCGAGGCAAGTGCCTCACCAGATGCAGATCCAACAACCTTATAATTCTTCTTCTTTTATGGACGGTTAGTGGCAAAATGTCCATGTTCGTGATAGTGAAAACACTTCACCATGGACATGTCCTGCTTCTTTCCTTTAGACTCAGATTTAGAATGGAATTTCTTCCCCTTCCCCTTCTTTGCCTTGGCAGCCAAAGCACAATCCTCTTCATCATCATGCTTTGATGAAGAGCCATCTCTGGTGTTCCGTCTAAACTCCGCCTGCACCAAATCCGACCATAGTCATTCCCAATCTGGAAATTTTTCCCATCCATTGACAGAGTCTTCATAATTGTGCCAACTCTTAGGAAGTCCTAGGAGAGCCAAACTCACCAAATCATCATTAGTGACTGTTATTCCCACACTCCCTAGTTCATCCCAACATTGGAACTGTTGAGAATGCAACAAGATGATGGAGCTTAGTGAAATGAAGTCGCCTTCACTAAGTGGGCCCGCAAGCAAATTCTGGCGCAAAATCTATTTTTAGACTATGTATATTTTTAGACATATGGAGCATGGTCCAGGGATTGCAGTATGTTATTCTTGGAGTATTGGTCATGTTGGTAAAAATAGATGGGACTCTATTTTTTGGACCTATAGGTCGAAGTCTATTTTTAGACTGCCTCTCCTTAAAATAGGAAAGTCAAATATTATTTACCCTTAATAATATTTGGACTATAAACTTCAGTTTACTCTCTTGGAGCACTTCAGTTCAAGCCTTGGAAGTGGCTCATGCATCTGACAGAGGAATCACGTGATTCCCAAGGGTTTGATGGCACATGCATGGTTGACTTCAGTTAGGACTTCAGTGGCAGAAGTTTGGTGGAGTTAATGAGACAACTAGTGGAGTTGTGTTCTGTTTATTTTAGTTGAACTGGTTGAGATTAGTTTAACTAGCTAATCAATTAGTTATGAGTGGAGTGAATTAAATATTATTTAATCTATTAATTAGTAACTCATTATTCAACTCAAGAACACATCAGTTCACTACAGTGCATGATCAGTTCAGTGGAGACCAGTGAAAGAGGTAGATGAAAGGGTGGAGTTAGCTATCAATGGCGACATCAGTTGTGCATGAGATTTGCACCACACTTGGAGGAATTTCCCATGATGATTGCGCTGTCAAGCCAAGGAGATTCGAACCTTGGATCTCTATATAGATAGGCCATGATTGCGCAATAGAGGCAAGGCAATTAGTGGTGAGTTTTGAACCAGTAACCTGTTCAAAACTGAGCTAGTTTGTGTGTAACTTCATGAGAAAGTACTGAGTACTTGTGAGGAGTATTGTACTGAGTTTGTTACATGATTTCTCCATTATAATATACAAAATAGCTGCGTGGTTTTCAGCTATAAGATTTTTTTATACATACTGTGTTAATGTGTATGATGATTTGATGTGTTATCGCTTGATTTATTTTCCGCATGTGTGATGATCTGAGTGGAAGAGATTATGTGTTGCATATAAATTCAAATTGTATGTGATCAGGATAGTCTCGGTGGATAATTGATCATTATTCAGCAAATTTCTACAGGAACAACTTTGTGAGATACTTTGGAATGGTGTCGCTCTTTTCCATCTTGATCTTCATGATTTTATCTTTGAGCGCCAATTTCCTATGGTCGCTGCTGCTTTGGAATAGATTCTTCAAAGCCTTCCACATAGCATATGGTGTGGCTTTCCCATGGAGGCTTGAGACAATGTGGTCTCGTACTCCCTCCAACAAGATCTTCCTCACCTTGCCAACTTTCTTTTGCCATGCATCAAGATTGGCAGCATCTACAACATCTGCAGCATCTGGCTTAGGAACATCTTTTTCAATGAATTCCTTCAAGCCATTGTCTTTGATTACTGCCTCTATCCTGTCCTTCCAAGCAATGAATTTCAAGCTGCCCTTGAGTGCATAATCTAACCTCAAGCCATTAAAATCCATTCGATCTTGAATCAGCTTAGCACCAAGAAAGTTTTTCTGCAAATTCGAATTCTATCCAGTCACAAACTCAGCTCCTGCTTCACTTCTGCAATTTCCTATGCTTTGATACCATGTAGAAATTATACAATATGCATGTATATCTTGGATTCACCCGATCTAACAATTTTCTAAAGTTAAATATTGAATCACTTCTACAAATATTTGCAGAATTAAAAAACACAATCGCCAATCACATGAACATGAAGAAATATCAATCACACATAACACAAATAATTTCCCAGGGAAAGCTTACAGCTAAAAACCCCACTATCTTCTATTGTATATTATATCATGAATCACGAAACAATTAGATACAAAATTCTTCTCACAAGAGCCCTCAGTACATCAACTAATTGTCTCACACTGTCATACAAAAATTGGCAAATCCTTTAGCCAATTTACTCTCTCCAGACAACCTGCCTTCACTACGCAATCCCTGCTGAATGAAATCCCTGAATTGATGTAATACTGCCTGCCTTGACTGCGCAAGTATCATGGGCACATCCAATGTGTGTTTACTTGCATGTGTGCAAGCGGATAATGTCACAACTGATAGTCAACTTCCCTTTCACCTAGAACTCAATTGGGTCTCCACTGGATCTGACATGCATGCATCTAATATTAGTAAATCCTCAGTTGCATGTGAGATCACTGCATGTGAATTAATTAATATTTAATTCACTTGATCTCTCACTACTTGTATCTTCAGTTACAACTAGCACAATTGAGTTTAACTCACTTGAATGAGTTAAACTATTTACAACTTGCACAAACTCATGCACCACTACACTTCAAACTCTGTTACAACTAGAATTACTCTGCATGTCCCACCAACCAACCTCTAACTCGAAATTCACTTAGCTAACTGATTTTGCCACATCAGTTAACTATTTCAAGTCCAGATTGAGAATAGATTACAGTTTAATGTCCATCTAAATTAAGTGATAATAAAAATAGACATGCACCTAAAAATAGCATGTGGGCCCCACCCTAGTGTAGGTGCTTAATTTTCACTAGGATCATAGGTGCCAAAAATTTCTTATTGAATCTCAACAAATAAATAGTAAATAAATAATAAGTCAATAATAGTAAACAAATAATAAATAATAAAGAGAATAATAACAAATAAATAAATAAAATAGTAAATAATAAATGGAGTTCTAAATAAAAATATATAAAAGTAAACTATAAAAATAGTAAAAATAAGTGAAGTTAAGAAAAGTACAAAGTAATCAAATAAGAAAGAGTTGAACTGAGAAAACTATAAAATAGTAAAAATAGGTAAAGTTAACAAAAAGTAAAATGGAATAAAATAAGAAAGGGTTAAATTAAGAGAAACAATAAATTAAGTAAAATTTAAATACAAAAATAAAAGTTGCATGTTGACACAGAGAATGTGCGCATGTGGTTCTCTTTCCATTGTTTGGTCTATTTAATAACGTTGATGAAGATGAGATTCATCATTCCTTCATCCATTCTCTTGGGAGAAAGGTATTGTGAGACAAACGATTATCTGGCAGTAGTACGTTGATTGAGGACTCGGGGGTGGCCAAATGTAGAAACCCATAGATCCACGATTCCACTCCATGATCATGAAACTTAAAACTACATTTTAATTTGTGATCATGGTGTCACATGTTTTTAATTCATAATATATATCTGAGTGCTTATTTTATGGGAAAAAAATTGAGATGGCAAGCTTTAAAAAAAATAAAAAAATAAAATAAAAATCAATTTGCTAATAAATTCAACATTGTTTGTACTATTAGGAAAAAAAAATTGAGATGGGAAGCTTAAAAAAAAAATAAAAAAAAATCAATTTGCTAATAAATTCAACGTTGTTTGTACTATTAGGAATATAACCAAGGTCGTCATAATTATGCATCGAAATTTTTGCTGCACCCAAACCCGCACTCTGCCTCCTGGTCTACCCTGCGCATAGGGTTTCTGGTGTTGCGGCAGGGTGGTGCCAGTCGGGGTGCTCGCCCTGGCTTGGGTTCGGCCCAATGGTGGACTCTCAGGCCCCTCCCCTGCCTCCTCCTCCTCCTCCTCCTAAGGTCGAGGCCTTCAAACTGCAAATTGCTTCCCAGCCGAAGAAGAAAAAACAACTCGTCTCCAAGTTTATCAAGAGATTGGATGAGATCCCCTCAATGGCTCTCCCGCTTGAGGGTCCGATGAAGGTGGTCCTTTCCCTTGTGGACCGAGCGTTGGCTGGGAAGTTCACGGGCTTATGGCCTTCACCAAAATCTACGGAAGCCTGGATCACCCAAAACTGGAAGCCCCTCATTGCAAACTACGTCACCTCGTACTTTCTGGGGCGGGGTTTCTTCTTGTTTGAATTCAAATCAAAGGAGGATAAGGAATTGATTTTAAGGAACAGACCCTATTTCATGGGTCCTCAAGGACTGTATTTAAATCGTTGGACTCCAGACTTCGACCCCTCGGAGGATGTCTTTCTATCATTCCAATCCGGGTCAGGCTCCTAAAATTGTCAGTGCATTGCTGGAACTAGGAATCAATGCAGCAAACCGGCAACACCCTTGGAAAATTCATAGACAGAGCAAACAACAAAGATCAATATGACTGCGCCAGAATCTGCGTGGAGGTTGATCTCGAAGTTGGGTTGCTAGAAGCCATTAAGCTAACGGTGGGAAACTGGTCCCATCTGCAGAAATTAGACTACGAACAACTGTCGTTCAAATGCCGCGGATGCCATGAGTATGGTTACTTTGTAAAGAACTACCCCAAAAATGCAGGCCCAGAAAAGGAGAAAGAAGAAGGATGGCAGTAAGCCAAGAAATCTAGAATGAGCCTTAGGCCAGGGCCAATCAGACAAGGAGCGGAGAAAGGAAAGGGAAGTACAGCACCCACTGGGAGCATTCCTAAAGCCAAACCCACCTAGAAAGGTCAAGAGAAAAACTTTGCGGTCTTGAACTTAGAGACAGAGGAAGTCCAAGAAATCGACCCACGGGACGTGTAAAAGGATCTCCAAATGCAAGAAGCCCTAGAACCATAGAAGATTGGTGATTATCTCAGAGAAACCCTGAAAGAGAAAGAGCCTGTCTTTGAGGGTGAAGATCTGGATTCGGAGGAGTTGGAGGAAGAAGGAGAAATTGGGGATTCCCAAACTTCAATCAGAAGATCAATGAGGGGACGGAAATCCTCCAGGGAAAAGAGAGAGCAAGAAACCTATAAGGAGAAGTTGCAAGGAAGCCAGCTGACCCTAGAAAAGATGTTGGCAAGAAACCCTAAGGTAAACAAAAACCAAATCCAAGGCTCTAAGGGAGCCCTCTCAGCTCAAAAAAGGAAGTAATGAAGATCGTCTCCTGGAACTATAGAGGGATGGGGAGCAACCTAAAAGAGGAAGCAATGAAAATTCTAGTAAGGTTGGAAAGACTAGACATTCTTCTCATCCAGGAGACCAAAATGAAGGAAAGGGAATTTCTCCACAAAAGAAAACGGTTTTGGGGAAAAGGAGGAGGTATTGTTGTCTCCTCTAGAAGCACCTCAAGAGGGCTGGGAATTCTATGGGACGAGACATGCTTTGAGAAAATCGTAGTTAAAATCAACTGAAACTGGATTTTTAGTCAGTTTTTGCAACTCCATACCAAAGAGATAGTGAATCTTTTCAATATTTATGCCCTGGTCATCTTGGGAGACAAAAAACCCTATTGGGAATCCATTAGGGATCTAGCAAATGAGATTTAGATGGATAATTTCATTCTCTCTAGAGACATGAACATTACTTTAAGCCAAGGGGAGAAGCGAGGGGGAAGTATTGTAAGGGATTCAACCAAAGAATGGGTGGAAGAACTCATTCAGGATTGGGATCTATTGGATATCAATCCAGGCAAGGGAAAATATACATGGACCAATAGAAGAACGGGTTCGAGTCACATTGTTGCAAGGTTAGATCGCTTTCTCATCTAGAGTTCCTTCTTGCTTTTAGGTCTTGATTTCAGTTCTGCTATTCTTTCTTCGTCGGTCTCCGATCACAAGCCCATCAGGCTTGAGATGAAGTCGCATATGAATATGGGGCTTATTCCCTTCCGTTTTAGTTCTCTTTGGGTGCATCAGCTCGACTTTTTGGATAGATTTGAGGAAGTCTGGAGACTCCCTGACAGTGGATCCCCCTTCTTTTTGTGGGAAGAAAAGTTGAGGAGAGTGAAGAGGGCCCTCAAAAGCTGGGCTAAATCCCTCCCTTCTTCGACTGAGTCAAGGCGGGTTGCCCAAGCCTATTTGGAGAGCCATAAAAATCAAATGGAAGATATGGACATCTTGAAGGACAGCTTAACCTTGGAAGAGGAGCTCCAGGCTAATCTTCATAAGGCTTGCATCCGGGAGGAGGAATTCTGGAGACTTAAATATCACAGTCTGTGGCTACAAGCTGGGGACAAGAATACCTCCTTCTCTCATAATCAGAATCAATTCATAAGAAGCTTCAATTCTATAGTAGATATAACCTCATGAGACCAATCCTTCTCCGACTTTGCCAGTATCAAAAAAGTTGCCCATCAGCACTTCAAAGACTTGTACACAAAGGATAAGCAAGCGAGTCACAACTCTAACCTACTCGAGTTGGTCCCTCTAAAGGTCAATGCCCAAATGAACGATATGTTGACTTCTCCTGTCACCATCAATGAAATAAAGCAGGGCCTTGATGAAATGGATCCAGACAAGGCTCTTAGGCCGGATGGGTTTACTGCTCGATTCATTAAAACTTGATGGAACATTGTCAAAAGGGCCTCTACAAAATGATCTTAAAGTCTCAGACCTGCCACAAGCTTGGGGGTAGCACAAACTCGACCTTATTGGCCCTTATACCTAAAGAGAAGGGTGCCAGTTCTATCAACATATTCAAGCCAATTTCTCTCTACAACATTGGCTACAAGCTCATCACTAAAGTCATGGCAAACAGGCTGAAAGGCCTTCTTCTGGAAATCATTCCTGACAATCAAGGGGGATTTTTCAAAGGTATGCAGGTAACTGATAATTTCATTCTTGTTTAGGAAGCGATCCATTCAAGCATCCAAAGACGAGAAAAAGGCATGGCTCTCAATTTGGACCTGGCTAGTGCGTTTGACAGAGTTAGGCACAAGTTTCTCTTTAGGGTTATGCAACAATTTGGGTTTGATTGTCGTTTTATAAGCTAGGTCAAGGCCTTAATTGCGGAACCATGGATTGCCCCACTTATCAACGAGCGTGCTACTGACTTCTTCAAGGTGAGTCGAGGGATAAAGCAGGGATGCCCTCTATCCCCCCTTCTCTTTGTCATTCAAGCCTCTGTCCTCAGTTTTATGCTAGAGAAAAGATGAATTGATCAAGAGCTTATGGGTCTTAGAATCACTAAGGGAGTCAGAGACATAAATCATGCACTTTTTGTTGATGACTCCATCCTATTGGGGGGTGCTTCCTCCAGATCGGCCTCCCGCTTCAAGCTGGATCTTGATCGCTACTACCTCGATTTTGGGAGTGAACTTAACACAGGCAAATGTTTCATTTATGCTTGGAACCTTTTTGGACTCGAGCTAAGAACGATCACTAGGATTTTTGGCTTCGAAGGCTCCACGAAATGGGTGTCTTTTAAATACCTTGGACTACCAATATTTCAAGGTTTCCCGATTGGGAGGGACTGGTACCCCTTGCTGGACAAATTCAAGCTCAAAACGCAAGCCTAGGGCACGTCGTGGCTCAAACTGGCAAGTAAGATTGTTCTCATTAAGTCAGTCCTTAATAGTCTTCCAATCTTTCGGAGCTTTGTTCTGTTGGCTCCGGTGTGCATTCTTCGCAAGATGGAGCAATCCATTCGCTCTTTTTTCTGGAAGGGAGGGAATAATAACACTAAGAGAATTTCGTTGTTCAGTTGGGATAAGATCGCTATTCCGCTGCTGGAAGGTGGCGTCCACATAAAATACCTCAAGGAGCACAATATTGCTCTGGGGGCCAAGATCTTATGGCAACAGGTAGCAAGGAATTCGAGATGGGCACATATTTCTTTGTGGAAAAATACAGCTTTGGAAAGCGCCTTCGCAGCCTAGAGAACTTCCGAGCTAATCAACATGGCTCCCCGATCCATCAGTTGTGCAAGCGTGCTCTCCTGCTGCTGTGTGACCGCTTGTTCTGGATTCTAGGCAATGGAAAGCGGATCAACCTGTGGGAGGATAGGATCATGAACGCATAAGCGATCGGGGATGATCCTAAGTTGCAGCAGCAAAGAATGTGGATGATCACAGATGGTCGACGCATGACGTGGGACATTTCAGAGTGGGACAGCAGCAATTGGGCAAGGTGGCAGAAGATAGAGATGCCTGCTCATTTGGAGCAAGCGTGGGCCAAATTTGTAACAACCCCAATTTTAACATGCAATTAATTATATCACATAAACAATGAATAATCAACCCAACAACTGTTTAACTAATCATCATGGAATTTTCAGAAACATGAGTAAGATGACTTACCTGTAATGGCAATTTTCCTTACTTGAGACTCCAAGGTTGAACGCTATCTGAATCCTGTTGGCCACAACAACGTTTTGGGGACAACTCTCCACCCAACCGTAGGCTCAGCTGGATGTAATCCTTCCACAGTTGGCCACCCCCGAGCCCTCAATCAACGTACTACTACCAGGGTATCCTTTGCCTCACAATACCTTTCTCTCCAGAGAATAGATGAAAGAATGAATGATCTTTGAATCTTCCTCAATGTCTATTAAATAGACCAAACAATGGAATGGGAACCACATGCACACATTCACTGTGTCAACATGCAACTTAAGTTTTACTTAATTTAGTATTCTCTTACTTTTTGTTAGCTTTATTTAATTTAGTGTTCTCTTAGTTTAACTTTCTTTCTATTATTTTCTTAGTTTAACTCTTTGTTAATTTATTTACTTTTGTTAATTAATTCTTTCTTTAACTTTACGTATTGTTTATTGTTTTAGGACTCCAATTTATTATTTACTATTTTATTTAGAACTCCAGTTATTGTTTAATGTTTTATTTATTATTTATTTATTATTCTCTTGACTATTTATTTATTTACTTATTTATTAAATTATATTATATTATTTATATATTATTTATTATTTTATAATTATTTATTGTTTTATAATTATTATGGGACATTACATACTCCCCCTCTTCAAGGAACTTCGTCCCGAAGTTAAGTATTTAATGATATTATATTATATTATTTATTATTTATTACTTCATGTGTGACCAACACCCTCTGTTGAACTAGTATAACCAGCAGGCATCGAAAGTTCTTCACAACACCCGGGAAATCTCAAGGAATCTATGTCCTTTTTCCAACTTTCGGAACCAGGCATAAGCCTCCCCGGTCTGTCCCTAGCCAAGGCTGGCCCCAAGGCTCGCGCCCGACTCAAACCTCATCTGCCCCAAGGCAGGCATCCGGTCCCAGTACTCAATGAATCCGGGCATCTTGCAAGGCTAGCCCACTCCCTCCACATCTCCTTAAGGTGCACAGCCCCAGGCATCGAAGTCTTACACCCACTTCTAGACTTCGGTGTTCCCATCCAATACCAGGCACTTGGCCTACAATATCAAACCCTTGGCCTCCTGAAGATGGTCCCATAGCCCTTCAAGAGATATACAAGACAAAGGAACCATTGGCATATGTAGTGTTGATTGAGTTTGTCCCCAGCCCATATAGTGTTACTTATTCTCCCTCGTAGGTATGGGCTCCCACAAGATCATCAAATAAACCAGCCCTCTTAGCCCATCTGTGGACTTTCCTGCCAGTCACCACATCTCAACTTGTATCCAATACATTAGTTATAATCATAACATCATAAAAATAATTTACCTTCTAACCCTTGCATTTCATCATAATAATATAACATCCACATTAAATAGTAAAGAATTGCATCCTCATGCATGTCACCGAAATCTGTATCGATTTTGCATGCTTCACATCATGAAATACCATCATAAGTTATAACATACATAATAAACTAATCACTTGTCAATATAACCTCACTTCATAACATCCTAAACCTTGTGCATTTCATAATCATCATATTCATACAACTACATAAGTAAGAACCACATGTGCATTATCACCCTCATCTCATATAATTTTAAAAGCATAACTGGAATCATAAGGTACGATTTAGGTGTATAACTAAAATTTAAACAGTAAGACACGATCTGGAGGTTTCATAAAATTTTCTATCCTAGCTAAATTATGTGTTCCTATTTAGTTCACCACACAATCTTAATCAAATAGATATGGAAAGTATTTAAAAATAACATCTGCATCTTCCCAGGTAGCAAAGCCTGGACTATATTGGTCCCACTGGACCTTGACTTGCTCAAACTCACGGTTCCTGAGCCGACGAACTCGGCGGTCCAGTATACAGAATGTTCGACCTGAAGGACTCCCTCCTCGGAAACCTGTAATTTTTCAAATGTTAGCACATGGGATGGGTCAGATACATATTTTCTAAGCATAGAAACATGAAACACATTATGCATTCTTCTTAGATGGAATGGTAGCTCAAGCTTATAAGCAACTGGTCTGATCCACTCTAGGATCTGAAATGGGCCGACAAATCTAGGGGATAACTTTGTTCCCTTGCCAAATCTGAAGGAACTCTTAGAGGGTTTGACTCTAATAAAAACTTGGTGTTGAGGAGGTAAATCCCCTCTGCGGACAGAGGCGATCCCTACTAGCCCAGCAGGGGTCTAGCAACAAACAAACAATGTTATGACGCAAGCTCCTAGTTACGAATGAAAGACTTGGGATAAGAGCCTACCTGGATTCCAACGCTAGATCTGAAGAAGAGATGTCCCCGTCCTTCAGCCCTGGCAGATCACAATCCTTCCGCGATCTCCGCGGATGAACACCTGCACACAGAAGAAACGAACGGATACAAGCATAGGAACCAGCATACATAACTAAACATCGGTCAGAAAAGATATTACTCGCATTAACATGATGGAAAAAGGAGTGGAACTATAATCATAGTCATCTATTAAAATGATAAACGAATAGAAGTTACAACCAAGTTCTGACGTCGCAGCTTCTTTCGAACGGGTCTCCGGTCGTCCACGTCTCGCAAAGCTCGCCAAGGAAAGGGAAACCTCTCCAGAGTCTCGTAACAATGGTCTCCTCGCTTGAATGGGCCTTAAGGGAAAGAAGAGATTCTTTACAGCACAAAGGCACTTGGGAATAGGGAGATGCAAAGCTTCAGCACTTCAAGACTAGCTTGCCATGGATCTGAGCAAGCTTTTATAGATGGGGAAGGAGGGAGTTGGGATCCCTATTGTTATGGGATTGGCCCTATCAACAAGGAAGGTTCCATAGAAGGTGGCAAAACTACTTCCCTTCCATAGAACTCCCGCAGCCAAACCTCCCAACTCAAGATAGGCAATGGTTGTGAGTTTGTTTGAACTCAACCTCCGCCATCCATATTTAAAAAACAGTCCCTAAAATGGGTGGCGCGATTGCTGCTCTATGACAGAGCGCCAAGTGGCGCGACCTCTTTACAGGATTTCCCTGAGTGGCGCGAGTACTGAACTGTCTACCCGCGCCAATGCAAAAGAGCTGTTTTTCATGGATTTTGCAAGGAGATGTCTCAAGGGGAAATGAAGCTCATACTCAGAGGGATGCAATGATGATGTTTTCAGTGCATGACAGTGTTCACAGGTCACGTAATGGGTCCTCCATTGTGCGGGACGGGGAATGGTAGGGACGGTGACAAATTACTGTGTAACAGATGCCCCCTAAAGCATGAGGCCCGAGAGAGAGAGGGGTGAAATGCTTTACGAGAACATGTCCAACTGAAGGCCCGCCGTCGGAAAACCTGCACAGAAAGATACAACTGATATCTCAAGTACATGATGTATATATATGGTATGAACGCAGCCATCCGAACAGAGTATGCTATAATCCGGATCTAGGGTATGGGCGCAACCATCCAACTAAGATCAAATAGATAGACTCAGGTATGGTCGCAGCCATCCAATCAGTGAGTCATGTACATAATGACAATAATCCACAATCGCAGCCTGGATTACAACAGACACAATCCAGGGTCTTGCGCTCCATCTCGACCCAAACAAGTACAAGTTCGAGCATGTGAATGTGTGAGTTGATGTCGAACATGCAAGAACATCGTCTGATTACCAGCCAATGATGAAAGCCGTTAACAGACGCGAGAGAAACCACCAATAATGACAATGGTCCTCAAGGTACTACAGGTACAATCTACGGCGTGTGAATAAATGAGTTGACGTCGAACACCCGCAGAATCATTCGATCGGAAGTCAATGATGTAAACTTCACGTCGAATGCGACGAACCTGCCATTGAGGCATGCAGGCTCCAAGGTACCATCGGGAGTCTCTAGACCAACTTCCTGGATAATGAGTTGAAGTCGACAGGAAGTGACCTTGATCGAAGGTGGGCCATAATGATTCCCACATCATCGACACGAGACAGAGGAACATAATGTTTTTTTGTGAATTAGGACCATATGAGAAACAGAGGAAGGTTGATATTTGCAGAGGCCAACTTCTCTTGAACATATGAACGGCACGACAATGGACTTGGCAGTATTTGACATCAACGGATCAAAGGTCATGGCGACGAGGCAGTGAACAGATGAGAGGTCAAAAGAGATTACCCAAACCCATGGAAGCAAAGTGAAGCGGCGAGATGAGATGTCCCCAACCCGACACGAATGCAGACAAGTGCCATGTTCAAGAGCGACATACTGCCGACGACAACGACGATGGTTCCATTTTCCCCCACCATTTCTGGCGAGTACCCCAATTATTTTTAATAACAAGCTTGAAGGGGATAGCATATGCTTGCAATATAAGTCCGCCCTTCGGGCAAATCCATCCTAGTGCATTTAACGAGTCCTAGGAAGGAGGAACTCGGAGAACGTCATTTCGACTAGATCCGATGTCATCAGGGTTTAACGAGTCTGACAAAGGAAGAACTCGGCGTCTTTTCATGTTTAGGGAGTTTGAAAAGACAGCAGAAAAGTAAACTCCAAAGGTCCCTTTTCGTAAATAGTTCCTCAGATCCGAAAAGGTAGAAAACAATATCCGAGAAAACCTCCTAGTCGCGATAGGCTAGGGTATTCCTTTTTCGTAATCGATCCAGCCCAGCCCGAAAAAGGGTTAAACTTATACTGGGTGAATGTCGGTTCGTGTCCATTTTAACGAGATCGAAACGACAAGGGCCTCGGCGATCTTTTCATATTTAGAGAGTCAGAAAAGAGCTGAAAGATGACTCCAAAGTGACTTTTTCGTGTATTTACCGAGTCCGAAAAAGTATAAAATACAACTCGTTTCCACCTTTTAAGTCGCAAAAACCTGTCACTGCACATACCCAACAAGCGTAAAATCCATTTTTGACATAATACATGCAAATATTTGACAAAAAATAACTTTTAAAGCTCATTTTAACGTCGAAAAGTTATAAATATGTCTAATGGTAAAAAATAAAATTACTTTTTACTATTTACCTTGTGGAGAGCAACAGTGGTCCATTTGGAGCAGAATCTTCTGACGGTGATTGCGACCAATCCAGGCAACCATTCAGCGTCTCGTCTGTGATAGGTAAGAGGCGCTCCTTTTCTCTTTCTTTTCATGCATTTTTTAATGATTTCCCCTTAGAAATCAGCTCTGTAAGGGCACCTTTGAAATTTTAGGGCCGGGCCAAGTGGCGCGGGTATCGGGCACGGACCCGCGCCACTGAGCTCTTTTTACCAAAGGGCCCGCGCCACATGGCGTGACTGTCAGCAAAACAGTCGCGCCAGCGGCGGAACCCAAATTTCCGCCTAAAATTCCGCTATTTATGCCAAATTTCTTGAATTTTGAAGCTTACAAAAGATCTAATCAGGGGCTTTGGACCATGTGAATGCAGATAAACAGTCAGAATGGAAATTGAATGGAAGGAACGAGAACACGGAGATGAGGACGAAGAGGCCATGCAAAGCCAAGCATGTATGAATGCTCTGAGAGACTGTGGCTTAAAAAAGTTCTTCCTCACGCCATGCTTACAAGCTCAGCCTGAGCTCCTCCAATATCTGATCAACCTCTGGGATGAAAATGACCAAGTATTCAGAATACGAGACCAGGTGTTGGAATTGGAGGTCGCTGACATTTATTTCATTACTGGATTATCCCGCAGGGGTCCAATCCCTGTACTGACTGGGAGCAGACCATCAGGGGAGAATATGGAAGAAGTAATGGCGCGGGTGTGCCGTGGGACACAAACAGGAACAGGGAGTAAGAAGGTATACATCTCAGCCATCCCTGACCTAGCACTGAGAGTTGTACTCCACACCATTACGCGGGCTGCTGGATCGCAGGCACCGCACGAGGCTACAAAGACTCAACTCTTACTGGCCTCAGAATGCATGGGTCCCCGACTGTATGATTGGGCAACAGCCGTCACGATCAACATGAAAAGGCAGCTCACAAAGTGCAAACAGGGCAAACTGAAGTAGTTTGGGTATGGTTCCATCTTGGTGTCGTTCATTCTGGAACACATACCAACCTTCCAGGGCCAAGAGGCCCATGTGGCGAGTCCGGTACCACGAGAGCCGAGAATGGCTCGCTGGGCAGCACTGATGCCCAGATCTGGAGGCGGGCAACAGATGTCCTGGAAGCCCGAGTTCTTCAAGTGGCTACGGCGCCAACTGATCATTGTGGAAGATTGGCCCTATTCGGGAACTGACTTTACAGGGGACCCAAATCTCCCGCTACCAGAAGGAGACGACTGGGATGAAGAGCTGGGTAAGACCTCATATTTTTGATTTTATGTTTATATGTTTTTTTTGTTAATACACACTTGTCTTAACACAATTATATATGCATGTAGATGTAGGACCTGAGAGACCAGCCGGGATGTCTCCTATCTTCCGGAGGACACAACTCGCCCCTGAGATCCAGGGGGAAGGTACCGGAGGAGAGGCACTGGTTCAGAACCTCGAGGGGATCGTCCATGGGATCCCAGACTATGCCCGACTGTCGGATGTACCGATGGAGTACCAGCGCCATACGGTGGGAGTTCCAAACCGGCTCCACCGAATCCTGAGGCGGCTAGTGCGTGCAGTGACGTGCTATCATGAGCACCATGCTGATTAGTCTCTAGGATTTAACCACACCTATTTTTTGAGAGACACAGTGTCTCCGGATGTATTAAGACAATTATGTATATTTTTTGAGTTTTATGTGACACACTTCTATGTAAACATTTCGATATCTATATATATGCATATCTATTTCTGGATGAGTCTTCTTTACATGTGATGATGATTTATAAATTGCGCGAATGTCTATCTAACACCAAATTTGCTACTGCATCTGTCAATGTATTCAAATGTCTGGGTATATGATGATATGTAATATATTCAAAATTCCTTTCCAGTAATCGAATACGCAAATACAATCGTAAAATGGACGGGTTTCTTACCGAATAGTGCCCGTTCAGCTGCAACACTACGAGCTGTGAATCTAGGTACACGAGTAATTCACGGATACCAAGGTTTACTGCCTCGGTTAATAATTCCAACACGGCGCTATATTCCGCGATATTGTTTGTGGTACGTCCTAAACACACACCTTGCAGGTCGATCAACTCACCAGCAGGATCGTAGATTACCCAGGCTGCAGAAGACAGATTCCTGGTACTGCGGGAGGCACCGTCCGCGAAACCAACAAATGGATGAAAAGACATCTGCACAACCAAGAAGACCCGATCAGCAGAAAGATGTTTACAAAGCACACCACACCATGCACACAAATGACAATCACACACCTATGTACACACACCACACCAAGAAATCATTTTAGGCGTAGTACTTCTTAAGGTACAACCCATTTCTGGGCTGCGCCAATGGAACTCCTTCGTAGTCTATAAGCTCGTAGGCCCCATTTTTTAAAACACGTTTTTCTATATAGGGACCGTGCCACATGGGCTGGAGTTTACCGGCACCAAGCTTATCATGTGCCTGATCGTACAAGAGGACTAGGTCTCCTTCAATGAAAGAACGGGGAGAAACAGATTGATCAAAATGAGATTGACCCTCTTCTTTTGTGCTTCGATGATCAAAGCAGCTAGACGACGGGTTTCATCCAACCGTTCGAGATACAGAAGACGCTCTTCCTCAGGAGAAGTATCCGGTAAGAGCTCCACAACTAATTTGAGCGAAGGAATTTCACATTCAACCGGCAAAGTAGCTTCCAGACCGTACACCAGTTGGAATGGTGTGAATCCGGTTGCACTTTTAGCAGATGTTCGGTACGCCCAGAGAGCTGAGAACAGTTGGAGATGCCAACTGGATTTATGAATCCCAACTGTTCTTTGAAGCATAGTGACCAAAACCTTGTTCACTGCTTCAACCTGACCGTTCGCTTGAGGGTAGTATGGCGTTGAGCTGTCGTGACGCAGGCCCAACGCAGCTGTCAGCTCCGCCATCATGTAATCACGGAAATGAGTACCGTGATCAGTGACGATAGCTTGAGGAACCCCGAATCATGCAATAACATGGTTGAATAAAAATGAAGCAGCCGTTCTTCCGTCAGCAGCTAGTGTAGGCATCGCCTCGGCCCACTTAGTGAAGTAGTCGACGGCGACAATGATATACGCATGCCCCCCGGCCGAGTGAGGGTTACACGTCATAAAATCCACGCCCCATTTCGCGAAAGGGACGACGGTAATAACGGGATGCAAAGGTAACGGCGGCGCGCGCATCTTGCGCTGGAAAATCTGGCACGGATGGCATTTTCGGACTGCAGTGATACAATCCTTGAATATAGAAGGCCAGAAATAACCTGCCCTCAGAATCTTTTGGGCAGTGGCATATCCGGACATGTGTCCACCACAGGCGCCATTGTGGCAGTCATTCAAGACTTTCTCAGCCTCATCCAAGGTAAGGCATCGTCGGAGCACCGAATCTACTCCAATACGATATAAGGTATCTCCTACTATGCGGTAGGGTTGGGACTGGTGCCGAATCCGACGGTGTGCAGCTTTATCCAACTCAGACCGAAATGTCGCGGTCTGAAGATACACTATGATGTCACCGTACCAAGGATCACGAGTATCAATAAGAAACAGCGTTTCGTCCGGTATATGATCTTCTGAGTGTGAAGGAACAGAGTCTGTGGGGAGAGAACATATCAAATCTGCGAAAACCAGTGACTTAGTTGACTTGGTAGTGGTGAACTCCAAGTCAAACTCCTGCAGGATGACGATCCAATTGGAGTACTTGCCCCCTAGTAATTGTCTAGAAAGAATATATGTCATAGGGTTGCAGTCTGAAACCACTGTTATTGTGCGCAAAAGGATGTAATGGCGAAAGCGTTGTACGGCGTGTACTGCTGCTAAGGCCAACTTCTCGACATGTGCATAACGCGTTTCAGGGTCGAGAAGGTTCCGAGACAGGTAATAAACAACATGTTCATCACCGTTCTCGTCATCCTGCACCAAGACCATGGCGATGGTGCTAAATGCGGCGGCTAAATACAAAGTAAAGTCGCGGTGGTAGTCCGGAGGACGAAGCAACGGAGCATTGACGAGCAATGTCTTCAGCTTCTCAAAGGATTCTTGAGCGATTTCGTCCCAATGAAAGGGAACATTATGCTTTAACAAACGAGTGAATCCTTTGGCCACCTCGGCGTAATTCGGGATGAAGCGCCTAAGAAAATTCGCTTTCCCTTGCAGACTCTGCAACTGATAAAGGGAGGAGGGTGACGGGAGATTTATAATGGCCTCAACCTTCAGAGGGTCGAGGCGAATTCCGTCTTTCGAGACTATAAAGCCTAAAAGACGGCCAGAGTCGACGCAGAAGACGCATTTATGAGGATTCAGCCTAATATTGTAGCGTCTGCAGCGAAGAAATATCTGGCGAAGATGTTCCGGATGATCCTCTCGCTTACCCGAATGGGCAGGCAAGTCGTCCAGATAAGGCTGGACAATGTGGCGAATATCATGAAAAGCATATGACATGGCACGTTGAAACGTGGCGCCAGCGTTCTTTAAGCCGAACGGGAGTTTTTTATATGCAAAAGTGCCCCACGGACAGATGAATGTGGTCTTATGTTGATCCTCGGGTGCAATGTTAATCTGGTTGTAACCTGAGAAACCGTCCATTAAGGAGTAGATCTCACTTCCGGCGCAATCGTCGATAATCTGATCGATAAACGGAGTGGGATAATTGTCCTTAGGACAGGCGCGATTGATATCGCGATAATCTACACAGACTCGAATGGTACCCTGCTTTTTATCGACAGGGACGATGTTGGACACCCATTCTGTAAGGGGGATAGGATAAATAAACCCCGCGTTCAGAAGTTTTTCAACTTTTGCCTTGATAGCGGCGGCTTTCCGAGGATGCATGGGACGCAAGCGTTGGCGCACGGGTTTCGCACCTGGATAGGTTGGAATCTCGTGCACGAAAATACTAGGGTCAATTCCCGGCATTTCCTCGTAGTACCACGCAAAAACATCTCTGAATTCTTTGAAAAGTTCCGTATAGACCTGAATCTCCTCGGGAGAACAAGTCACACCCACATGAATGTTCTCAACAATCCCTGGTTTAACAGAGATGTTGATAGGAACCGTTTGAGTAATGTTACTCAGATTACCTTCCGAAAAGACCTCGTGCGTCAAGATCGGTGTTTGAAGAGGAGGGGAAGGAACTTGAGTAGCATAGCGCTCGAGACAGTCAGTCATTGCCCCCAAGCTAGGCATAAACGAGGAACGATGATGTCCATCGCCCCAGGGTAGCTTCTTAAGAGACATAGTTTCAATGATAGCCTCATCTGAAGGAAAAGTCTCTCTAAGAGGATCAGGCGAATCAGCCTGACCAAGCCAGGGGGATTGTGAGTAGACGTCAAGAGCCATGCTCATCAGAGCATGCTGAGGAGGTGGAGGGTCCGATGCGTCAACAATCTCACAGTAGCTGATCTCTACTGGCGTTAAAGGCATGGATTCTCCAAACTCATATACCTGCTCAGGTGTAGGAATGAGCCAGGGGTCATCAGTCCTGGACAGCATGTTAACTTGAGCGGTATTCGGTGGCAGCACAGGGAAAATACCCATGAGGACTGGGTCTTTGAAGAGACCAGGTCCTATGCTGTCTGGGGGATTCGGAATTTGATCCACATACGGCACGTTCTTCTCGGAGCTAGAGGTAAAAAATGACAACTGGTCTACCTTGACAATCTTGCCCTCGTGAGGGAACTTAATGAATCGAAAGACAGTAGACGGCACGCAGAGCATGGCATGGGTCCAGCTGCGGCCAAGAAGTATATTGTAGTTGAGTTTAGCGTCAACCACTTCTACTTCCACGTTGACAGTTTTTCCCTGTAATGTAATCGCCAGACTCTCGAGAACTCCCAGGGGTTTAGATTCCCGACCATCAAATGCCTCAAGGGCATTAGGAGATGACGACAAAGTTGGAGAGCCGATGGCCTTCCAACAAGCGGAGGACATAACACAAGTAGATGCACCCTCGTCTACGACGGCTCTGTGAACGTTCAGACCGTTAATCCCGACTTGAATAACCAAAGCGATTTGATGTGGAAGCCGGGGAGTAAAATTCTCCAGATCAAAGGTGAGAAGGCTCGAGTCGGCGGGGTCGATACCACCGATGGCAGACAGTAAAGCCTTCCGTTGTGAAGGACAACTTTGAAGAACCTCAAGTGCAAACATGGCACATGGCGCCTGTGCCAGATCCTCAACGATGCTATAATGTTGAGCGGCACGAGCATTTGGGTTATAAGAGGATCTCCGAAGAACACCCTTGGGAGGTGGCTTCACAACGGGTTCGAGAGTCGGCTTCTCGATTTCCAATGAACCAGAAGCAGGTGGGGGAGGCGGTCCTTCCGCCACTGCCTTCCCGGGTGCCTGCTGCTGATTATTGTAATCCTTCGATCTCGTAGCAATAGTGATAGGTGCATTAGTCTTCATCATGAAAACTTGAGACCCAAACGGTGCAGATGATGAACCTTGTTCGACCATCTGGGTCTGCTGAGATGGAAATGGCTCTTTTAAAATAGCCGGAGTTCCCTTTGAGCCTTTAAGAAGTTGACTAATTTCGGATCGTCGTGGACAATCCTTAGTGTAATGGTCACCTTCACAGATGAGGCAGGGGAATTTCGGCTTACGTTGGGAGCCATCCTCAGTTCGAGCTTTAGATTCCGGTTTCGGGGCATCAGATTTTGATTTTCCTTTGCCCTTCTTCTTCCCCTTGGAGGATTTGTCTGCAGGATTGGCCTGAACAGCATTTACCTCCGCGGATTTACCAGAATCGGATGAGGCGGGATTAGCAGAGGTATTGTTGGAAGAATTAGCCTTCTGCTTCCCATTCGAAGACTTCTTCGAATTTTGAGAGACTGAACCAATGACGCCATCCACCGTAGGGGTAGGCGGGGTCTTTTTGGCTCCGGGCCGTGGAGCATCAGGCAGGATGTCATAAAGCGTGCCAGATTGTGAATAAACAAGATCCAGATACTGGGCACGCGTGATAGCTTGTTCCTCCGTCACACACGCTCCCATCGCGATATCCTGAGCGATTTTATTCACAAAGGAGGTTGTGAACCAGTGAGTCAAAATCTGATCAGGTATGTGAAACTTGATCAGTCGACGACGGCGCCGCCACTCATGGATGTGATTCGAGATGTGAGTGGCCGAGTCCTGCTTCAGGGAAGACAGGAGGTGCGTCCCAGTCTCATACCGGACTGGTAACTGGAAATGCGTGAGGAAAGCCATAGCTAACGAGTTGAAATCCTGAAAAATACCACGGGATAGCTCTGTGTACCACTTAGCAGCAGCTCCTGTTAACGTACGCTGGAAAAGACGCAAACGAACCGAATCGTCAGTCCAAGAGTTAGACGAGCACCAGAGGTGATACGTCATCACATGCGCCTGGGGGTCTTCTCCAGATTTGCCCTCAAACTTGGGATAGTCTCCTGGTATCTTGGTCGGAACCGGGGGCCAATATGGATTATGAGCAATCGGATCATTGGTCAACTTCGAAACGTCCGGTAGATCCAAGGTAGCCGGGAACGGCAATGGAGGGTTAATTCCCATGCCAGTCCCAGAATAAGGTCCGGTACCCATGCTCCACGATGGTTGTGAATATCCCTGCCCCCATGGGTTCTGTCCCGTGGGATTCTGACCGTGAGGGGCATAATTCGTATAGCCAGACTGATTTGGTTGCTGGTAACCATTGTGTGGGGCTTGATAACCAGGGTTCGGGCCCTGATTAGGCGTCTGCCCTGTATAAGCAGCGTTTGGATTTGGCTGCTGAGCGTAGGTAGAACCGGGTGGAGGAGGATGATACTGAGAGCCTCCGGAGTGGTTATAGTTCAGTTGAGATTGACCATGAGGATAATAACCACTCTGAGGATGAGTAGACTGCTGATAAGTGGAACCACTTTGGGCACAGTGCGTGGGCGCAGGGTCTGATTTGGGCTGTGACATGGAATGAAGCGGTATTGAGGCAAGTGAACGGAATGAGAGGTTGCAGATGAGCAGGATTGGCCCAAGTGAAGCGTACTGAATAGTGGAGATTGCCGGATAGGCAGTGACGACTAGTTGCCGCGGGATGACTGTTATAGTGAGCCCAGGTTATACTTAGGAATAAAGCCAGGTGGCAGTTGATCGGGACACCATGTTTACCCTAGATGACCGGTTAGCTTTGGTAGTGGAAACGGGACAGTGCTGAAACAGGATTTGACACGAGAGAAGGAGAACCATAAAGTGGTCCTGGCTGATATGCATCGTTAGAGACAACAGGATACTGCGGTTGCATCGGTAAAGAAGGCTGGATTTGCCCCCCAGGTCCATAGGCCGGTCCCTGTTGATACCCCGGCTGAGGCTGAGCAGGTTGACCAGCAGGGTTATAATATGGTCCTTACGGATTATAGAATGGCCCTTGCTGGCCCGCAGAGTAGCCTTGAATGGGCTGTCCCTGTGGGTCGTACTGATAGCCAGGTTGTCCTGCAGGTTGACCTTGGAAAGGTTGTGCCTGCAAGTTCTGAGCCTGGTTGTACGGTAAACCTTGAACATAAAGATAAGCCTCAGGAGCAGGAAGACGCAAAATGTCCCCA
>CM076570.1:1100515684-1100840459 GCA_034641835.2 Pinus albicaulis | reverse complement strand
CAACAAACCCAAAACCTTGGGCATGGGTGCAGAAGGGCTTGACCAGTCTGCCTGTGTGGTGTTTCTTACTCCTATAGGGCGCCACCACTAATTAAAAGTTATGTCTTTTTGTATTGGGCACTTGGGAGGCCATCCCCGAAGGGCCAACCCTCCCCTCCATATTCCCTAGCGCGAGAACTGTGGCCTCCACTCAAACCCGATGGATAACGTTAACCGTTCACATGATATGATTTATTAGCAGTTAATGCGAAGGTTCGTTTGGATGGTTGTGATAGCCGTAACCTCCGCGATGATTATGTTCACATGCGAGGGGATAAAAATAATATTACAGTTGTGGTTTCGACACGGTGGATAACCCGACGGAAGTTAATACGACAATCACATGGTGGTGTTTAAATGTTACAGTGGCAGAACCTCGTCACTTTCAATTTCGACGTATATGGCGGAGTTTCAAAACCGTAACAAGTGGAGGTTACGATGGGGTTGGCATGTGACCACCCCGCTACTAACACTTTTATGTCAAGTTAACCGTCTGACCATATTTTGAGTGCACCCCTATTTTTAGAGCTTTGTATTAAATTTAACTGAAGTTAACTGCCTGTTCTCCACATTTAGTGGAGCCTTTCTATTTAACATTGGGGAAAATGCATTGGGAGGTCAATTTTTGAACAATTTTGGTGAAATAAGAGTCTACCTAGACTAATTTCAGCATTATAGAGCCATTGGTGCAAAGAAAACAAACATTAGAGGCATGCAAACATATGTAATTTACAATTTTGAGCATAATGACAAAGCGGGACATGCCATTGGGAGTTGCACCAGCAGATGTAGCCCAGGAGGGGTGAACTGCTTCATCATGCCTACTATGTAAAAATTATGTGTGAATGTTTTTCTCTGTTATGCATTGTTGTTCAGTGTTTTTAAGGCTTATTTACATGCTTAAAGTTCACTAATTCATCTAATTTTCATGGTTAAAACTCTTATTCCTTAAGAAAACATATGGATACAATTTGTACATGTTTATTTAAATGACAGGACACTTAGCACAACAGAACTAATACACTCCTTTCAGATTAGCTTCAGTCCTGCCACACCTAATAGGAAAATTTTTCATGACTATGTTCAAGGAGATTTTGGAAAGGTTCGTTTGGGTGATGATAAACCCTGTAAAATCGTTACAATGGGTAAGGTTTTTATAAAGAAACAAAATAGAAACCAATGACTGTTGAAGGAGGTAAGGGATGTTCCTGATCTGAAGAAAAATATAATTTCAACAGGGCAGTTAGGTGGTGAAGGTTGTGTAAATACATTCACAGATAAAACCTGGACGGTCACTAAAGGAGACTTGGTAATAACAAAATAGAAAAGGTTGGTACATTGTATTTATGCAATAGTATTTCTAATTTTGTTAATACTTTAACCTCCACAAGAGCAGATATGACATTTTGGCATCATAGGCTTGGGCACATGATTGAGAAAGGGATGCATATTCTTCACTCAAGAAATTTGTTGCTAGGTTTGAAGCATGTTGATTTGGATTTCTTTGAAAATTGTGTTTATGGAAAACAAAAGAAAGTTAAATTTCTCAGAGTTGGGAGGGAAAATAAGGTAAAAAAATTAGAGCTTGTGCATACATATGTATGGGGACCTGCATAGGTATCATCTCTCGACAGATCTCGTTATTATGTTACTTTTATCGATGATGCAACAAGGAAAACATGGATTTATTGTATTTGAAATAAATCCGATGTATTTGATACTTCCAAGAAATGGGAAGCTTTGGTTGAGAATGAGACATGAAATAATTTGAAGTGTCTCAGATTAGAGAATGGAGGTGAATACTGCAATAAAGAGTTTGATAACTATTTTTCAAAGCATGGAATTCACAGAGACAGGACAGTTCCAGGAACACCACAGGAAAATGGTGTGTCATAAAGGATGCACAGGACAATCATGGAGTGTGCAAGGTGCATGAGATTTCATGAAGGATTGTCCTTATAATTTGGGTAGATGTTGTAGGTATTATTGTTTATATAATAAATATAGGGCCTTTAAATTCCTTGGATGGTGGTATTCGAGAGGGGCCATGGAAAGGTTAAAAGGTAAACCACTCATTTTTAAAGACTTTCGGTTGTGAAGCCTTTGTCCACATCAATAAAGAAAATAAAACAAAGCTTGAGGAAAAATCAAAGAAATGTACCTTTATTGGATATGGTGTTAATGATTTTGGTTATATTTTATATGATTATGAAAATCACAAAATCATTAGGAGTAGAGATGCCATATTAAATGAAAAGGTCTTGTATAAGGACCAGATGCAGGAAAAGAAACATGAAAACGAAAACAAAGAATACATAGTGTTTGATGAGATCACAGAAAAAGTAAAGGTGCCTAAAAATCATAATGATCACGAGCCACAACAAAAACCACAACAACAACAAGCACCTCAAACATCTGAAAGTGGTGTTAGAAGATATACCAGGGTAAGTATACCCCCTGAACGATACTCTCCTTCATTATATTATGTATTGTTGACTAATTTTGGTGGACTGGAAAGATACGAAGAATCAATGTAGGTAGAAACTAGGATGAAGTGGCAGTAATCCATAGAGGAAGAGATGGAATCCTTGATGCGTAAACAGACTTGGGACTTAGTCAAGTTTCCTGTAGGTAAAACAAAATTGCAAAATAAATGGGTTTACAGGCTGAAGGAAGAAGATGGAGGTAAACACAGGTATAAGGCTAGATTTGTCGTGAAGGGGTTTGCATAAAAGAAAGGTACAAAATTTGATTAATTTTTTTCTCTTGTTGTTATAATGACTTTAATCAGAACTATTTTAGATCTAGTGGAAGCAAAAGATTTGCATGTTGAGTAGTTAGATGTAAAGAAAACCTTTATCCATGGGGATTTGGATGAAGAAATATATATATATTGTAGCCAAAAAGGTATGAGGTCAAAAGGAAGGAGAAATTAGTGTGAAAATTGAAGAAGAGCTTGTATGGCTTAAAACAAGATCTAAGGCAATGGTATCTAAAATTTGACAGGTTTATGTATGAACATGGTTATACTAGATGTCACTTTGACCATTGTGTTTATATTAAAAATAAAAATGATGGTAGCTATATTATATTGCTATTATATGTCGATGAAATGCTTGCTGTAGGGTCTAACATGCAGGAAATAAATGTTCTAAAAGGAAAATTGGAAAATTCATTTGCAATGAAGGATTTGGGTGATGCAAAACAAATCCTTCTTATGAAAATAACTAGGACATGAAAAATGGAAAATCAACATTGTCTCAGAGTGAGTACGTAGAAAAGGTGTTGGAAAGATTTAATATGCAAAATGCAAAACCAATTAGTACACCTTTGGCTAGCCATTTTAAACTAAGTAAGGAGACGTATCCCAAGACTCATGACGAGATGGATTATATGTGTAAAGTTCCATATGCATCAATAGTTGGAAGCTTTATGTATGCAATGGTCTGCACAAGGCATAATATTGCAAATGTAGTGGGAATTGTAAGCATGTATCTGAACAATTTGGGAAAAGAACATTGGATGGCAACAAAGTGGATTCTCAGGTATTTGAGAGGTACCAAAAATCAATAATTATGCTTTGGTGGTTCAAACATTGCCCTGCAGGGATATGTTGATGCAGATATGGCAGGAAATAGATATAACAGGAGGAACACCACAGGGTATGTGTTTATTGTAGGTGGAATAATTTCTAGTTGGGTTTCAAAATTGCAAAACATTGTTGCACTTTCAATAACGGAAGTAGAGTATGTTGCTGCTACAGAGGCTAGTAAAGAAATTATTTGGTTACAAAGGTTTATGGATGGACTGAGAAATAAGAGGGAGATTGGTAGGTTCTACAATGACAACCATAATGCCATTCATCTTGCAAATAACTTGAAATTTCATTCTAATACTAAACATATACAACTCAGGTACCATTTCATAGGGTCGGTTTTGAAAGATGGCCAATTGAAGTTGGAAAAGATACACACTAGCTAGAATCCCACAATTATTTTAAAAAAGGTTGTAACCAATGATAAATTGAGTTTCTGCTCAGTTTCAATTGGTCTTCAAGTATGATGATGTAGATGATAAACAACCAGGTCCAAAGTGGATGTATTTTACAACAAGTGAAACAGAGATGGAGTTGCTATAATCAGTCTCCAAGTGGGAGATTATTGGGTGTGGAGCCTGAGTATCTTCCTGATTCAGAGGTATTGTTTCAGCCGGGTGTATACCCCAGGAAGACTGTACACCCTGTGAGGGTCCAGGGGCTAGCGGGGGTTCAGGGGCAGTGCCCCCGAAGCTAAAAATAGATGAAAAATTTCCTTGTAAAATATTGTAATTTCGTAGTCAATCTCGGTCGTTCATTAGACGGATGATTTGACAATAGAAGTTATGTTAATTTAGGGTTTCCCCCTAGAAGGAAACCCTTGGTTTATATGAGGGAATTATATTATGGTTGTGTATTATTATTCTGAGCGAGAAAGAGAGAGGATATTGTGTGAGAGAAAAGAGGAAATTACAATGGATTTGTTGTATCTCTTCATTTTGCTGGATAATATAAAAGGAAGGACTGGTTGTTTCTCCATGGACACAACCCAAATTTGGTGAACAATGTATATCTGTGCCTCTCTTGTTTTATGTGTTTTTGTGTTTTTATTTCCCTAATATTTTATGTGTTCCATTGCTTTGTTATTTAATTTCCTAACAACCAAATGTTTTATGATATCAAATGATTAAAAATATAACACTCATATATATTCATACAATAAATAATTTATTTAATATGGATAATGGATTACATTATATAATCAGGATGTTCTCTTGAAGTGAACAACATGTCCACTTCGATTGGTATCAAAGCAAAAAATAAAAAGAGAAGAGGAAAAGAGAAAAAAAAAAGAGGTTTTGCAATAATTCAAGACTTGTGGCCCACTCTATATTCACATGGTAAGAAACACTCCAAAATCAAATATTTTGTGGCTGCTATAAGTAGAGTGAATTGTAATGTATATGCTAATTAAAAAAATAAACTTTTCATGTACTTTAAATTGCATATAAATAAGTATCAATTCGATCAATATATTTCATATTTAATGGAAGAATATGTTGAAATATTAGGATTATGAAGACAAATATTGAATTGAGAAGGAGTCCTCACTCTAGTTTACATCAAAGGTAAGGAGATCATTGCAACAAAAAGGTCAACATATATTTCTTTTGCATCATAGGATTTAAAAATATATATAAATCTCTATTTAAGTGTAGGATAAGTTTTATAAGAGGCCACATAAAAGTGAATAACGTGAAAATATTATAACTTGAATAATGTGAAAAGTTGTAATTGAAAAGTGAATATCGTGAAAATATTGGTAAAAGTAGAAGCATTAAAAGGATATAAAAGGTGACAATATTAAAGGTTACAAGAGATTTATTGTTAAAGTAAATAAAGGGTGAACATATTTATGTTCTTAAGATATTGTTTTTACACAATAGGAAAACTTATCATAACTTAGTTGTCAAATCAACAACGAGACAACCATCACTAGTTGTTATCCGCAAATGCAGTCTGACTCGTTACTATTATTCAAGGAAAACCATGCCACTTGGAATTACCTACTAGTGGTTTGTAAGGGGACATGCTTTCACTCTTGCCAGATGCCTTTTGTGTCTTGGGCCATTAACCAATTTCCTTGTGTATGAGGAAGATGAGATCTTAGCCAAGGAGAAGCAATTTTAAGGTTATTTTCTTAAGACAAATTTTCAAGAAGTTCAAATATTATTATTAAACATATATTCCAAGTTTCAAGTAAATGGTTATAAAATTATTCCCTTAGTTTCAATGAAGAGAAAAGTGAAAAGTCTAAGAGAAGAAAGATACCTTGTGTGAAGGATAAAAGATAAAGCCAATCATAATTTTAAATACAAGTCAAATATTGGTGAAAATTAATGAATAAATAATTATAAAATATGCCAAATTAAATTTAAATTTCAAAACTAAAGTGAACCAAAAGGTGTTAGGAATAAAATTTCAGAGTAATAAAATCAAAATGAATGTGGAAATAAAACATAAAATCAAACAATACAACGAAGACACCAATATATGCGGTTTTCCTAATTTGGGATTTGTTCATGGAGAAATAGCTAGTCCTTCCTTTTATTTTGTCTAGCAAAATGAACATTATAAGGAAAATACCTCTAGCAGAGGTTTTTGTGGAAGCCCCTATAAATATAGCCTAAAAATATGTTTGTTGTGAAGGTCACAAGTGGAGGTCACTAACGGTGTGTCTATAATATACAAATGCACCAGTGCTTTACTATACATATAAGCATCGGTGCCTAATAGGACATGGTGCAACGTGGAATATTTTTTTTTGGAATAAATAAAAAAATGACGCACTAAATAACAAAGAGAACCGATGCATATACTACTCGATAGCACCGTAAAAGGGTAAAATTTACTATGCACCGTAAAAGGGTAAAATTTACTAATGCCCCGATGCGTACACAATATACCATGCATCAATGCTTACACTAATTGATAGCACTGGATAAAGGTTAAATTAAAAAAAAATTGTTTGTGCTATATCCACTTGCAACACTGATTCCCTTCTTATATTAAAATGCCCTGGTGCGTACTTAGAAAGAGCATCACTATAGGTTTTTAAGTTTCAAAAAAATATGGTGCTATATTCCAATGAAGCACTAGTGTTGTTCATGTACTAAAATTCTTTGGTCCTTAGAAAGAGCATCACTAAGGGGTTTTAAAATTCAGTGTTATATTTCCACAGAGCACCGGTGCGTCTTAATAGGAGAATCACTATATGATTTTTTATTTTTATTTTTTATTTTTTTATTTTGTTTTTTTTTTTAAATGCAGTGCTATCTTCTTACGGAGAAGAGGTGTTGTTCATGTATTAAAACACCCTGATGCATCTACAAAAGTGCACCGCCAAGTGGTTTTTAATTTTTAAAAATGTGGTGTTATAGTCCCACAAAGCACTAGTGCGGTACATGTATTTGAATGCCCTGGTGCATCTTAACAAGAGCACTGCTATAGGGTTTTTAATTTAAGAAAAAAGTGGTTCTCTTGGATATTTTATGCACCAGTGAGGTGATAATAACACACTGAAACAAGGTTAAAAAAAAAAAAAACCTATTGGCCGTAAATTTAATTTTTTACCATCTACAATGTTGTAGATATATGAAGAACCAGTGCCACTCTTGCCTCGCATAAGCGCCCTTCCATCAATGCTTCTCTTGCTCACTATACTTTTATACCATGTTAAGTGTGTGGCTTTCCAATTTTCTCAAACGGTGGTGAAATTTGTTTTTCTCAATTATGTGTCAAAAATGCCTCCTCGACGACCAAATATCTAGGTAATGTTTATGTTTCTCCCTAATTTAATTTTTTAGAGGATTAGAATTGTAAAATAGGTCAAAAAATCCATTTTTTTTGAATTTTTTTTCCTAGGTGGTGTCTTAGACAGCTTTAGCTCGCACCGATAGAGGTGAATCCTATAAATTTATTGGGTGCATTGCAATTTGGTGCATGAACCTAACACATCGATGTTTTTGTGGTGTGTTTAATAAATTACAACGCACATATTGACACCTAATCCTAGAGATTGGGTGAAATTGTAAAATAGTGTAAATATAAAATAAGGAGAGGTGGAAGATGAAGAGACGCTAGGAGATGAATCTCAATAGTCTGTCCCTCCATGTATATATTTGTGTGCACCCTTAATGCACAAATCAATTTATTTTGGTGGAGTTACCTCCTAGACTGACATGGTATCAGATCCAACTCCATTTTTGGCTTCCATGCCCTTGTAACTCCCTCCTACATATTTTTGCAGAACTTCCTCCATTCTGCAAAATTGTCTCTATTCTGCATTTTTTTTGTAGACTGACACCTCTGTCATATTCCTGCAAAATCCTATGCATTGTTGCTGCGTTGATGCATTTTTTTTCTACCTCCGTCAACATCGCTCCTGCATCCCATACTCCCCTCTGCATTCCCATACTCTGCGTTCCCATACTATCCTCTTCCCACTGCGCAATTGTCCCCATACCACTCCATTGTCCCCATACCACTCCATTGTCTACACCCGTACGAAAGTTGTACACCTCCCTACGAGCTCCACGGCCTCCCGGCCTCCACCTCTCGGCCCCCTCGCGCAGTCTGCAACAATACGCTGTCTCTTTCACAGTCGCCCCATAATCCTGCAAATAATCCAATCTCGGCTCCACTCCATACTCCTACATAGTCGGCCCTCTCGCTCATCAGAGCAACCTCTCTCATCACGCTGTAGTTCACTGCTCCTTAGATATGCTCACTTGTAAAATAAATCCTTTATATATATATATTTAGCGCCATCTGTAGCTGTTAGTGACCCATGGTGAGAGCTTTGGGATGCGATAAACCTCCATCGTGGCTCCCTCTACACTGCAGACTGAGGTGTTTCACTCTTCTGAAGCACTCTCTCCCCCACATGAAGCTCCAACCATGGATGACACTTTGAGTGATGTGATTGACATAATTGGGAGACAAAGTCTTGGTTATGCCCCAACTCAATCAACTGAGAAACCCGGGCCATCTTAGAAAAGTCCTCCAAAATGGATGACAAAGACACTTGAAATGTTCATCCTAATGAGGTTGGAAAGACAAGAATAAGAAGTTCCACCAGGAAAAATGGAGGTGATGTAGATGATTCTGATTCACCTGTTGATATGGATGTTTCTTATAATTATAAATTGAATTTGTCTACAGATTTTGAACCAACTTCCTTCAAAGAATCCGCTTCTCATGATGAATGGAATGAAGCGATGCAGAAGGAATATGATTGCTTGATCAAGAATGGAAATTGGAAGCTGGTTGATCCTCCATTGGGAACCAAACCAATTGGTTGCAAGTGAGTCTACAATAACAAGTACAAATTTGATGGCTCACTTGAAAAGCACAAAGGCAAGCTTGTGGCAAATTTTTTTACACATAAAGAATGGGTCGATTATGAGGAGAATTTCCCCCCCACAAAAAAATGGGCTACCATCCAGACACTCTTTTCCTTGACAACTCAGAACGGTTAGAAAGTCCATCAGATGGATGTAAAAATTGCTTTCTTGAATGGATATCTAAAGGAGAATGTTTTTATGTCCCAGCGAGAAGGATTTGTTATGAAGGGACAAGAACACAAAGTATGAAAGCTTGTAAAATCCTTGTATGGCCTCAAGAAAGCACTGCGAGCATGGTATGAGAAGTTCACTGAGCATATTTTGAAACTTAACTTCAAAAAATATGATCTTGATGATGAAACCTTGTTTGTAAAGAAAGTTTGCAAAATGATTGTATTTCTTGTGGTCTATGTAGATGATATTTTATTGATAGGGAACTATGAGTGCTATATTGCATCCATAAAGAAGGAATTGAGAATTTTTTTTGAAATGACTGATTTGGGCTATGTTCACTACTATCTTGGTATTGAAGTAACTCAACATCCTAAGTTGATATTCCTATCTCAGAAGAAGTACATTGGAGATCTATTGAACATGTTTTGCATGGCTGAGTGCAACCCTTTGACTACTCTAATGGAACAAAACTTGAAGCTCACATCCATTGAAGGAAAATAATTTGAGGATGCAACAAAGTCTAGACAACTTGTAGGAAGTCTCAACTACTTGACTACTACCAGACCGTGCATTTCATTTGTAGTTGGAATCCTCTCCAATTTTATGTAAAAGCCTTGTGAGGTACTTTGGTCTACTGCAAAAAGAGTTTTAAAGTAATTGAAAGGGACTCAAGACTTTGGACTCAAGTATACACAAGTGGGTGACGTTAGCTTGATTGGATACTCTGATTCATACTTTGATGGAGACAAATAAACTGGAGTGTCTCCTTCAGGTTATACTATGAGTCTTGGATCAGGAGCTATCTCCTAGAGATCATGCAAACTATCAGTTCCAACAAATTCCACAAATGAGGCAGAATATTTGGATGTAGTTGAAGCAACAAAGAAAATTGTGTGGATTAGGAAAATTATGGAATATTTGTAGATGAAACAAGTGCATTCAACTCCACTCATGATCGACAACACTTCTGCAATAAATTTGGCCAAGAAACCAAAGTTCCATGATCGAACGAAGCACATCAATACAAAATACCATTTGATTCGACATCATGTTGAGGCCAAGACAATCCATCAATGCCATTGTTCCACAAGTGCACAAATTGCAGGCATCTTCACCAAAAAGCTTGGAAGAGAAAAGTTTGAAATATTCAGAATGATGCTTGGAAAAACCATCATCCCTTCAGAATAAGGGAGGGAATGTTGACACCTAATCCTAGGGATTGAGTGAAATTGTAAAATAGTGTAAATAGAAAATAAGGAGAGGTTGAAGATGAAGAGACACTGGGAGATGAATCCCAAGAGTCTCTCCCTCCATGTATATATTTGTGTGCACCCTTAATGCAAAAATCAATTCAGTTTGGTGGAGTTACCTCTTGGCCTGACATCATTGATAAAAGTTATAAATTGTACATCGGTGTGTACATATTTAGGTTACACCCAGTGCATTTTTATTTACCAAATGAATTGTGAACATAATATTAAAAAGTATAGCTTGGAGAATTCGATAACTTGAACATTCCATACTGTTCCGAAAAGGTTATAGGTGCGCACCAGTGCATAAGATTTTCTAGATGCACCACACTGAAAATGTATTTATGTGAACCAAAATATGTGCACCATAAATATGTACACATTGTTTTTGGTGTTTTTGTGTTTGATAGCACACCAGAGCCAATGCATTACTATTTTTTGGGTGCACTGGGGATTTTTTTTTTTTTTTTTTGTATTTTTAATTGAAAGTTATGTTTCCATATTTATAAATACTTTTTCAATTTAATAATACAAAATATGTTTTATGTATGAGGATGATTTATTTTATATGCCAATCATGTAGCAGAGACATAAATAGAGGATGAGGCACATGATCCTCAGATGCAAAGGGGTGGCGTGGGCTTCTAGGCCCATAGAGATGGTCTAAGATTTAGAATGGATTACTGTGACCGACTATCTAGAATTTTGGTGGAGGAGGGAGTCCACCCTGTGCGGGCTCGAGACATCAAGACATATCCTAGGCTCCTTGAGCTCTTCAGGGATTGTCTATGTGATATGATGACTCTTATGCGTCATATCATTAGAGCTACTGTGATGACGACACGATACTAAAATAGTACTATAATGCCCCAATGCGTACACAATATACCATGCACCGGTGCTTACACTAATTGATAGCACTGGATAAAGGTTAAATTAAAAAAAATTGTTTGTGCTATATCCACTTGCAACACTGATTCCCTTCTTATATTAAAATGCCCTGGTGCGTACTTAGAAAGAGCATCACTATAGGTTTTTAAGTTTCAAAAAAATATGGTGCTATATTCCAATGAAGCACTAGTGTTGTTCATGTACTAAAATTCTTTGGTCCTTAGAAAGAGCATCACTAAGGGGTTTTAAAATTCAGTGTTATATTTCCACGGAGCACCGGTGCGTCTTAATAGGAGAATCGCTATATGATTTTTTATTTTTATTTATTTTTATTATTTATTTATTTATTTTTAAATGCAATGCTATCTTCTGACGGAGAACTGGTGTTGTTCATGTATTAAAACACCCTGATGCATCTACAAAAGTGCACCGCCAAGCGGTTTTTAATTTTTTAAAAATGTGGTGTTATAGTCCCACAAAGCAATAGTGCGGTACATGTATTTGAATGCCCTGGTGCATCTTAACAAGAGCACTGCTATAGGGTTTTTAATTTAAGAAAAAAGTGGTTCTCTTGGATATTTTATGCACCAGTGAGGTGATAATAACACACCGAAACAAGGTTAAAAAAAAAACCTATTGGCTGTAAATTTAATTTTTTACCATCTACAATGTTGTAGATATTTGACGAACCGGTGCCACTCTTGCCTCGCATAAGCGCCCTTCCATCAATGCTTTTCTTGCTCACTATACTTCTATACCATGTTAAGTGTGTGGCTTTCCAATTTTCTCAAACGGTGGTGATTTTTTTTTTTTTTTTCCTGAATTACGTGTCAAAAATGCCTCCTCGACGACCAAATATCTAGGTAATGTTTATGTTTCTCCCTAATTTATTTTTTTAGAGGATTAGAATTGTAAAATAGGTCAAAAAATCTATTTTTTTTGAATTTTTTTTGCTATGTGGTGTGTTAGACAGCTTTAGCTCGCACCGATAGCGGTGCATCCTATAAATTTATTGGGCGCATCGCAATTTGGTGCATGAACCTAACACATCGATGTTTTTGTGGTGTGTTTAATAAATTACAACGCACATATTGACACCTAATCCTAGAGATTGGGTGAAATTGTAAAATAGTGTAAATAGAAAATAAGGAGAGGTGGAAGATGAAGAGACGCTAGGAGATGAATCTCAATAGTCTCTCCCTCCATGTATATATTTGTGTGCACCCTTAATGCACAAATCAATTTATTTTGGTGGAGTTACCTCCTAGACTGACATGGTATCAGATCCAACTCCATTTTTGGCTTCCATGCCCTTGTAACTCCCTCCTACATATTTTTGCAGAACTGCCTCCATTTTGCAAAATTGTCTCTATTCTGCATTTTTTCTGTAGACTGACACCTCTGTCATATTCCTGCAAAATCCTATGCATTGTTGCTGCGTTGATGCATTTTTTTTCTACCTCCGTCAACATCGCTCCTGCATCCCATACTCCCCTCTGCATTCCCATACTATCCTCTTCCCACTGCGCAATTGTCCCCATACCACTCCATTGTCTACACCCATACGAAAGTTGTACACCTCCCTACGAGCTCCACGGCCTCCCGGCCTCCACCTCTCGGCCCCCTCGCGCAGTCTGCAACAATACGCTGCCTCTTTCACAGTCTCCCCATAATCCTGCAAAGTTCCATGATCGAACAAAGCACATCAATACAAAATACCATCTGATTCGACATCATGTTGAGGCCAAGACAATCCATCAATTCCATTGTTCCACAAGTGCACAAATTGCAGGCATCTTCACCAAAAAGCTTGGAAGAGAAAAGTTTGAAATATTCAGAATGATGCTTGGAAAAACCATCATCCCTTCAGATTAAGGGAGGGAATGTTGACACCTAATCCTAGGGATTGAGTGAAATTGTAAAATAGTGTAAATAGAAAATAAGGAGAGGTTGAAGATGAAGAGACACTGGGAGATGAATCCCAAGAGTCTCTCCCTCCATGTCTATATTTGTGTGCACCCTTAATGCAAAAATCAATTCAGTTTGGTGGAGTTACCTCTTGGCCTAACATCATCGATAAAAGTTATAAATTGTACATCGGTGCGTACATATTTAGGTTACACCCAGTGCATTTTTATTTACCAAATGAATTGTGCACATAATATTAAAAAGTATAGCTTGGAGAATTCGATAACTTGAACATTCCATACTGTTCCGAAAAGGTTATAGGTGCGCACCAGTGCATAAGATTTTCTAGATGCACCACACTGAAAATGTATTTATGTGAACCAAAATAAGTGCACCATACATATGTACGCACTGTTTTTGGTGTTTTTGTGTTTGATAGCACACCAGAGCCAATGCATTACTATTTTTTGGGTGCACTGAGGATTTTTTTTTTGCATTTTTAATTGAAAGTTATGTTTCCATATTTATAAATACCTTTTCAATTTAATAATAAAAAATATGTTTTATGTATGAGGATGATTTATTTTATATGCCAATCATGTAGCAGAGACATCAATAGAGGATGAGGCACATGATCCTCAGATGCAAAGGGGTGGCGTGGGCTTCTAGGCCCATAGAGATGGTCTAAGATTTAGAATGGATTACTGTGACCGACTATCTAGACTTTTGGTGGAGGAGGGAGTCCACCCTGTGCGGGCTCGAGACATCAAGGCATATCCTAGGCTCCTTGAGCTCTTCAGGGATTGTCTATGTGATATGATGACTCTTATGCGTCATATCATTAGAGCTACTGTGATGACGACACGATACTAAAATAGTAATATAATCCCCGATGCGTACACAATATACCATGCACCGGTGCTTACACTAATTGATAGCAATAGATAAAGGTTAAATTAAAAAAAATTGTTTGTGCTATATCCACTTGCAACACTGATTCCCTTCTCATATTAAAATGCCCTGGTGCATACTTAGAAAGAGCATCACTATAGGTTTTTAAGTTTCAAAAAAATATGGTGCTATATTCCAATGAAGCACTAGTGTTGTTCATGTACTAAAATTCTTTAGTCCTTAGAAAGAGCATCACTAAGGGGTTTTAAAATTCAGTGTTATATTTCCACGGAGCACCGATGCGTCTTAATAGGAGAATCGCTATATGATTTTTTTTTTTTTTTTTTAAATTTTAAATGCAATGCTATCTTCTGACGGAGAACTGGTGTTGTTCATGTATTAAAACACCCTGATGCATCTACAAAAGTGCACCGCCAAGCGGTTTTTAATTTTTTAAAAATGTGGTGTTATAGTCCCACAAAGCACTAGTGCGGTACATGTATTTGAATGCCCTGGTGCATCTTAACAAGAGCACTACTATAGGGTTTTTAATTTAAGAAAAAAGTGGTTCTCTTGGATATTTTATGCACCAGTGAGGTGATAATAACACACCGAAATAAGGTTAAAAAAAAAAAACCTATTTGCCTTGAATTTATTTTTTTACCATCTACAATGTTGTAGATATATGAAGAACCGGTGCCACTCTTGCCTCGCATAAGCGCCCTTCCATCAATGCTTCTCTTGCTCACTATACTTTTATACCATGTTAAGTGTGTGGCTTTCCAATTTTCTCAAACGGTGGTGAAATTTGTTTTTCTGAATTACGTGTCAAAAGTGCCTCCTCGACGACCAAATATCTAGGTAATGTTTATGTTTCTCCCTAATTTAATTTTTTAGAGGATTAGAATTGTAAAATTGGTCAAATCTATTTTTTTTGAATTTTTTTTCCTATGTGGTGTGTTAGACAGCTTTAGCTCGCACCGATAGCGGTGCATCCTATAAATTTATTGGGTGCATCGCAATTTGGTGCATGAACCTAACACATCAATTTTTTTGTGGTGTGTTTAATAAATTACAACACACATATTGACACCTAATCCTAGAGATTGGGTGAAATTGTAAAATAGTGTAAATAGAAAATAAGGAGAGGTGGAAGATGAAGAGACGCTAGGAGATGAATCTCAATAGTCTCTCCCTCCATGTATATATTTGTGTGCACCCTTAATGCACAAATCAATTTATTTTGGTGGAGTTACCTCCTAGACTGACATGGTATCAGATCCAACTCCATTTTTGGCTTCCATTCCCTTGTAACTCCCTCCTACATATTTTTGCAGAACTGCCTCCATTCTGCAAAATTGTCTCTATTCTGCATTTTTTCTGTAGACTGACACCTCTGTCATATTCCTGCAAAATCCTATGCATTGTTGCTGCGTTGATGCATTTTTTTTCTACCTCCGTCAACATCGCTCCTGCATCCCATACTCCCCTCTGCATTCCCATACTCTGTGTTCCCATACTATCCTCTTCCCACTGCGCAATTGTCCCCATACCACTCCATTGTCTACACCCGTACGAAAGTTGTACACCTCCCTACGAGCTCCACGGCCTCCCGACCTCCACCTCTCGGCCCCCTCGCGCAGTCTGCAACAATACGCTGCCTCTTTCACAGTCGCCCCATAATCCTGCAAAGTTCCATGATCGAACGAAGCACATCAATACAAAATACCATCTGATTCGACATCATGTTGAGGCCAAGACAATCCATCAATGCCATTGTTCCACAAGTGCACAAATTGCAGGCATCTTCACAAAAAAGCTTGGAAGAGAAAAGTTTGAAATATTCAGAATGATGCTTGGAAAAACCATCATCCCTTCAGATTAAGGGAGGGAATGTTGACACCTAATCCTAGGGATTGAGTGAAATTGTAAAATAGTGTAAATAGAAAATAAGGAGAGGTTTAAGATGAAGAGACACTGGGAGATGAATCCCAAGAGTCTCTCCCTCCATGTATATATTTGTGTGCACCCTTAATGCAAAAATCAATTCAGTTTGGTGGAGTTACCTCTTGGCCTGACATCATCGATAAAAGTTATAAATTGTACATCGGTGCGTACATATTTAGGTTACACCCAGTGCATTTTTATTTACCAAATGAATTGTGCACATAATATTAAAAAGTATAGCTTGGTGAATTCGATAACTTGAACATTCCATACTGTTCCGAAAAGGTTATAGGTGCGCACCAGTGCATAAGATTTTCTAGATGCACCACACTGAAAATGTATTTATGTGAACCAAAATAAGTGCACCATACATATGTACGCACTGTTTTTGGTGTTTTTGTGTTTGATAGCACACCAGAGCCAATGCATTACTATTTTTTGGGTGCACTGGGGATTTTTTTTTTTGTATTTTTAATTGAGAGTTATGTTTCCATATTTATAAATACTTTTTCAATTTAATAATAAAAAATATGTTTTATGTATGAGGATGATTTATTTTATATGCCAATCATGTGGCAGAGACATCAATAGAGGATGAGGCACATGATCCTCAGATGCAAAGGGGTGGCGTGGGCTTCTAGGCCCATAGAGATGGTCTAAGATTTAGAATGGATTACTGTGACCAACTATCTAGACTTTTGGTGGAGGAGGGAGTCCACCCTGTGCGGGCTCGAGACATCAAGGCATATCCTAGGCTCCTTGAGCTCTTCAGGGATTGTCTATGTGATATGATGACTCTTATGGGTCATATCATTAGAGCTACTGTGATGACGACACGATACTAAAATAGTACTATAATGCCCCGATGCGTACACAATATACCATGCACCAGTGCTTACACTAATTGATAGCACTAGATAAAGGTTAAATTAAAAAAAATTGTTTGTGCTATATCCACTTGCAACACTGATTCCCTTCTTATATTAAAATGCCCTGGTGCGTACTTAGAAAGAGCATCACTATAGGTTTTTATGTTTCAAAAAAATATGGTGCTATATTCCAATGAAGCACTAGTGTTGTTCATGTACTAAAATTCTTTAGTCCTTAGAAAGAGCATCACTAAGGGGTTTTAAAATTCAGTGTTATATTTCCACGGAGCACCGGTGCGTCTTAATAGGAGAATCGCTATATGATTTTTTATTTTTATTTTTTATTTATTTATATTTTATTTTATTTTTAAATGCAATGCTATCTTCTGACGGAGAACTGGTGTTGTTCATGTATTAAAACGCCCTGATGCATCTACAAAAGTGCACCACCAAGCGGTTTTTAATTTTTTAAAAATGTGGTGTTATAGTCCCACAAAGCACTAGTGCGGTACATGTATTTGAATGCCTTGGTGCATCTTAACAAGAGCACTGCTATAGGGTTTTTAATTTAAGAAAAAAGTGATTCTCTTGGATATTTTATGCACCAGTGAGGTGATAATAACACACCGAAACAAGGTTAAAAAAAAAAAACCTATTGGCCGTAAATTTATTTTTTTACCATCTACAATGTTGTAGATATATGAAGAACCGGTGCCACTCTTGCCTCGCATAAGCGCCCTTCCATCAATGCTTCTCTTGCTCACTATACTTTTATACCATGTTAAGTGTGTGGATTTCCAATTTTCTCAAACGGTGGTGAAATTTGTTTTTCTTAATTACGTGTCAAAAATGCCTCCTCGACGACCAAATATCTAAGTAATGTTTATGTTTCTCCCTAGTTTAATTTTTTAGAGGATTAGAATTGTAAAATAGGTCAAAAAATCTTTTTTTTTTGAATTTTTTTTCCTATGTGGTGTTTTAGACAGCTTTAGCTCGCACCAATAGCGGTGCATCCTATAAATTTATTAGGTGCATCGCAATTTGGTGCATGAACCTAACACATCGATTTTTTTGTGGTGTGTTTAATAAATTACAACGCACATATTGACACCTAATCCTAGAGATTGGGTGAAATTGTAAAATAGTGTAAATAGAAAATAAGGAGAGGTGGAAGATGAAGAGACGCTAGGAGATGAATCTCAATAGTCTCTCCCTCCATGTATATATTTGTGTGCACCCTTAATGCACAAATCAATTTATTTTGGTGGAGTTACCTCCTAGACTGACATGGTATCAGATCCAACTCCATTTTTGGCTTCCATGCCCTTGTAACTCCCTCCTACATATTTTTGCAGAACTGCCTCCATTCTGCAAAATTGTCTCTATTCTGCATTTTTTCTATAGACTGACACCTCTGTCATATTCCTGCAAAATCTTATGCATTGTTGCTGCGTTGATGCATTTTTTTTCTACCTCTGTCAACATCGCTCCTGCATCCCATACTCCCCTCTGCATTCCCATACTCTGCGTTCCCATACTATCCTCTTCCCATTGCGCAATTGTCCCCATGCCACTCCATTGTCTACACCCGTACGAAAGTTGTACACCTCCCTACGAGCTCCACGGCCTCCCGACCTCCACCTCTCGGCCCCCTCCTGCAGTCTGCAACAATACGCTGCCTCTTTCACAGTCGCCCCATAATCCTGCAAATAATCCAGTCTCGGCTCCACTCCATACTCCTACATAGTCGGCCCTCTCGCTCATCAGAGCAACCTCTCTCATCACGCTGTAGTTCACTGCTCCTTAGATATGCTCACCTGTAAAATAAATCCTTTATATATATATATATATATATATATATATATATATATATATATATATATATATATATATATATATATATATATATATATATATATATATATATATGTTTAGCGCTATCTGTAGCTGTTAGTGACCCATGGTGAGAGCTGTGGGATGTGATAAACCTCCATCGTGGCTCCCTCTACGCTGAAAAATGAGGTGTTGCACTCTTCTGAAGCACTCTCTCCCCCACATGAAGCTCCAACCATGGATGACACTTTGAGTGATGTGATTGACATAATTGGGAGACAAAGTCTTGGTTATGCCCCAACTCAATCAACTGAGCAACCCGGGCCATCTTAGAAAATTCCTCCAAAATGGATGACAAAGACGCTTTAAATGTTCATCCTAATGAGGTTGGAAAGACAAGAATAAGAAGTTCCACCAGGAAAAATGGAGGTGATGTAGATGATTTTGATTCACCTGTTGATATGGATGTTTCTTATAATTGTAAACTAAATTTGTCTACAGATTTTGAACCAACTTCCTTCAAAGAATCCGCTTCTCATGATGAATGGAATGAAGCGATGCAGAAGGAATATGATTGCTTGATCAAGAATGGAACTTGGAAGCTGGTTGATCCTCCATTATGAACCAAACTAATTGGTTGCAAGTGGGTCTACAATAACAAGTACAAATTTGATGGCTCACTTGAAAAGCACAAAGGCAAGCTTTTGGCAAATTTTTTTACACATAAAGAATGGGTCGATTATGAGGAGATTTTTCCCCCACAACAAAATGGGCTACCATCCAGACACTCTTTTCCTTGACAACTCAGAACGGTTGGAAAGTCCATTAGATGGATGTAAAAATTGCTTTCTTGAATGGATATCTAAAGGAGAATGTTTTTATGTCCCAGCGAGAAGGATTTGTTATGAAGGGCCAAGAACACAAAGTACGAAAGCTTGTAAAATCCTTGTATGGCCTCAAGAAAGCACCGCGAGCATGGTATGAGAAGTTCACTAAGCATATTTTGAAACTTAACTTCAAAAAATATGATCTTGATGATGAAACTTTGTTTGTAAAGAAAGTTTGCAAAATGATTGTATTTCTTGTGGTCTATGTAGATGATATTTTGTTGATAGGGAACTATGAGAGCTATATTGCATCCATAAAGAAGGAATTGAGGAATTTTTTTGAAATGACTGATTTGGGCTATGTTCACTACTATCTTGGTATTGAAGTAACTCAACATCCTAAGTTGATATTCCTATCTCAGAAGAAGTACATTGGAGATCTATTGAACATGTTTTGCATGGCTGAGTGCAACCCTTTGACTACTCTAATGGAACAAAACTTGAAGCTCACATCCATTGAAGGAAAATAATTTGAGGATGCAACAAAGTCTAGACAACTTGTAGGAAGTCTCAACTAGTTGACTACTACCAGACCGTGCATTTCATTTGTAGTTGGAATCCTCTCCAATTTTATGCAAAAGCCTTGTGAGGTACTTTGGTCTACTGCAAAAAGAGTTTTAAAGTACTTGAAAGGGACTCAAGTATACACAGGTGGGTGACGTTAGCTTGATTGGATACTCTGATTCATACTTTGATGGAGACAAATAAACTGGAGTGTCTACTTCAGGTTATACTATGAGTCTTGGATCAGGAGCTGTCTCCTAGAGATCATGCAAACTATCAGTTCCAACAAATTCCACAACTGAGGCAGAATATTTGGATGTAGTTGAAGCAACAAAGGAAATTGTGTGGATTAGGAAAATTATGGAATATTTGTAGATGAAACAAGTGCATTCAACTCCACTCATGATCGACAACACTTCTGCAATAAATTTGGCCAAGAAACCAAAGTTCCATGATCGAACGAAGCACATCAATACAAAATACCATTTGATTCGACATCATGTTGAGGCCAAGACAATCCATCAATGCCATTGTTCCACAAGTGCACAAATTGCAGGCATCTTCACCAAAAAGCTTGGAAGAGAAAAGTTTGAAATATTCAGAATGATGCTTGGAAAAACCATCATCCCTTCAGATTAAGGGAGGGAATGTTGACACCTAATCCTAGGGATTGAGTGAAATTGTAAAATAGTGTAAATAGAAAATAAGGAGAGGTTGAAGATGAAGAGACACTGGGAGATGAATCCCAAGAGTCTCTCCCTCCATGTATATATTTGTGTGCACCCTTAATGCAAAAATCAATTCAGTTTGTTGGAGTTACCTCTTGGCTTGACATCATTGATAAAAGTTATAAATTGTACATCGGTGTGTACATATTTAGGTTACACCCAGTGCATTTTTATTTACCAAATGAATTGTGAACATAATATTAAAAAGTATAGCTTGGAGAATTCGATAACTTGAACATTCCATACTGTTCCGAAAAGGTTATAGGTGCGCACCAGTGCATAAGATTTTCTAGATGCACCACACTAAAAATGTATTTATGTGAACCAAAATAAGTGCGCCATACATATGTACGCACTGTTTTTGGTGTTTTTGTGTTTGATAGCACACCAGAGCCAATGCATTACTATTTTTTGGGTGCACTGGAGATTTTTTTTTTTTTTTTTTGTATTTTTAATTGAAAGTTATGTTTCCATATTTATAAATACTTTTTCAATTTAATAATAAAAAATATGTTTTATGTATGAGGATGATTTATTTTATATGCCAATCATGTAGCAGAGACATCAATAGAGGATGAGGCACATGATCCTCAGATGCAAAGGGGTGGCGTGGGCTTCTAGGCCCATAGATATGGTATAAGATTTAGAATGGATTACTGTGACCAACTATCTAGACTTTTGGTGGAGGAGGGAGTCCACCCTGTGCGGGCTCGAGACATCAAGGCATATCCTAGGCTCCTTGAGCTCTTCAGGGATTGTCTATGTGATATGATGACTCTTATGCGTCATATCATTAGAGCTACCACGGTATTGGCAGAGAGGAGGTATGCAACAGAGTTGTCACATGAGTCTTAACGCACTTCTATCCTGTCAGATCATGAGGATGAGATTGGTGATCATGCTTTTGGTAGTACTAACCCATCAGATCATCGTTAGGGTGTCGGTGATCCTTTTGGTAGTTTTCCACCTTGTCATCATTCGCCTCATGATGATCACCCAGTATCGTTGGCGATGCCTCATGTTTCTCCTGAGAGAGCATACCAACCAATACCTTATCCTCCACCTGATAGTTACACTATTAAGGTAGTACTTGACTAGGCTACATACCAGGCCATAAGAAAGGCTGCCAATATTATGTCTATTGTGGTAGATATTCGATAACATTTATTTGACTTTATGCAATTGTTTGACAACTTGATTATATATATATATATATATATATATATATATATATATATATATATATATGGTGCATTTATTTTGTTCATGTTTATGTACTTAATTCATATGTTGGTGTTGATGTGTATATTGTTAGGTCATGTTAGATATGTTCATTTAATGTGCTTGCAAATAGATGTGTATGTGATAGCAGTTATTTGACATGAGATGTATATTAATATGGGGATGTGTGTGGTGATGATGTTAGATTACAATTCTTGTGTTTTGTTAGATGTGATGACAATGATGATGCCTTGTTATATTATTAGATTTGTGTGTTAGCTAATGGCGTTTATATGTGCTAGAGGTGCATGTAATTAGATGATGGTAGTGAATTTGATTGTGCATCTTAGATGATATTTATGTTTGTTATATGGTTACCATCATGATGTTTATTTTTATGAAATAATGTTTATTATAGATTATGTATTGGTGAACTTATACCAAAATTACATGCAAAACGACTTACTTAAAAAAATGCCTTTTTTTTTTAATAAATTACAAAGTTTATTATGGTTGAAACAATAAATGTAAAATTACCAAAAATATTTTTTTATTGCTTAGATAGTTCATTCATATTCTTTCTAACCTAATTAGTAAATTATTTCAATACTCACAAGGAAAAAACAATTAAATGTAAAATATTTTAGTTAGTTCTTAATAAGACGAAAATGTGTAACTCATTAAATTTTTAGTATAAAAGATTAATAATAATAAATTATTCAAAAATACAATTTAAACAATGAAAAATTACACTATGGTTGATCTATATATAGAGACAGAAAATCACTATAAATCCATCTTAATCACAGATTTATCAATCACTAAACGAGATTAAATATTTTGATATTGTGGTTTAAATTTATGTTTTTTTTTTAATAATAAATATGAGTTAAATAATACAAAATCATACTACATTAGATTTAACTTAAAAAAAATAATATATTTGATTATTTCTTAATGAACAACTCAAGAAATATTATGTTTTCCACATACTTATCACGAGATAGTCACTAAAATTCCTGTTTTCACATTTCTCCAAGCTAATATTACATCATGTTCACAATGATAAAGACATGTCTAATTTAAATAATTTACTTATAAATACACAAAAATAGATTTTTTTTTACATAATCTAAACAAGGCTACAAGGTAGCTACTACCTGCCGCTTAATTTAAATATATTAATGTTGCAATTTGTGATCTTGAAAATGTCTATGGGTAGCTATTACATGCCGCTTAATGTAATTATAGAGATGTTGCAATTTGAGTTTGAGCATGTTTATGAAGATTTCCTTTGTAATAAAGTATAGTTAAATTAAATTAGAAATAATTAATTTAAATATAGTAATGTTGCAATGTGATCTTGAAAATGTCTATGGGTAGCTAGTAGCTATTACATGCCGCTTAATGTAATTATAGAGATGTTGCAATTTGAGTTTGAGCATGTTTATGAAGATTTGCTTTGTAATAAAGTATAATTAAATTTAAACTTGAAATGTTGGATTCAAGTTAGTGTTAATCAAGTTATGCTAATTTTTCCTCATATCCAAAAAACCATATAATATGACTTAATTTAATAATTTAAAAAAAAATATTTAATGAAAATATAAATATTTTTTATCACATTGCTAATTTGATAATTGAATTATAATAAATTTTTATTATGTAAAAACCAAGAAAAATGATTTGTTAATAAAATATGTGAAAAATAAAGGTTAAAGATATTAATTATTTAAAAATAATTATTCCATAATAATATAAATATGTTAAAAAAGAAATGCCAATTAAATAATTCAAAAAATACAAATAAAAAACTTTCCCAAAGTTTTACTTTGGTTAGAAACATGTGACTTACTTAATATAATCCAAGCGTGGGGATAATAAATTAACATATTTTAATTTAGAGAATAAATATTTTCAAACATGTTAAAAATTGTATACAATATAAATTAGCATATGTAATTCGTGTCGCTTAGTAAATGATAGTGAAATTATAGGAACATGAGCATGTTTATGAAGATTTGCTTTGTAATAAAGTATAATTACCTCGTAAGACGTTCTTATTTGAAAACAACTTTCCTAGGTGTCACTGTGTCAATGTATGAGCCATTGGATCAAATGTTAGACGATTGAAATGTTTTAGGCCATTAGATTCACAAGTTAAAGTTTTATATATGTTTTTTATTATGTTAGTTTTTTTTTTTTTAATAAGTTATTGAATTTAGGTTTTGGTGACTTTGTCAAATTACAAAAAAGTAAAAATAAAAGTAAATTAAATAAAAATATTGACATATTGTAATGAACATTTTAACTAGGTCAAATAAAAATAATAATAATACTAAACTGTAAAAACAACCCATGGTATTGACTCATGGTATGCATGTGGAATGTGGTTTATGTAAAGGGGGAAATTAAGATGGCCTAACTCTAGATCTACCAAGAGCCAAGAGGGATCAAATGTCTTGATATGCAAACCTCATTGATTCCTCTCATCAATAATATAGATCTAAACTAATTATTTAATAACATTATTTACTAAATTATAAAAACAACCCATGGTATTGACTCATGGTATTCATGTGGAATGTGCTTTATCTAAAGGGGGAAATTAAGATGGCCTAACTCTAGATCTACCAAGAGCCAAGAGGGATCAAATGTTTTTTTTTTAATAAGTTATTGAATTTAGGTTTTGGTGACTTTGTCAAATTACACAAAAATAAAAATAAAAGTAAATTAAATAAAAATATTGACATATTGTAATGAACATTTTAACTAGGTCAAATAAAAAATAAAAATGATACTAAACTATAAAAAGAACCCATGGTATTGACTCATGGTATGCATGTGGGATGTGGTTTATGTAAAGGGGGAAATTAAGATGGCCTAACTCTAGATCTACCAATAGCCAAGAGGGATCAAATGTCTTGATATGCAAACCTCATTGATCCCTCTCATCAATAATATAGATCTAAACTAATTATTTAATAAAATTATTTATTAAACTATAAAAACAACCCATGGTATTGACTCATGGTATTCATGTGGAATGTGGTTTATCTAAAGGGAGAAATTGAGATGGCCTAACTCTAGATCTACCATGAGCCAAGAGGGATCAAATGTCTTGATATGCAAACCTCATTGATCCCTCTCATCAATAATATAGATCTAAACTAATTATTTAATAAAATTATTTTTAAATGTTTATAACCATTATTCTTTTAAAATTTCACTTAATAAAATGTATCTAAATTTCACACATCCAAATATACATAGTTTTTCTTGTTCTATATTATTTTTGTTATAACTATTTTATTATTCCAAAAATACATGGTTTTTTTGTTATATATTATTTATGTTACAATTGTTTTATTATTCATGAGTAGTATTTCTTAATATATAAAAAATTAAATTAATAATGAAATTTTTTAAAATATGTGATCTTTTTAAATTTCCAAATTATTTCACATGACATATTTATCTTGAGAAATAATGATGAATGTTCATAATTCTCATTTCTTAAATAACACTAAATTTACCTTTAATTACTTAATTGTAATAGTTTGTAACTACATAGCAGTTTGTAACTACATACATACTCTTTCTTTGGTTAAAAAAAAACTATATACATATCCTTAATTACCTAATTTTAGCTTTAAATTTTTTTCATATTATATGATGTCAAACTTAACTTTTTATTATGAAATTTTAAACAATGTTTCTCACTACATAATTTTAGCTTTTATACTTTTATTTTATCTTTCAATTCCAAACAAAACTTACAAAATAAAAAACCCACTCAGTCCTTATTGTAGATTATATTTTTACAAAACTGACACTATGTGATTAACAATAGAGTAAGTTGAACCCCCACCCATGCTAGAGAGATCACACTATAAAATCAAATGTTCCTTTGGTTTTTTTAAGGGGTTCATAAACAAAACAGACAACAGGAAAGTCAATATTGTGGTATAATAACTGATTTTTAAATCATTGTGACAAACAAAACATCACATTATCTCACATAATATATATAATGCTATAAGGATATAAGATGATGGCAAATTTTTGAATCATCATAACTAGGTGAAAACCAAAACTAAGTTGTAGCCACAAGCAAAAAATCACAACAACTCACAGAATATATCCAAGGTTGCAATGAACCCCATACATTTTGATGGACCTCATGGGGATTTTAGTGCACATATAACACCACCCTAATAATTACGTACTCTTGCTCAATTTAGAATAACCTAGTTTGTGTAAAATATTTTAATAAGATAAACAAAACAGACAACAAGAAAGTCAATATTGTGGAATAATAACTAATTTTTGAATCATTGTGACAAAAAAAACATCACATTAACTCACATAATATATATAATGCTATAAGGATCTAAGATTATAACAAATTTTTGAATCATGATAACTAGGTGAAAACCAAAACTAAGTTGTAGTCACAAGCAAAAAATCACAACAACTCACAGAATATATCCAAGGTTGCAATGAACCCCATACATTGTGATGGACCTCATGGGAATTTTAGTGCACATATAACACCACCCTAATAATTCTATACTCTTGATCAATTTAGAATAACCTAGGGTGCGTAAAATATTTTAATAAGATAAACAAAACAGACAACAAGAAAGTCAATATTGTGGTATAATAACTGATTTTTGAATCATTATGACAAACAAAACATCACATTAACTCACATAATATATATAATGCTATAAGGATCTAAGATTATAACAAAGTTTTGGATCATGATAACTAGGTGAAAACCAAAACTAAGTTGTAGCCACAAGCAACAAATCACAACAACTCACAAAATATATCCAAGGTTGCAATGAACCCTATACATTGTGATGGACCTCATGGGAATTTTAGTGCACATAGAACACCACCCTAATAATTCTATATTCTTGATTAATTTAGAATAACCTAGGATGTGTAAAATATTTTAATAAGGAACTAGATTTGTAATTATGAAATATAAAACTATAACTTAAATTTGTGAATTTACTTTGCATTTTTTTTCTTATGTATATAGAGAAAGAATAAACCAAGTTTGGAGTTAAGAAAATAAACCATAACATAAAGAACAATATCTCCTTCCAAAAATGTCCCCATATTAAAATGATATTCACTTTCTTGTATACCAAGACTATTGTTCTTCATATACAATTTCTGATAAGCATGCAATTGCCACTAAGATATGTAGATGAACTTGAAGTAAACTCTATTTTTGTTAATAAAAATTCTATTTATCGACATCTATTCTAGATAGATTGTACTTGAATGTATTTAAAATATCTTATTTGAATTACATGTTGGATTATTAATCACCAAAGGATTTTCACCCCCAATTTCTTATTTCAATATCTATAACAAAATTTGTATATATGTGAACATATTATGTTGGTTTACATATATGTTTTCACCCCCAATTGAGTATTTCAAAATCTATAACAAATGTTTTTGGTTGATAACTCTTATCATCAATATCTTTGAAACCTCCACGACTTGCTTCCATGGAAGAAAAATTTTCCTTTCATTCCTTCACGATGACTTGTTCTCTACAACATCTTGTTTCTTCTAGGCTACTCTTTCCTATGCTATTGCCTTCTTATTTCTTATAGGCTACTCTTTCCTATGCTATTGCCTTACGACGTTTCTTTTGCAACACATGGTGCAATTGCTAGTTAAATTTAAAATAGAAATGTTGGATTCAAGTTAGTGTTAATCAAGTTATGCTAATTTTTCTTCATGTCTAAAAAAACATATAATATGACTTAATTTAATAATTAAAAAAAAAATTAATGAAAATATAAATATTTTTAATCACATTACTAATTTGATAATTGAATTATAATAAATTTTCATTATGTAAAAACCAAGAAAAATGATTTGCTAATAAAATATGTGAAAAATAAAGGTTAAATATATTAATTATTTAAAAATAATTATTCCATAAAAAATATAAATATGTTAAAAAAGAAATGCCAATTAAATAATTCAAAAAATAGAAATAAAAAACTTTCCCAAAGTTTTACTTTGGTTAGAAACATTTGACTTACTTAATATAATCCAAGCCCAGGGATAATAAATTAACATATTTTAATTTAGAGAATAAATATTTTCAAACATGTTAAAAATTGTATACAATATAAATTAGCATACGTAATTCGTGTCGCTTAGTAAATGATAGTGAAATTATAAGAACATTTTTTTTTTTTTAAATAAAACTAATTCTATTTATAAAAATTACTGTCATCTGTGGAAACCTGAAAAACAAGATAAGCCATGAAAAACAAGATAAGTCTGGAGTGCCCTGAGAGGGAAACCAATCCTTTAAGAAATTATAGGAACATTATTGCTATATACTAAAATAATTATTTATTATGCTCTGTAAATGCAATTGTAAAATGTATGGCTGAACTCATGCTTAAAAAAAAAAAAAAAAAAAAAAAAAAAAAAAAAAAAAAAAAAAACCTTATATTGTATTGGCTGAAAACTAAATTCATGGTGGTCAAAATTACACAACACCCAAATTGTTTTGAATTGCAAATCCTAACTTTCCTTGCTCTTGCTTGAGTTGCAATATTTGCAAATTGGTTCTATACATTAAAAATCAATAGGGTGAATTTCTTTTTTCATATTGAAATATATTGTGCTTTTGTACTCTTTTCGAATTTTATATTTAAATTTTTTATAAATTAAAAAATATGAAATTGACTTTTTAATTTCATGAAATATAAATAAATAAATAAATAAATAAATATATATATATATATATATATATATATATATATATATATATATATATATATATATAATTGTGTTTATGGCCATAAATAAATTATTTTATAGTAATAATTAGTTTATATTATTTTTAATTTAATATAATAATTATGTTATTAAAATTTTAATTTGTGAATTAAAAGACAAGTCAAATTAGTCTGTGTGATGTAAGGTGTAGTATAAGTATTATTTTTAATGATTTTATAAAATTTTATAAAGAAGCTAATTTCAAAATATCAAGAATTACAAAAAGTTTAGGGCATAGTTACCAAGTGGAGACGCATTAGTACATAAATTTGGTTCATTTGTGATTTAGTTTGTTGTTATATAAATTTAAGAATTTGAGTTCTATTTAGTTTGATTCGTAGCCATTGAATTTTGAAACTTTTAACTTAAGGTGTGAAAATATTAATGTAGTGGGTGCCAGGATGACCTTAACCATATATGGAAGCCTGTGGGGTTGTATATTAGTTTTTAAGGGTTGTATATTAGCTAATGTGCTCTGTGAAAAACAATACCATAATTTTTAAAAGCATTTGTTATATAAAATTCCATCATGGTAAATCCAAGTCTGAAAATAGAATAACTTCCCAGTACAGTGGCCTGCGTTGTATTAATGAGGGGAGAGAATACTACCTAATGACAGAGGTAATCATACTTTTCTCATGGTACTCCTACTGCGGGTTTGCCAAGGAGCTTGGCAATAACATGTAAAAAAGCTTTAAATCATTCAAAATATTTTATTTATTGGAAATCTGAACTTGATATCATGTATCGTATTTTGGAGTTGTATTAATGAGGGGAAAGAATACTGTAGAATGATTTTAGAGTTGTATTAATGAGGGGAGAGAATACTACAGAATGACAGAGGTAATCGTACTCTAAACATGGTACTCTTGCGGCGGGTTTGCCAAGGAGCTTGGCAATAACATGTAAAAATCAATAACCAATTAGACTCTAGATAAATCATAATAAAATAATTTATAAAAAATAAAAAATATTTTGTTGAAGTTAAACTTTGTCAAATTAGAAAAAAATTAAATCACAGTTAAAATTAATGTCACATCAATAGATAATCTAATGCAATATACCTGCTCGGCAGGTATAATAATAAGATTGTATTATAGTCTCCCTATGGAGAGAAGTGATTAGACATAATACAATCTGCAAGTATATATCTATATTTTATCCTTACAATAGAGTTGAACTGGAAAGTAAACTTGAAAAATAATAACCATATTCTTCTGGAAATATCCATAGCACTCTAAACGAAAAATAAGGAAATTCTAAGATATACAGTAGATCAAATATACTCATTACAGTCAAGCAAAAGATAGTATTCTGCATTATAGTAACAAAAGAACTATGTATTATATCAAGCAAAAGATAGTATTCTGCATTATATTAACAAAAGAACTATGTATTATATCAGAGGTGGAAGAATAGAAAGAATGCATTAGAAACTGAAAAAAAAGATAAAACTTGTTTGAAAAGAACATATTGATAGTATAGTACTGTAATTTTAAGTATAGCTGGGGATTTCAATTCCTTACATTGAAAAACAGATAAATAAGAAACCTCATTTCTGTACAATAATGACAGTATATGAATCCAATTTTGTTCTTATAATAAGTATATCATGTGGGTTCAAAAGAAATTCCATTTAGGAAAATGTTCATACAATAAGAAAATAGGGTTCATATAGCACACATCCTTATTAAGGATTCAGTAATTAGAATTAGAGAGCCTAAATTAAATCTGACTGCAAAAATATTCTATACAGAGACCCTCTGTTCCTTATAAAAACTGTGATATGTCTAGGCAATGCAGAATGCCATAGTAGAAATCCCAATGGGAAATTGACCAATCTGTGTATAAAAACAACTTTGTATTACAAAGTAGTAATAAGTTCAAGCGAAAGCCTAATAATTCCATAAGCAGGTGGCTATGATCATACCTGGAAGAAACAGAGTTGGAGGTTAGAATCTCGAAATTTACAATTAAAATAATTGTTTCATATATATAAATGAACCAGAATTTAATTACCTTGAGAAATTTTGACTCCACATCATATCTGCATTCCAAAGAGATAAAGTCAATACTCACAATGTAAATAAAAGTTTAAATAGATTCTTTTCATGTCAGAATGACAAAACTGAAAGATAGAACGATTTAGAATGATGTATATACATTAGACCAGAGTAGTGGTTACGTATATCTTGAGAAACGTCTCACCTTTCAATTTATTTTAACTAGAGAATAAAACGCAATTTTTAATTTACCATATGAAAACTGCAGAGTGAAATCTCTGTGAAATAAAACTACAGGAAAAGTTTCAAGGAAATGGAAACTTGATATCAGTAAGTTTAAGACGCAAATTTAGCATGCAGAATTGTGAAATCATACGAAGGATTAGAAATTTTAAGTATGGGAATTCATTGTGTAGATAAAACCTAGGGTTAGGGGTTTAAAATCTCTACTGCCCTAAATGCCAGTTGCGATAGGAAACGGTCAAAATCCCATCTGCGTTTTCGAGAAACGTAGTTAGTGATAAAATTTCCTAATGCTCATAAGGGAGTAAGTCCAATAAAATAACAAAGAGGAAATCATCATTAGAGAGAAAGACGAAGATATCAGAAAAGAAATTCCATTATGGATTTTAATTGGATAGCAACACCAGTAAGGTTCAATTTTATATTTGGTTGAAAGAAACTAAAACTAAGAATACACAAAGCTTACCAATTGTAAAATCGACCATCGCAGGAAAAGCCTAGGCGCAGTAGGAAGCTGGCTCACCATTCCTATGCTTCTAACAAACGTTGTTAACATACTTCAACCAAGGCAAGATATATAGTGGGAAAATTACGAACAAAACAACACTGGAATAGGTATTTAAAAGTGGAACTGAGATCCCCATTTAGAAATTAACGAAATTACAGGAAAGAGTTAATCTCTCGTGTAATGTTAAATAAATCTCTATTGTAGTAGCAGAACAAAAAAAAAGAAAAATTAAGGGGACTGGACGAGACTTCTGTGGCCAAAGAGTTTATAACGATGAATTAGGAAAGCTAAAATAGGGCGGAAAGATAATATAAGACAATATTGTTCATATTTAGTCATCAGTGGTAATGAAATATTCAGAAACTAAAATCCTCTAGAATTTATTGTCATATAAGCCCAAGAAAATGTAGTTGAAGACAAAATCAAAATGAGTTCCAAAGATTAATACGAAGAGGCAGAAATTCTCACTTGCCTGAAAACAAAACACCTCAGAAAGGGATGTTGTCGCTCATGTTTCATTGGTAAAAAATAAACAGACTTCGTGAGGCATAAGTTAAAAGATTATGTAACAGTAGACAGAAACAAAGGAATTTACGAAACTCGGATACAGTGATTGAAATCGTTGAAACGTGTTACCTGGACCTGCATGAACACGGTAGTCTTATCATCATATTTTCGAAAATAATGTTTTTGCGTGGTGATAGAAGTATCATCGACATCCTAAAATCGTTTCACAACGGATACAAAGGAGAAATGACAGCTAAAACCTAAAAGTCTTCTAGAGCCATCAAACCCTAAGCCAGATTCAATCGTAGATGTCCATGTGTCATAAATTGGGAGTAGGTAAGTTTCCCGCTGTTTAAAAAGATGTCGTCTCAAGCCATATGATATGGTACATGAAATTAATTACAAGCAAATCCCAAGGCAATCTCCCGTAAAGTTATCTTGTGGGAGAAAATATCCTATCTCGAAGTTCTAAATACACATTAAGACAAATTTGACATGAAGGGAAATGTCTATTTCAAAACCAAAAAGAAATCAAGATCGTATTTCTTATGGAAAGTTGTGACAGAGAGTTAATAACGTCGGAAGCCTGGTGGAAAGGGTAGTTAATAATCCGTAATAAATATTACGTTCGGTTAATGGTATGAGAAAGTAACATTCATAAATATATATGGATTGGCTATAAACATATTACGACATGAAATTTAATAATAAGGAAATAAGAAGTACCTATGAAACGACGGGAACTACAATGCAGTTTGCAATAACATCTTAAAATTTTAAACCAATAGAATGCCAGAAAAAATAAATTTAAATAATTTAAATAAATAAATAATAGAAATGATCAAAGTTAAACTATATAAAAGTCTAAAAAATTTAGAATCAAAACTGAATTAATGTCACTATCAGGAAAAACCTGATGCGTAATACCTGCAGTGGCAGGTATAATAAGAAAGAAAAATACATCTCCAAGTCTATTAGAAATTCAAATAGATGCCTTTTAATCACCATCACATTGTTTATCATTTAATTCTTAGCAATACAATATTTATTAATTCAAATTTTATTTATAATTATGTTTTCGCTGCAACAAACACCCTCCAAAATTTTCCTACACCCAAATTTTGGAGCCTACTGTGGATCTTGTGATCGGTCGTTCTATATTAACTTCTTGGTCATTTGATTCTTTTGATCTAGGCTTCTTGGATTGGAAGTGTCTAAGTCACTTACTCACACATGCTCAATATGTAACAAGTGCAAGAGCACATTCTTTTAAGCAAGATTGAACGAGCATAGAACGGTCCATTAAGACTGTTCCTATGTGATGTCCAATCCATTTTGACAGACAATGCACACTAACATCGATAGTTTCTCACTTCTAGCTACGTTTGTACTTCTATTTCGGTGAGTTATGCAAATCGTTGCTTCTGCGCACCATTATTTTTGTGAGTGTCGTTTTCAAGTTTTCAGTTGTCGCTTTCTCTTTCTTTCACTCTAATTAGTGTATTTTTCATGTTATCTTTTCTCTAGCATGTGTTATTTTCACTGTCGTTCACATATCGCAAGTGTCGTTCACACTGTAGCAATCGTTGTCTTTTCGCATGTTAAGTGTCACACAATGTACATAAGATTTTTTTGGTGGTTTCAAGAGGTTGTCTTTGTGAAAACGAGTTGATATTACCATGTAGACATCCTTCACACTTATTTCCAAATTTTCACACACTGTCACACAAGTGTCGTCATTGTCGTCGCAAAGTACAATATCTTTAGTGTTGCACTTGTCGTAAGTTGTCGCAAAGGTTGTCACACTAAGGGAAATATGCATTCATGTGTTCTTGATGATATATGTTGTGTCACCAAGTGTCTAAGTGTGTGATCATAGTCAATTCATATCACTGTTCACATTATTTTAGTCATCCCACACTTAGCCAAATTTCTGCAAATTCCCAACAACTTAGCCTCATTTGGTCGTCTTGAACTGCGCATTGCACAATCCCAACCCTCAAGCAACAACCTTGTATCTTTGCATTGCGCAATGTGCAGTATTTTCCTCCCAAAAATACACATTTCACAACCTCAGTATTGATGCCCAGCCCCTGAGTCCCAAAAATAGACAATATTTCCCTCCAGCCAAGACAACACTGCGCATTGCACAGTCTCAATCCTTAAGCCTCATTCTTGAGCTCTTGAACTGTGCAACTGTGCAATCACCTATCGTACTTTCCTTTTTGTACTGTGCATTTTTTGTTTCTAGTTCTCAAACCCCATTCCTTAGCCTCCAGAATTGTGCAATCCAAACTTTCAACCTGGCCTCAACTACGCATTGTGCAATCTTTGACCTCAAGCTCAACCCTTGAGCTCTTGATTTGTGCAATTGCGCAATGGCCCAGACTCATCTGCCTTCCATAACATCAAAATAGGTTGATCTAGTGCCCATCCCCTCAGCCTGTCACACTGAGCTCCCATATTACACAATTTTCTTCCTCAGTCTATCCTGAATTGCAAATTTTGTAGTCCTAAGGCTTAAGATTCACCCTTGACTACCTGAGTTGCACAATTCTCTAGTCACTTAACCTCTTTCCCAGCATGTCACCTAGTTCCGACTCAGTCAATGGATCAATATGCACCATCTTAGACTAGGGGTTTATCGGACTAATGTCATCTTTTCATGAGTGGATTGCAGATGCAGGTACTCTATCATGATATGGGAAGATGATGAAGAAGGAGATGGAGAAGGAGGACATGCTAGAAGACACATATGGAGCTGAAGATATGAGATGATCATCAGGCGAGAAGACTAAGGAACACCATACTATAATAGAAGATGAAAGCTCAAGATCACATGGAATACTCCTCATCTTCAAGTCATAAGGAGGATAAAGAAGAAGAAAATGCACCATATTTTCGAGAAGACACAAAGAAAGCAGCAACAAAGAATGGCTTGACATTACCATGTCATCAGTCTCATGTATTGTCATGTCATGAGTCATCATGTGCCTCATAATTTTCTAGAATATGTAATTCAATATTGGAGAAATGTACTGTAAAGTGGAAGTCCAAAGGACATGTACAAAATATGAAGAGTCATGTAAAGTCAAAAATTCATGAGAAGTCAAATAGTCACTAGGGTAGTCAAAGAGTCACAAGGAAGGTGAAGCGTCACCTCCCCATTGGTTATATATACACCCTCATTGTATGAGAAAATGACTTTTCACCTTGGCCCCTCCCGCAAGGCAATAAAGAGACAAGCTAGTTCTTTTGGGGAGAAAGGGGTGGCTCCAACGCTCCACTATTGGAGATAGTGGTGTTCATTGTATACATGTGTATTTAAACTTTTACTTAATAATAAAATCCTCATGACCAACACGTTCTTCATGAATGGATTATGAATATTTGTAAGACTATTCTGTGGATGTTTGTAATTCATGTTTGTTTTCATTTGTGCTAAGGTATTTAAAAAATATCATTTATTTTATTACTTATCATATTGAGAATGTGTTGTAATGATTGTTATAGATGTCGCATCGTCATGGACTATTCTGTTGGATATTAAATCTATCTTTCTTATTCATTGGTTGTAATGACTGTCACATCTTTGTGGACTATTCCACTGGATGATTAGACAAATCCTTCTTGGTTGTGTGTGTCTCTAATAAGGTGGTACTATTACCTTTATCTTAGAGGCTCAATTATTTCTCTCCCTCTATAGTAGAATAACCTTGACATACCTACAACTGAACACTCACTAGGAATACTCACTTGTTGATCTGAAGATACATATGTATTGATATCTTGTGCCGAACTTTGTATCCAAGGAAAATCCATAAGGAAATATCGCAGTCAGGCTGAACGGATGGGGCTCCTATTCCAAATGGTGTGAATTATAATTGGGACTTCACATTGGGGAGACCCCCTTGGTTGACGTATTTACAACACCATCATCAAAATGGCGCTATAAGGATGGTCAGATGACAAGTTTTTCCTGTTTAGTATGTTTTGAACCTCTTATCTAAAATGGATCATCCTCAAATCTTACTCTTGGGGTGTTTCTATAAATTATCCACTTTTCATTTTTCAATCCACGATGAGCCTCTCTATCACTTGTCTTAGTTAAATTTTGATGGTGAGGATGGAACATCCATAACCGAGCACATTTATGATTTTATTAAAGTTTGTGAATCTTACGAAATCAATGATGAAGAGTTTGCTTAAGTGATTTTTTTCCTCACCCTTGAAGCTCGTGTTAATCGATGGTGACATACCTTACCACCTGCTTCCATCCATTTTTTTCATCATTTCCTCAGGGAGCTTTATCAAGCCTTTGATAGGTAAGATTACTGAGACGTTTATAAAAGAATCAATTATTTAAGAATGATGCCTAATGAATCAGTTGAGTATTTTATGATCGATTCCTTCACCTTGTTATGAATTTCTTAAAGAATATACGGATTGGGATTTCTTTAAAAAAAAATTTAGCATTTGGTTCATATCTCTTTGCATGGTGAACCTGACCCCCCTGATGTTTCTCCTTCCCCAACTCTTGTAAATCATGAGACACCTCTAATTTCAAAGGAGGAATTTATTTCTCCTTTTTTTCTTTGTCCTCCTCCTTTTCCAATTATAATGAGGGTGCCTCTGTGTGATGATAATATAGTTGGGAAAATTGTATATAAAATGCCTAATCCATATGTTCATCCCCCTTCTACTTTTCATGATTCAGATCTAATGGAAGAAACCCCAGAATGGCTCATGAAGCCTATGGTGAAAACTGATTTTTTCATTCCTCAAGATGGTGTCAAAACTCATAACTATGGTTTTGAATCTGATTTGGATTTTTGTTATCCTCTATCATCTATATTCCATGACTCTTTGTACTATGATCTTCTTGATCAATCTGCTCCGCCAGCTATTTTTTCATACTCTCTTGATTTTCGAGGTGTTGGCTCAAATTGCTATCAGATACAAGGCAACCACATTACACATGTAGAGGAGCAGGAAGGTGAAGATGCTTTCAATAGTTCTTCTCTTTTTCAAAATCCTCCATATGAAGATGATGTGCTTCCATTCTTGGATTATTTTCAATCTTCTAATCTCGATAGTGGATAAAATGCAATCAATTCTTTCGAATCATTCTGTAGACTTGGGCAATAATAATTATGATGATGTTGAATTTATTGATTTATGCGATCACAAATTCCCAGGTGCATCATCTAATATTTCACTTTCTCATGAAGAATTTACCTTAGATATATAATTTGTTTCGGTCAAAGAAGATTTCCTTATTGAAACTTCCTCTTCATCTCACTATCCCTTGTGCTCTACCATTTGCGATGCATCCACTTGCGACAGAGATTATCCATGCTCTTCAATTTCTTCATCCAATGAGTTACCTTCTTAATTGAAATAAGGTGGTGAGATTATCCATGATGAAAATGAAAACAATCAAATCATTGAGTACTCTTTCCATCCCTTATCATCTTTTCTCTTGCATGAAGACAACTCTGCAAACCAGCTTGCTCATGAAATTTCTTTGATTCATACATCTTCATATTTGTGATCAGATGAATCTTTCAACTTGAGTAATCTGGTTGTTGAAGTTGAAAAATATAGTCAAGTCGAGTGACAAAGATGGATGCCATCTGGTGAGCAGTGGCCATATTGAAACTAGTGGTAGAAATTATCCTCACAACATGCACGATCTGATTCAATCTTCAAAATGTGATTCTACAATCCTTGAAAGTTTCAGGACTTGTCAGGGAGTTGAGGCACTTCAACTTCTGTTGATGATTATGTTAGGATATTGTGACTATGGTAAGCCCCCCAAACTGAGTTAGATTTGGTTTATCTCGCACAATCCTTCTCTTTACATGGTTTCACTCAATGTAAATCTCTTTCTGAAAGATATTTGGTATTTCATATGTAATATTTCAAACTTTCGAGATTCAATTTCGGATCAGATTCAATAAAATTTCTCAATTGATCCATCTTCATGCAAATATCTCACATCAAACTCAGTTTTGGAATTATATCTCTCATAGAGTCATGGAATTGCGAAGTTAATCATTTCAAAGACTATCTCTGGCTGAAGGGATAATGCCTATCGGATTCATTTCTTAATAGAAAACTCCTGGTTTTTCTACCAAATTTTGTATTGCAAATATTTCCCTTCATTGCACTTGAAATCCTCTTGAGTGATAATCAATGCACGAGTTATCTCATGAATCAAATTCTTCTCCGTTCTCTATGTCTTGACTGGTCTCATGTGTTTTTTGTGTTGACATCCCTTTTAAATTATTTTGATGATTACGATGCTTGTATAGTTTGTCAAAAGTTATGGGAAAATGGTTTGTGAAATTTGGCTTGTGAGGAAGTTGGTTCGATTGTTCAGAGCATTCGCGGAGCTATTCAAATTGATTGGTATTCGTTAATTACTAACTAGGAATTTGATGCTTTAATCAGTTCATCTTATCATCACATTAACTTCCGTTCATTTTATCATTTTACCACCAATAAATTTGATGATAGTTATTTCACATCGATTAATATTTATGGTTTATATGACCATTCAGATACTTGTCGAGAAGTTGACGAACTTCAGCCTTTGTTGATGGTTATGTGAGGTCCTCACTATCTTGACAAGCCTTCTTAATATGATTAGGTCTATTCCCCCACACAAGATTCTCATCTTGACCTCGCACTTTTAATTAAAGATTCATTATTTGAAAGTTTTCATGATTTTCAAGAGGATTGTTTCAAATTTCATGATCCAATCGCCGAATGGTTGGAGCAGTCTTACTTCAAAAGATCCATTGCAAATAATAGGTTTCAGCCTTTTCTCATGCTTGCTAAGCATAATGAAATACAAGGCGGTGCATTCGAAAGATGTTTTCGAGGTTTGTATGATTATGGCTTCCGTTGAAAAGGTAATATTACGGAGTGGTTAGAAGTAGTGGGTGTGACACATCTTTCTTCCCATAATCAAGACCTTTTTGTTGTGAAAATTATTCAATTTCTTATATTTTCTATTACAATTTCTTTTATCTCAGTTTTAATCGATCAAATATTCGCGATTGTAGGCTCGGAACAATTACGATGGCTACATTTGAAATTCCATTGTATGTTACCCTAACCTTCTAGCTACTTAGGTTAGTATTATGTCTAGTTTCATTTTATTTTACCTGCACATTCATCTTGCATTTATTTCCTATAGTTTGTCTTGTGTTTCCTAGTTTTGGTTTCACATCATGTTTTTCTTTAGCCACTTTTTGTCTTGTCTTCTGGTTGTTTCCTTGTTGTCTGTTGTATTTCATTTCATTTTGTGAGACCTTGCATGAATATTCTTTTTTAGCTCAAAAGGGAATGTGGCGAAATAGAAAATGACTCTGTGACACTGCAACATTTGGATAACTCATTGTCCTTCTTCCTTGTTTTGGTTACATCTTTTGGTCGATGATGTTCTGACGGAAAATACGATCCTTGCATTAAGAAATATTTGTGTCAAACCATGATCTCCATGCCTATTCTAGAAATGATCCAGGTGGATATTGGTGGCCATCCGCCTATTCCACTTGGGGCCCCACCATTGTCTCTTTTAGTTTTTTCACAACTTACTATTTTTAGCAGTTTTTCGGGTCCTGAACTTCCAGAGCCATTTTGAAGCCCCAAATGGAGATAGTATGTTGAAGTTACGTCCCCAGGAGGTTGAAACACCAATTTACCCAAACGGGGCCCATAGTTTTGGCGCTTCATCTCCTAGGGCTAGGTTTTTGGACGTTTAGAGTTCTCCATTGTTTCTCCATAATAAATAGGCCCTCAAGCCTCATTATAACATAGTTCAGAGGTCTGTAGCCACCACATCTCTTCTCAGAGATTCGCTACCAGCACCCTAGATATTTTATTTCCATCATGTTTGTAAGCATATTTCTGTGATTTGATATTAATGAAATGAAGCCTTATTTCCGCTGTATTTCTATGTTTATGGTTATTTCTGTATTTTGTTGTGTTCCTGCATAAATCCAGATCAGTGGTATCAGAGCGGTCCTCTTTTTCTCGATCCTTCTTTGCATGTCCCCAACGAGGTCGAGGTATAACGAGTTAGGGTTTGATCTGGTGGAACCTTTGCATGATCAACCTCGCAAACCCCGACGGATGCCCATGGGGGACGAAAAGAAAGATGAGGGAGCAGGAGATCCTATCAAAATATTGCTCGAGGAGGCCCTTGAAAAACAAAGGAACGCGATGATGGATAAATTTTCCCAAATCCTTCAACGACTGCCCACCGGCGGCGCATCTGCATCCAGTAGCCACTCTGGAGGCATGACTCCCTTTAAGGTACAAGTAAAATTTGACATTCCCATATTTGAGGATAAAATAGATGAAGATGTTGTAGATAGATGGTTGAATCTATTAGAAGGATATTTCTCGGTTCATGACTTTTCTGACTGGGAGAAGATTATTTTTGCACTCCTCAAAGCTACCCCCATGTCAAGGACTGGTGGGAAACCTACTGTGAGAAAAAGGATGAGACAAAACCCTCTCTGTTCTCAGCCGTGACCACTTGGAATTCTTTCCGAGATGTCATCAAGGAACAATACTATCCCGTGGGGAGCTATGAGGACAAGTACATACAATGGACAATGTTGCGGCAACAAAGGGATCAAGATGTGCATGAACTAACGAATCTGTTCCATACCCTGCGCACAAAGTTGGGTATCAAAGATTCAGAGAAACATTTGCTGCTAAAGTATCGCGGTTGTCTGCACAGATACATTCAGGAGGAAATGGAGTTCCTTGAGATATCTTCGCTTGGTACGACATACTGGTATGCTGCCAAGATTGAGCATAAATTCAAACAGAAGAAGCGAGACTTTGGATCTGTGAATCAAAAGCAAGGGAAAGGTACCCCCAAATCGTAGAACAAAGGACAAAGCCAAGGCATGGCGGCCCAAGACAACCTGTCAAAGACACAAGCAAAGAAAAACACCGCGAAGCCAAAGAAGGACACGGGAAAGTGGTGTGAGTTCCATAATAGCTCAGCTCATAACACAAGTGAGTGTCGGGCCAAGCAGTTGCTAGTGGCCAAGATGAGGGCTTCTGAATCAGATGCATGCTCCAACTCTGAATCAGAACCTGACAAGGTGAATGAAAAAGGGAAGCAGATTATTGATGCGGAGCCCAACGCCACTGTTGCCACTACGAAGATCTAGAAGGAGGAACCAGAAGATCCAGAGGAGGCAGAGCGTCTCTTCCACTCCCAGATGGGGGTAAAGAGTTCCCCGCTATGGTTCATTGTCGACAATGGGAGCCAAAAGAACCTCATTTCAGCAGATGTCATGAAGCGGTTGGGATTGACGACCGCAGCACACCCACAACCATACACCATCGGGTGGCTTCACCAAGGACGGGCTCTTCGCGTCAGCCAACAGTGCCGCCTTCCCTATAGCATCAAGCCCTTCACGGATGAGGTATGGTGTGACATTGCTCCTATTGATGTTTCTGATGTATTATTAGGCCAACCATACTTGTGGAAGCGACATGCTATGTATGAGTGCCGGCCTCATGCTGTTATTGTCACTTTGGGAAATAAATTGTACATGATACCAGAGGTACCACCGCCTCCCACTATCTCTTTGGTTACTGCAAAACAATGCTGTAAGCTCGATTCCCAAACCAAGAAATTTTTTTTCCTGATGATCCACCCCCAGGCAAGAAGAAGATTGTGGCCACGACCTCCAGACATGGCTCCTCTGCACGACAACAACAAATGGACAAGGTTGTGGAGGAGTACGGGGACATCTTCACCTCACCGACAGGGGTGCCTCTACACTATCAGGTCAAGCACCCCATTGACTTGACCCCAGGTGCACCGCTATCCAATGGACCGATCTATACATGCTCTATTTTAAAGATTGATGAAATCAAGAGGCAGATTCAGGAGCTGCTGTAGAAAGGTCACATCCAGCCAAGTTCATCACCTTGTGGGAGCACGATTGTGTTGGTACAGAAGAAGGATGGGACTTGGAGACTCTGTATTGATTATCGGGCGCTGAACAAGATCACTGTCCGGAATAGGTACCCGATCCCACGGATTGATGACCTTCTGCACCAACTCAAAGGGGAAAAATATTTCAGCAAGATCGACTTGAAGTCTAGGTATCACCAGGTACCAATCGAACCCTCTGATGTGTGGAAGACTTCCTTCAAAGCCAAGGAGGGCCTTTTTGAATGGCTTGTCATGCCTTTCGGATTGAGAAATTCTCCCGCAACCTTCATGAGGTTGATGGATGACATATTGTGTCCATTCACCAACTCATTTGTAGTGGTATACTTGGATGACATTCTGATATTCAGCCAAACTTGGAAAGAGCACCTCCACCACATCTGAGAAGTCCTCCAAACACTGCGGCAACACAAGTTGTGTGCCAATTTAGAGACTCTGCACTTTTGGCATGACCCAGGTTCAATATCTGGGATACATTATTGATGAAAGGGGGGTGCATGTGGATCCAGCCAAGATCCAAGTCATTCAAGATTGGCCAACCCCAACCACCCTAATAGAGCTTCGCAGTTTTCTGGGTCTTGCTAATTTCTACTGTAGGTTCGTGTTGGGATTCTTTGATATCACTTGGCCCTTGAGTCAAGTCACCAAGGGAGGAGCAAAAGCAAAATTTTGTTGGTCGGAATCTCAACAGAAAGGGTTCGTAGAATTGAAACATTGCCTATGTTCTGCCCCAGTGCTCACATTACCAGACTTGCAACAACCATTTGAGATCGAGACATATGCCTCTGACTATTATATTGGGGCAGTTCTTACTCAACATGGGCATCCAGTGGCATATCACAGTGAGAAATTTTCCGACACAGTTCGAAAGTATCCCACTTATGACAAAGAAATGTATTCCATTGTGCAAGCTTGTTGACAATGGAAGCATTACATTTTGGGTAAGGAGACAATCATCCACCAGACCACCGAACCCTACAATTCATATAGACACAAGGGAAGTTGCAGAACGATCTCCATCAGAAGTGGTCCACATATCCACAACAATTTCATTTGAACATCAAGTACAAGAAGGGTAGCACCAATAATGTTGCAGACTGCCTTAGCCGACCATCGATTGTGGCCATAACCACTATTCTCAACTCTTGTGGGCATGAGACTTCTGATTGGCCGCTTCTCTACAAGAGTGGTCCAGAATTCAACTACACATACAAGGCACTCTTGGGGGGTATGCAAGTTCCAAATTTTCACCTCCAAGATGCACTATTATGTCACCTGGGACACCTTTGTGTTCCTTCAAGCGAGTGTGCCAAGATGATATGGGAAGCGCACTACAGTCGAGTCGTTGGGCATTTTGGGGTCGAGAAAATAGTGGCAGTACTGTAGAAGTATTTCTATTGGCCCAACCTTCGACAGGATGTCGAGAAGTACATCAGATCCTGCACTACTTATGCCATTGCCAAACCGACCATCAAGAAGCAAGGGCTCTATACTCCGCTACCTACCCCTAGTCGACCTTGGGAATCCATCTCCATGGATTACATGTCAGGCCTTCCTTCTACTAAGCATGGAAACGACTGTGTTTTCGTGGTCGTCGACAGATTCTCAAAGATGGGCATAATGGCGGCTTGTAAGAAGAATATCACAACAGAATCCACTGCTAAACTCTTCTTTGAACGAGTGTGAGTGCACTTTGGGATCCCACAATCTATCATATCATATCACGACAGCAGGTTCCTCAGCACATTTTGGTCCAGCCTTTGGTCAATGTTGGACACCAAGCTCACCAAGTCCACATCTTTCCATCCCAAAACTGATGGCCAGACAGAGGTCGTCAACAGGATGATTGTACACATTCTGCGCATGTACAATTCAAAGCATCCACGCACATGGGATGAGAGCCTTCCCTATGTACAACACAGTTATAACCGAGCTCTCCACAGCTCAACCAGAAATAGCCCCTTTCAGGTGGGCTTGGGTTTCCATCCACTATGTCCCATTGACGTATCCATGCCATTTGAAGCTACTCAGGCCGATTCAGCTCATGTCCAGTCTGAAGCTGACAAAGCAAACAATTTCATCGAGCACATTCAAAACATCCACCAACAATTTCATGACATATTGGACAGAGCCAATGCTAAGTACAAGGACCGACATGATCAACATCGGGTGCCACACAACTTCTAGGTGGGCGAAAAAGTGTGGCTACATTTGCAGAAGGAGTGCCTCACTGGACCCCACCGCAAGATTTTCCCGCTCCGATATGGGTCGTACACCATCACCAAGGCTATAGGGAACAATGCCTTTGAGCTCAGTATTCCACCATTCCTTGGTATGCACCCAATATTCAATGTAGACTGCCTTCATCCCTACTTCCCACCTCTACTGGACACCTCTGGCATTGCAGAAGAACTCACACCAAAAGATTTAAACCCAGATTGCATGGAACAGGCCACCATAGACTGTATCATGGACATGAAAATCAAGAACACTCACCGACAGAAGATCCAACTGTATCGGGTTGTCAAAGCTGGCCGACTCCTGCACCAAGGCAAGTGGTTCACCAGGGACCAAGTTCAACAGAAGTTTCCTCATCTCATGGAGGAACTCAACGCAATGGGGACCATTTCTTCCTAAGGGGAGAGGAATGATCCAGGTGGATATTGGTGGCCACCTGCCTATTCCACTTGGGACCCCACCATTGTCTCTTCAGTTTTTTCACAACTTACTATTTTTAGTATTTTTTTAGGTCCTGAACTTCCAGAGCCGTTTTGAAGCCCCAAATAGAGATAGTATGCCGAAGTTACGTCCCCGGGAAGTTGAAACACCAATTTACCCAAACGGGGTCCATAGTTTTGGCGCTTCATCTCCTAGGGTTAGGTTTTTGGACGTTTAGAGTTCTCCATTGTTTCTCCATAATAAATAGGCCCTCGAGTCGCATTGTAACACAGTTCAGAGTTCTGTAGCCGCCACATCTCTTCTCAGAGATTCGCTACCAGTACCCTAGCTATTTTATTTCCATCATGTTTGTAAGCATATTTCTGTGATTTGATATTAATGAAATGAAGCCTTATTTCCGTTGTATTTCTATGTTTATGGTTATTTCTGTATTCTGTTGCATTCCTGCATAAATCCAGATCAAGAAACCTCATCTCTACACTTAGGTTTTTATGTTTCGATGTTTTCACGCTGATCCAATCAAGTATAGAAGGATAAGGGGAAAATCTAAATGATCAAACCAATATCATAGTTCTTATATATTTTTCTATGAAGGTACATCCTCTCCTTCTCTCAATAAGTCAGGATCCCTCTTCGGCTTATGAAATAAATAAGTTTTGATGCACAACACTATATACAATAAATAAATATAGGCGAAAGAAGAGAAAGGCTTCCTATGTAGAGAGGTGAAGAAAGAAACTCCATTGGGGTACTTTCCAGGCCTGCTGGAAGCAGAGTGATGTTTGTGTCCATGAAGTGACTCCACCAGGGTACTATCAAGGCCTGCTAGCAGTAGAGAAACACTAGAGATGAAAAACTATACTCTGAAAATCTAAAGCTCACGAACTTCATTACCCTATCCTGGCTCGAAACATTGTGTGATCGTTGATCTCATTTTTATGTTTAACCGAGTAAAGGAATTAAGGGGAATATGTTTATGCATGGGGTAAGTGGGTAAGCCATGGTAATCTCAATGATGAATCAATACTTCTCAAGAACTAGACCCTGCACAAAATAATTGACATAGACAAAGAAGCTGGAGTTCTACCAGTGTGTCGCCAATTGTTGTCGCTGCGAAAAACACCCTCCAAAATTTTTCCTACACTCGAATTTTGGAGCCTATTGTGGATCTCGCGATCAGTCATTCCGTATTCACTTCTTGTCCAGTTGATGTTTTTGAGCTTCCTTCTTGAATTCAAAGTGTCAAAGTCACTTGCTCACACATGCTCAGTCTGTAACAAGTGCATGAGCACATTCTTTTACGCAAGCTTGAACAAGCATAGCACGATCCATTAATACTGTGCTTGTGTGATTTCCAATCCATGTCGACAATCAGTGCACACTAATATCAACCGTTTCTCACTTCTAGCTATGTTTGTACTTCTATTTCTATGAGTTTTGTAAACCCTCGCTTCCACGTACCTTTGTTTTCGAGAGTGTCGTTTTCATGTTTTTGGATGTCGCTTTTGCTTGATTTCACTCTAATTAGTTTCGTTTCCATGTTATATTTTCTCTAGCATGCGTTACTTTCATTTTCGTTCACATATCACAAGTGTCGTCTGCACGGTAGAAATCATTGTATTTTTGCATGTTAAGTGTCGCACAATGTACATAAGCTTGTTTTGGTGGTTTCAATAGGTTATATTTGTGAAAATGAGTTGATATTACCATGTATACATATATCACACTCATTTCCAAATTTCACACACTTTTGCACAAGCGTCGTCATTGTCGTCGCAAAGTGTATCTTTACTGTCACACTTGTCGTAAGTTGTCGCAAATGTTGTCACACAAAGGTAAGTATGTGTTCATGTGTTATGGATGATCTATGTTGTGTCATAAAGTGTCTAAGTGTGTGATCACATTCAATTCCTATCACCATTCCCATCAGTTTCACTCATCCCACACTTAGCCAAATTTATAAAAATTCCCAACAACTTAGCCTCATCTGGTCATCCTGAACTATGCATTGCATAGTCCTAGCCCTCAAGAAATAACCTTGTCTCTTTTCATTGTGCAAAGCATAGTCTATGCTTCCCAGAACTGCGGATTTCACATCCTCAATACTCAAGCCCAACCCCTAAGTCCCATAACTACACAATCTTTCTCTCCAGCCAAGCTAGCATTGCGCATTGCACATCCTCAGTCCTCAAGACTTAATCTTGAGTTCCTGAACTATGAAAATTCACAATCACCTGGCCTTATGTCTTTCTAGTACTATGAATTTCATGTTTCTTGTTCTCAAACCTCGGACCTTGGCCTCCAGAATTACGCAACCAACCCTTAAACCCAACCTCAACTATGCATTGTGAAATATCTGGCCTCAAGCTCAACCCTTGAGATCTTTATCTGCGCTATTGCATAATATCCCAACCTCCTATTCCTTAAATAACTGCGCAATAGGTTGATCCAATGCCCATCCCCTCAACCTATCACACTGATATCCCGCATTGCATATTTTTATTCCTCAGTCCAACCTGAACTACGCATTGACTAGTCTCAAGGCTCATGCTTCACACCTAACTTCCTGAGTTGCGCAATCACTGAGCCTTTTTCCCATTCTGTCACTCGGTTTTGGATCAGTTAGTGGATCAATATGCACTATCTTAGACTATGGGTTTATCAAACTGATTTCATCTTATCATGAGTGGATTGCAGATGTAGGTAATCTATCATGCTATGGTAAGATGATGAAGAAGGAGATGCAGAAGGAGGACATGCTAGAAAACACATATGGAGCTGAAGAGATAAGATGATCATCAGACGAGAAGACAAAGGAACACTGAACTATAATAGAATATGAAAGATCAATATCACATGGAAGACTCCTCATCTTCAAGTCATAAGGAGGAGAAAGAATAAGAACATGCACCATCTTTCGAGAAGACAAAAAGAAAGAAACAACAAAGAATGGTTTGACATTTCCATGTCATCAGTCTCATGTGATTTCGTGTCGTGATTCATCATGTGCCACATCATTTTGTGCAATATGTAATTCAATATTGGAGAAATGTATTGTAAAAAGTCCAAAGGACATGTACAAAATATGAAGATTCATGTAAAGTCGGAAAGTCATGGGAAGTCAAACAATCATGAGTGTAGTCAAAGAGTCACAAGGAAGGTGAAGAATCACCTCCTTATTGGGTATATATGCACCCTCATTGTATTAGAAAAGGATTTTTCACCTTGGCTCCTCCCGCAAGGCATTAAAGAGAAAAGCTAGTTCTTTTAAGGAGCAAGGAGTAACTCCAATGCTCTACTATTGGAGCTAGTGGTTTTCATTGTATACATGTATCTTGAAACTTTTACTTAATAACATAAGCCTCATGGACAACACATTCTTCATGCATGGATCATGAATATTTGTAATACTATTCTATGATGTTTGTAATTCATGTATTCTTTCATCTATTCTAAAGTAGTTGAACTATTTCGGTTATTTCGGTATTTATCATATTGAGAATGTGATCCAGATTTATGCAGGAACACAATAGAATACAAAAATAACCATAAACATATAAATACAATGGAAATAAGGCTTCATTTCATTAATATCAAATCACAGAAATAAGCTTACAAATATTATGGAAATAAAATAGCTAGGGTGCTGGTAGTGAATCTCTGAGAAGAGATGTGGCGACTATAGACCTCTGAACTGTGTTACAATGAGGCTCGAGGGCCTATTTATTATGGAGAAACAATGGAGAACTCTAAACGTCCAAAAACCTAACCCTAGGAGATGAAGTGCCAAAACTATGGGCCCCGTTAGGGTAAATTGGTGTTTCAACTTCTCGGGGACGTAACTTCGGCATACTATCTCCGTTTGGGGCCTCAAAACGGCTCCGGAAGTTCAGGACCCGAAAAATTACTAAAAATAGTAAGTTGTGAAAAAAAAAAAACTGAAAGAGACAATGGTGAGGCCCCAAGTGGAATTGGAAAGTGGCCACCAATATCCACTCGGATCATTCCTCCCCCCTTAGGAAGCAATATTCCCCATTGCGTTGAGTTCCTCCATGAGATGAGGAAACTTCTGTTGAATTTGGTCCCTAGTGAACCACTTGCCTTGGTGCAGGAGTTGGCCAGCTTTGACAACCCGATATAGTTGATCTTCTGTCGGTGAGTGTTCTTGAGTTGCATATCCATGATATAGTCTGTGGTGGCCTGTTCCATGCAGTCTGGGTTTAACTATTTTGGTGTGAGTTCTTCTGCAATGTCATAGGTGTCCAATAGAGGTGGGAAGTAGGGACGAAGGTGGTTTACATTGAATACTAGGTGCAGACCAAGGAATGGTGGAATACTGAGCTCGAAGGCATTGTTCCCTACAACCTTGGTGATGGTGTACGACCCATATCAGAGCGAGCAAATCTTGCAGTGGGGTCCAGTGAGGCACTCCTACAAATGTAGCCACACTTTTTTGCCCACCTGTAAGTTTTGTGGCACCCGATGTTGATCATGTCGTTGCTTGTACTTAGCATTAGCTCTATCCAATATGTCATGAACCTGTTGGCGAATGTGCTCAATGCGCTCGATGAAGTTGTTTTCTTTGTTAGCTTCAGACTGGACATGAGCCGAATCAGCCTGAGTAGCTGCAAATGGCATGGCTATGTCAATAGGACATGGTGGCTGGAATCCCAAGCCCACCTGAAAGGGGTTGCGGCCGGTTGAGCTGTGGAGAGCCCGGTTATAACTGTGTTGTACATAGGGAAGGCTATCATCCCATGTGTGTAAATGCTTTGAATTGTACATGCGTAAAATTGTACAATCATCCTGTTGGCGACCTCTGTCTGGCCATCAGTTTGGGGATGGAAAGCTATGGACTTGGTGAGCTTGGTGTCCAACATTGACCAGAGGTTGGAAAAAAATGTGTTGAGGAACCTGTTGTCGTGATCTGATATGATAGATCGTGGGATCCCATAGTGCACTCACACTTGTTCAAAGAAGAGTTTAGCAGTGGCTTCTGTTGTGATATTCTTCTTGCAGTCCACCATAATGGCTCTTTTTGAGAATCTGTCGATGAACACGAAAACACAGTCATTTCCATGCTTAGTAGAAGTAAGGCCTGACATGTAATCCATGGAGATGGATTCCCAAGGTCGACTAGGGGTAGGTAGCGGAGTATAGAGCCCTTGCTTCTTGATGGTCGGTTTGGCAATGGCGCAAGCAGTGTAGGATTTGATGTACTTCTCGACATCCTGTCGAAGGTTCGGCCAATAGAAATACTTTTGCAGTACTGCCACTATTTTCTCGACCCCAAAATGCCCAGCGACTCGACTGTAGTGCGCTTCCCATATCATCTTGGCATGCTCGCTTGAATGAACACAAAGGTGTCCCAAGTGACATAATAGTGCATCTTGGAGATGAAAATTTGGAACTTGCATACCCCCCAAGAGTGCTTCTATGTGCAGCTGAATTCTGAATCGCTCTTGTAGAGAAGCGGCTAATCAGAAGTCTCATGCCCACAAGAGTTGAGAACTGTGGTTATGGCCACAATCGGTGGTCGGATGAGGCAGTCTGCAACATTATTGGTACTACCCTTCTTGTACTTGATGTTCAAATGAAATTGTTGCAGATATGTGGACCACTTCTCATGGCGATCGTTCTGCAACTTCCCTTGTATCTGTATGAATTGTAGTGGTCGATGGTCTGTGTGGATGATTGTCTCCTTCCCCAAAATGTAATGCTTCCATTGTCGATAAGCCTGCACAATGGAATACATTTCTTTGTCATAAGTGGGATACTTTCGAACTGTGTTAGACAATGTCTCACTATGATATGCCACTGGATGCCCCTGTTGAGTAAGAACTGCCCCAATAGCATATTCAGAGGCATCTGTCTCAATCTCAAATGGTTGTTGCAAGTCTGGTAATGTGAGCACTGGGGCAGAATTGAGGCAATGCTTCAATTCTATGAATGCCTTCTGTTGAGATTCCGACCAACAGAATTTTGCTTTCGGTCCTCCCTTGGTGACTTGACTTAAGGGCTAAGTGATATGAGAGAATCCCAACATGAACTTGCGGTAGAAATTAGCAAGACCCAGAAAGCTGCGAAGCTCAGTTAGGATGGTTGGGGCTGGCCAATCCCGAATGACTTGGATCTTGGCTGGATCCACATGCACCCCCCCTTTCATCAATAATGTATCTCAGATATTGAACCTGGGTCATGCCAAAAGTGCACTCTCCAAATTGGCACACAACTTGTGTTGCCGTAGTGTTTGGAGGACTTCTCGAATGTGGTGGAGGTGATCTTCCCAAGTTTTGCTGAAGATCAAAATGTCATCCAAGTATACCACTGCAAATGAGTTGGTGAATGGACGCAAGATGTCATCCATTAGCCTCATGAAGGTTGCGGGAGCATTTGTCAATCCGAAAGGCATGACAAGCCATTTGAAAAGGCCCTCCTTGGCTTTGAAGGCAGTCTTCCACACATCAGAGGGTTCGATTGGTACCTGGTGATACCCAGACTTCAAGTCAATCTTGCTGAAATATCTTGCCCCTTTGAGTTGGTCCAGAAGGTCATCAATCTGTGGGATCGAGTACCTATTCTGGACAGTGATCTTGTTCAATGTCTGATAGTCAATACAGAGTCTCCAAGTCCCATCCTTCTTCTGTACCAACACGATCGGGCTCCCATAGGGCGATGAACTTGGCCGGATGTGACCTTTCTGCAACAGCTCCTGAATCTACCTCTTGATTTCATCATTCTCCATAATAGAGCGCCTATAGATCGGTCAATTGGGTAGCGGCGCACCTGGGGTCAGGTCAATGGGGTGCTTGACCTGACAGTGTAGAGGCACCCCTGTGGGAGAGGTGAAGATGTCCCCGAACTCCTCCACAACCTTGTCCATTTGTTGTTGTCGTGCAGAGGAGCCATGTCTGGAGGTCGTGGCCATAGTCTTCTTCTGTCCCTAGGGGCAGATCATCAGGAAAACAAATTTCCTAGTTTTGGAAATGAGCTTACTGCATTATTTTGTAGTAACGAAAGAGATAGTGGGAATTGGTGGTACCTCTGATATTTTGTACAATTTATTTCCCAAAGTAATAATAACCGTGTGAGGCCGAGACTCATACATAGCATGTAGCTTCCACAAGTATGGTTGGCTTAATAATACATTAGAAACATCAATAGGAGCAATGTCACACAATACCTCATCCATGAAGGGCTTGATGCTATAGGGAAGGCGACACGACTGGCTGACGCGAAGATCCCGTCCTTGGTGAAGCCACCCGATGGTGTATGGTTGTGGGTGTGCTATGGTCAACAAGCCCAACCGCTTCACGAAATATGTTGAAATGAGGTTATTTTGGTTCACATTGTCGACAACGAACCGTAGCGGGGAACCCTTTACCCACATCTGGGAGTGGAAGAGACGCTCTGCCTCCTCTGGATCTTCTGGTTCCTCCTTTTGGATATTCGTAGTGGCAACAATGGCGTTGGGCTCTGCATAAATAATCTGCTTCCCTTTGTCATTCCCCTTGTCAGGTTATGATTCAAAATCGGAGCATGCATCTGATTCAGATGCCCTCATCTCGGCCACCAGTGACTGCTTGGCCCGACACTCACTTGTGTTGTGAGTGGAGCTCTTATGGAACTCACACCACTTTCCTGTGTCCTTCTTTGGCTTCGCGGTGTTTTTCTTTGCTTGTGTATTTGGCAGGTTGTCTTGGGCCGCCATGCCTTGGCTTTGACCTTTGTTCTGCAGTTTGTGGGCACCTTTCCCTTGCTTTTGATTCGCAGATCCAAAGTCTCGCTTCTTTTGTTTGAATTTCTACTCAATATTGGCAGCATAACAGTATGCCGTACCAAGCAAGGGGATGTCGAGGAACTCCATTTCCTCTTGAATGTATCTGTGCAGACAGCCGCGATACTTTAGCACCAATTGTTTCTCTGAATCTTTGATACCCAACTTTGTGCGTAGGGTATGGAACAGATTCGTTAGCTCATGCAAAACTTGATCCCTTTGTTGCCGCATCGTGGTCCATTGTATGTACTTGTCCTCATATCTCCCCACGGGATAGTATTGTTCCTTGATGGCATATCGGAAATAATTCCAAGTGGGTATGGTTGAGAACAGAGAGGGTTTTGTCTCGTCCTTTTTATCACAGTAGGTTTCCCACCATTCCTTGACATGGGGGGTAGCTTTGAGGAGTGCAAAAATAATCTTCTCATGGTCGGAAAAGTCATGAACTGAGAAATATCCTTCTAATAGATTCAACTATCTATCTACGACATCTGCATCTATTTGACCCTCAAATATGGGAATGTCAAAGTTTACTTTTACCTTAAAGGAGTTCGCGCCTCCAGAGTGGCTGCTGGATGCAGATGCGCCGCCGGTGGGCAGTCGTTGAAGGATTTGGGCAAAGTTATCCATCATCGCGTTCCTTTGTTTTTCGAAGGCCTCCTCGAGAAATATTTTGATAGGATCTCCTGCTCCCTCATCTTTCTTTTCGTCCCCCATGGGCGTCCGTCGGGGTTTGTGAGGCTGATCTTGCAAAGGTTCCACCAGATCGAGCCCTAACTCCTTATACCCCGACCTCGTTGGGGACATGCAAAGAAAGATCGAGAAAAAGAAGACCCCTCTGATACCACTGATCCGGATTTATGCACAAACGCAACAAAATACAGAAATAACCATAAACATAGAAATACAACGAAAATAAGGCTTCATTTCATTAATATCAAATCATAGAAATATGCTGACAAATATGATGGAAATAAAATGTCTAGGGTGCTGGTAGCGAATCTCTGAGAAGAGATGTGGCGACTACAGACCTCTGAACTGTGTTACAATGAGGCTCGAGGGCCTATTTATTATGGAGAAATAATGGAGAACTCTAAACGTCCAAAAACCTAACCCTAGGAGATGAAGTGCCAAAACTATGGGCCCTGTTTGGGTAAATTGGTGTTTCAACTTCTCGGGGACTTAACTTTGGCATACTATCTCCGTTTCTCCATTTGGGGCCTCAAAATGGCTCCGGAAGTTCAAGACCTAAAAAATTGCTAAAAATAGTAAGTTGTGAAAAAAAAACTGAAAGAGACAATGGTGGGGCCCCAAGTGGAATAGGCGGGTGGCCACCAATATCCACCTGGATCAGAATGCTATAGTTTTCACATCCTCATGGACCATTCCGCTACATAGTAGATAGATCTTTCTTCTTCATTGGTTGTAATGAACGTCACATCTTTTTGGACTATTATGTTGGATGATTAGATGGATCCTTCTTGGTTGTGTATGTCTCTACTAGGGTTGTACTATTATCTCTCTCTTAGAGGCTCACTTATTTCTCTCCCTATGCAGTAGAAGAACAAAGACACAACTACAACCGAATACTCAATAGGCATTCTCACTTGTTCATCTGAAGATACATGTGTATTTCTCTCTTGTGCCAAACTTTGTAGCCAAGGAAAATCCATAAGGAAATATGGAAGTCAGGCTAATACTCTGGATGGGGCTCCTATTCCAAACAGTGTGAGGTCTAATTGGGACTTCACATCGGGGATATCCCCCTGGTTGACGAATTTCCAACACCTCCAACAAATACCATTGAAAATAAAAGTCAAAATTGTTCCATTATCCATGAAGAAGAAAATAAATCCTCTCATGCACCCATGTAAGCCCATTTGTTTTTCTTATGGTACATAAAAAAATGTAATGAACATTTTATACATGCATAAGACCTCCTTTTAGTTTACATAATGTTTCAAGAATTGGAATTTAAATATAATAAACATGACATTACCTCTCATGTCAATAATTTAATCTTACATAATAATACACAAAATTTTCATTGTTAAAGTCCTCATAGATTTTGCACTACACAATTTATATTGATTTTGAACTAAAGAAGAAGAAAAGGCATGCAAAGTAATTGATAAAGAAATACATATTTAAATTGATAATAAATCTTCAATGTTGTTTCTAAATTCGCTATTTTCTCAGTTTGGTTATATTCTTCTCATTTTCCTATTTGAGAAGGATTGTGACATTGAATCCTTATTATCATAGATACTGTACACAATTGGAAATACTTAGTTTTAAGTGTAAAAATGTTTCCACTACAAAAAAAAAATGTGTAAAAAATTTTGTGAATCTTACCAATTATATAAAATTCCAACAATACAAATAAAAAATAGTATAATTAGTGAAAAAAAGAAAACCAAAACATACAACAATAGTATAAAGGATGAAATAACACAAGTACATATCACTCTCCATTGTCATCACCCTGATTATCTTCCTCACTTTGCATGATAACAGTGTTTTCTCAAAAATATGTTTTGATCTAGGATTGTGTCTTAATACGAACCATGAATCCCTATCTGACACATATGGGTAAAAAACACCTGGTTGCAATGTTTTGGGAAAATAAAAGGCTCGCTAGCTTCATGCCACATCTTTCTAGAGTTGATAGATATCAACCCACTATCCTGATATTCCTTTACATTATTCTGATCAAAGGTGTCCCACCACTTGCACCTAAAAATAACTCATTGGAACAAAGATAAGTCCACTTGAATGATCTCTTGTATATTTCCAATGTAACCTAAGGTCCCTTGTATTAAGTTTTTATCGCGGTGGCTAGCATGACTAAATTGGTCGAACTCGAATTCCATTCCACAGTCTTGTGTCATGCATCCATCATCGACATCCTCTGTGAAAAAATGATGTCCATATGCCCACATAGATGGGAACAAATGCAGTTATAAAAAAGTGAAAAAATCACAGTGTCATGTGTCTAATAACCCGAACATAATTAAAAATATAAAATATATATGTTACAATTGAAAGGTGCAGTATTAAGTTAAAAATGTACAGAAAGAGATTATTACCATGTTGATACAACAAATCCTTATGTTTATTGCATCCTCTTCAGCACGCAGGTAAATACTAGATGCACCGTATGTCTCTCTAACTTGATCAACAACTCAATTATTAGGGTATGTCATTGGCATATTTTATTTTAAATTATCACGATAAGGCATGCTTATACCACTCAACTATTTGAATTATTTCCCATCACTATCCCATTTCCTCCTCTTCTGCTCATACAATGCAACCCATGGTTGTGTAGCTTCCATATTGTAAAGAATAAATTTGTTGATGGCTTCAATTTCTAAATTCGTTGATGAAATCAAACCAACATATATAGTATGTATGAGATCAAAATATGCATTAATACAAAGTTCAGTGTGAATAGTTGTTGTGTAGAAATTTTACAAATGATAATCCACTTACTCTTTATCATGTGCATCTTTCCATTCGTTTCAAGAAGCCCCCCTTCTCTTTTGTCTTCATCCCTTTAGTCGTCCCAAATTGCCGCATGTGGTGTGTTTTCAATTTGCTTGATGTACTCACTAGCATAATAAAAAGACTCATATGATATATACCCGTCTGCCATAGACCCCTCAGGTTTTTCCCTTTGTCAAACAAAACCTTTCAATTTGTTCATGTACCTATCTAAGAAGAACATCCAATGACAAGAAACCACCCCATATAATTCAACCTCATCTACTAGGTGAAGTAGAAGATGAACTTGCAAGTCCATTAAACTCGTTGGTAGTTCCTGTTATCACTCCGTAATTTTGAGGCTGAAAACAAAACTACAAAGGTAGCATCAGAACCGCTTCGGGCCTAGGATCTAGCCCTCCTAGACCCAGAGAGGGATCTCTCTGTCAGATATAGCTTTGTTTGATTTGGCATTTTAGGCTAGTTAGTGGGTTCAAATTTTGGATTTGGAACTTCGTTTGGTGGGGAAAATAAGGGAAAGGCCATTGGGAAATGGAGTCAAAGGGATAGGTGATCAATTTAGAGAAGTAATCAAGCATGAGTGAAACAGGGCAAGCTAGGAGTACTACTTTGGATCTCTGAAAATAAAATGGAGTGGGAAGATACAGGAAAAGTGGAACTCAATAGAAATTGAGGAGCAGTTAAGAATTCCTCAACTAAACTAGAGTGTAAGGTTCAACAAAAACATAGGAGCAATTAAGAATTCCTTGGTTCGGCATTGGTAGAAGACATAAACTATTGTAAAATAAACTAGAATAGGGTGCTCTAGAAACAAATCCTATTCATCATTTTATGTTATATAGATTAAAATTCAGAAATACTAAGACAAGAAAACAATGGATAACACATTAAACAAGATAAACTTCACCATTTGGTGCACCACTTGAATCCTGAAAGCTTCTCTTGTATTACTTTGCAAGAAGTCACAACATTACAGAATGGGACTCAGTCCCTCATTCAGATTCCCCCCCCCCCCCCCCTCAATAATTTGAACCAATCCAGCATATATGATAAATCTACTAACTCATTACAATCAATGTTGTAACTAAAAATTACATTCTTGCTAACTCCCTAACAAAGAAGGACATAGTATTATTAGACATGCGTAAATAAAACTGTTGGAGTTATAAGGACTGCTGGACATCTGGCATTTCTTTGATTCCTCTAAGATCAGGTTTGTCATATGTTGGCCGGTATAAATCCCGCCAAGCCTTAACACTTGGGCTATTTGACAGTCCCTTGAGCACTACAATCTGGATCTTGGTATTCATATAATTTCTTACCTTGAAATGCTCAACTTTATCGAATATCCCATCTTCTCAAAAATAGGAAAGACGATTACAAAGCTGAAAACTGGGCCGAATCTGCTGAGAATAGGAGCACACTCAGACATTTTTTTCTCCCCAACGGTGACACCTAGGAAAAATCTGAGAGATTTTATTTTTGTTTTCCCTGTTCTGGACAAAAAACTCTCTTGTATTTTCAAAATTCATCTCCAGCTCTCCACAACAGTCGTTGCAAAATCATGCCTAAAAATAGGGAAACTGAAATCTTGAAAAATGGCTCTCAGACATGTCTTCAATTCTCCCTGCTCCTGACACCTATGTAAAATTGGAGAAAGGTTTTTGTTCATTGCCCTGTGTTGGTCAAAAACCTCTCTCAGAATTTCAAATCTCATTCTCATTTTCCTACTGTACATTTTTGAAGCTAATGGCTCTGCCTGCGGACAATGGCTAAAAACACCCTATTAGAATCAAAATCAGATTGTAAACCATTTACCTTTGTACTCTTCCTCCCTTTCAATGATGCATGTGATTCTAATTGTCTCTTTGACACTATACTTGCATTTTCTTCCATATGTTTCAGTCTCTGCAAGCAAATTACAACGATTTTGTAGCATGGAATCTGTTTCGAGCACAGTTAGGTCCTTGAAATGACTCAAATTCATAGCAAGAGAAGATCTCAATCGATCGACATTTGGAACTTGAGTATTGATACTAGAAACCTTCTTTCCCAATACAATTTCCCTCTACATGCCATCTTTCTGATACTGCTGCCCAAACTGCTGCTCTTGCATACAAAGGTGATGTTTCTTTGACATATCTGACATCTGAACACTCCAAGAATTTCATAGTAGTCCTTAGCAGCCATACAATATGTAGCGGTAGAATGAAATCCCCTACTTATAAAATCATTTCCCAGCCTTTTACTCCAAAACATATCGCCTTGATGAACTGAGTGGCATTTTTCCCAATGAAATTTGTCATCTCCTCCGGCAATATTACAGAGGCTAGAAGCTGGCACGTACAAACTCGCTTAGGCTTCTTATTCACCTCAGATTTTTCATGTGCTAGCAGACCAAGAAGATCATTTAGATCCTGATATATCCTTTCATGGTCCCCCTGTAAACTCTTCCAAAATATTTTCAGTAGTAGGAATCAAATCCTTACCTATCTTGACATATTCATCATAAACTGCCCGCAACTTGTCTAGCTGTTAGAAGCTCGCATCAACTTCAGAAGAATGCATAGCCAACTCCCTAACACATTCTGTTGAATCTGCACTCTTTTTCCTTTTCTTTCGAACAAAATCATCCTCTTCCTCAGGTGTAAAAGGGTGTTCACAACATTGGAAAACATGGCTTGCACGAGCAATCCTTTCAAAAGGTTCAAACATCCTCTGCATGCCATCCGCAATATTATGTTGTCTTTTACGAACGTCTTATTGTTGTATTGCGTCTTGCAAAACTACAAGGTATCCCTCAATATCTACCTGTAATTGAACCAAGTAATGAATCTTTGTTTCAAATAATCTTCTTTTTCAAGAGCCTTTCTTTCTCATCAATACGAGCCAAATCTACATTGGACTGTCTTGGATTTTCCAATGCTTCATCAATCTCTTTTAGACGATTTTCAATCTCCACCTTCTTTTGTCATTTTGCAAGTTTTTGGCCTTCAAGCCCACTGCACCGTTTGCTGGTAGATTAAAAGCTTTTCCAATTCTCAGTTGCACTATCTTTTGAAGTTCTTTTAGACACATTTTAGCTCAATTTGTAAGACGAAATGCCACATCATTATCAAGGGGTAGGTTATCCATCAAGCCCAGGTTATGTTTTGCAAACATACTTCGAATATATCTATCTCGCTCATCCCTCAAAGATAAATGAGCATCTGCTTCAACTTGGAGCTCGCCCATGTCCCGAAATATATCATTAATTCTCTTGCACTTTTTGTTGCTGTGTCATTCAACTCTCTCTCCAACTTGCTAATCTTCGTTTTCAAATGTGTGATTCTTTCTTCAAACTTTGCTTGCGATTCCCTGAGCTCCTCATCAGTATCTTCCTTTTCCATAGGAAGGGTTGCACATTATGCCTGTTGAAGCTTACGAGCTTGTTCTACGTAACCCCGAAACTAGATTTTAGAGGGCCCCTTTAATGATGAGCAATATTATGAGGGGGGGTGCGAATTAGCCTCCATTTGCCACGTGGCCACTGAAAACAACCCATTTTGGACCCCCCCTCCTCCATTAAACTTCGAAACACATGGGGGGTCCGAAATTGATTTCAACCGTCTATTTCAACCTTCAATCATCATTCATGAGCGGAAATATGCCTACGCTTTAATTAAAATATTAAATTTATTTAATAATATAGAATTAACTAATTCTATATCATTAAATCAAATTAATTTCACTTCGCATAAAACGGATAAGGCTGGATCCATGCAACACCAGAATAATAAAGGCATATGAGACCTACTTATTTTGCGGCATTCTGGAACAGTGCAGATGGAATTTTTTATCACTTACTCCTTTTAAATATGCTCCATGAAGAATTTGATTCAGCACTACAAGGAAAATACCCTCTAGAGGATGTTATAAATGAGGTTTTTAGTGTTATAAAATTGGCCAAAAAAACAAAAAAACATTTTCTACAACATTCGTTTATGGTTACGGAGATTTTGGTGGAGCTTTTAACGGAATTTCAACACAACTAAAAAAACTGGGCGGCCGGAGGTTATTGCGGATGTTTTTTCATCAGTGCGCTACTAAGGTGTCAACGCACCGATGCGTGCCATCTAGAAGGTGTCCCAGGGCGGTCGAAGGTGCATGCACTGGGCCGTCAATGTCTAAAACCACACTAGGCGCAGTGTTGGTGATACAACACACGGGGCTGTTCTAATTGGCCTTGGAATTTTTGCGATGCCCATAGGTTGTCTCAACACACTGGTACATAGACTTATGGAAATGCACTGGTTCGTAGTATCAGATAAATGCATGGATTGTTCTAATTCGTTTTGGTATTTACTATTTTTGCGGTCCCCATATGTCGTACAAATGCACCGGTCCGTAGTCTCACATAAACGCACCGGTGCGTAGTATCGCACAAATGCACCGAGATTTATAATTGGTATTGGTATTTGTGCGGTGCCCATAGGTCGTACAAATGCATCGATACGTAGTCTCACATAAACACACTAGTGCGCAATATCGCACAAACGCACCGAGATTTATAATTGGAATTTGGTATTTGTGCGGTGCCTATAGGTCCTAGAAACGCACCAGTGCGCTGTATCATACAAACGCACCAGTGTACAGTAACTGACACGCACTAGTGTTCATTCTTCATTTTTTAGAAACATCAACCTGTGACAGTGCAATTATTGTGATTTTTAAAAATTCAGTATTCATCAAAAGTCGACACATCTTATAACAATATTCATATTAATTAAATTTTTATTAGTGCATTTGAATGTGATGTTTGGATTAATTTGTTATATCATATCATCATCTCTTCATTATAATATTTAATCATCCATAAATTTAATCAGTGGTGTTACATTTCACAGCGACAATGGAGAACACAATAGAATAAATTAAAACATATATATATATGTGTGTGTGTGTGTGTCTTTGTCATACAAAATGGGACAATTATTGGTATCCCTTTGTCTTTCAATTGGGAAACTATGTCCATTACATTAAACAAAGTGTCTGATTTCACAGACAAATGTTTCAAAAAATACAACACCTTGCTTTGATATCCATACATAGTGATCATCATTCTTCGCTTGAACTACTGTCACTGCTAGAGTTACTTCCATGACTTAGATTATTTTCAGGAATGTTTTGTTCACGATGTTGATTGTTTTCTTCTTCTTCACCTTCCATCTACAAACATAAAAATAAATTGTAATGAGTGTATATACATTGGTGAGAATAATGAAAATTGCAATATTAAATAATATACATTAATGTAAATCGAAAAGAAATGACATACCATAGCAACAATTGACTCATAAAATATACACATCCTTTTCAAAACCATGTACCATGCCATCTTTCAAGATTTCATCTGTTGGCACAATTCCATACTTTGTTTCCTGCAAGTTTTATACCCCATAAAAAATCATATATTTAATATAAAAGATTTTTTTGTTCTATTAATTATAGACGGAGCTAAGTAAAACAAGATTGATAGATGCTTACAAATTCCACAATTAAATTCTGATATGCCAACATATACTCACAACCCATATTTAACCCAATTTCAATCAATTCGTCTGATGGTTCTTCTTTGTATGTTAGCACTTGTTTGAAGACATTCAATGATGATTTTTGTAAAACAACTTAAAAAATACAAAAATGAAATCTAGTTAAGTTGTTATAAGGAAGTAACAATTACTCACAAACTTAGGTATCAACCCTTTTCTTCCTTGTCGTCCTGTTTTATGTGCTGAGTGGGTTCCATTTTCTTTTCTTTTCGGCAAAAAAATACTTGAAAATTAATATTTAATGCTAAATTGTTTATTTATTGTACCTAATGATCGAAAAATCAATGATTACGTATTAAATTTGAAGCACATTGTTGTTGAGATGGCTCCTCCTGTGATGCAATTTTGTCCATTTCTTTGACCATCTCCTTGTACAACTTTTTGGACATTCCTACTGGCATATTTATGATATCAGCTCGTTCATCTTTTGAGATTTTTATAATCTTCTTGAAAATGTAACATGACAATAAACTATTTAATTTTTATATTGATATATGACAAGTAAATATAACAAAAGTGATATTTATAAATGATGTTTATAAATAATTCTAGACAAGCATTTAAAGGAATATTACTTTTTCATTCCTTATTTTTTGTTGTTGTACGTTTTTGCTATTAAAAGTCTGACATGTCTCATTGACCAATTCTCTGGAAACTCTTCCTGTAGTTTAGATAAAATTTGGTTCTTGGAATCATTGGATTGTTTTTTGTATTGTAAGTGGAAGGAACGTTTATACATTCATTCCACTAGATCCCTCAAACTTTTGTAAAAGTTTTTCCCCCTTTCGTTAACCTCCAGCACCACTCTAGATGAGATAAGGAGCAATTCATTTTCATTTACATGTTCTTTTTTCTTTTCTTTTCTTAGAACAACGTTCATTTCTGAGTTGTTCGTCCTTGTAGAACATTAAAAAAATGTGAGTTAATAGATTGTTTAACACATGTTATCTAATAATTTTAAGTATATTATTAATGAAAATTAAAAAAAGAAACTCATATTGGATCGATAGTATTTTTTCATTCACCTGATTCATCATTTTTCAATTTTTCCATCAAAATTTTACGCTCTTCAGGTCCTAGATCAGAAATAATCTTATTGAGCTTCGTCATTTTGTGGCTCTGCATGATACACAGTAAACAATACATATTAGTTAAACTTAAATATAGTTCAAAAATAATATTTTTTGTAAAGAATTTACAAAGAACTTGCATTTTTTGCTTTTATTGATGTGTTATTAGTATTTTTGTTACTTGATATCTTGTAAGCCATTTCTTTATCAATATGAAACCTGTACCATATCATTCATTAATATATTTTATAAATAAATTGTCAACTTTTTAGGTAAAAAAAAATGTCAAGAAACCGGTGTGCCATTCATGGTGTATGCACTGATGTCGGCGCGTGGTGGTCTTATAAACGTACCGCCAAAACAGTATAATACACCGCATGGTGCTTTATGTCAACAAGAAGCACCGATGTGTTACATGTTAACTACCGCACCGATTAACACAGTCAAAATAATAAAAATTGTCCAATGTTAGTTTTTGTAGCATAAACACCCCGCACAAACAAGGGACCACCATATGGTGCTCTCTGTAAACTAGGAGACCTGGTAGCATAAACACCCCGCGCAAATAAGGGACCACCATAAAGTACTCTCTGTCAACTAGGAGACCCGGTGCGATGCGTTATATGTTACATGGTGCACCGATTAACACAATAATTTATTTTTTTGCGAAACAACACGTGCGCGGTGCACCATAATGAAATAGCGCACCGGTGCCCTATTTTACATATGGCACACTGATTTTTTTTTTTTTTTTTTAATTTTTTTATCACACAGTACTTGCGCGATGCGCTAGGATAATCCAATGCATCGGTGCGCTAGGTTACGGCGGGCGCACCGATAAAAAAAATCTATTTTTTAAAAAATCACGCAAAGGCCTACATGGATTGGGATCCGACTATGCAAGTTGTCCTATGGGTTGGATGTCATAGGCCTATATATAACAATACAAACCCTATAAATCTAAAATGAAAAGCCCTAATTCTAAAATCACAGAAACAGGGAGAAGAAAGGGCAGAAACAAAAAGAATGAAGGGTTTAGAGTAAAAATAGTTTTTATTTTTTATTTTTTAGAAGGAAAATGAAAAACAAATTGAAATTATTTTCTTATTGTGTAAAAAAAGCTGCAGAAAAAGTAAAAAAACAATAAAATTTAATCACTAGATCGTTTAAAATTCTATGCTACAGGGTTTGAATCACCAGAGGTTTGGAATTCTGATTGTCTGAATACTTCTGTTCGAACGTATTTCACTGCTCCACAGTGCTCTCATGCTCTCTTGCTCCAGGTATGTCTCCTACAAATCTCTGGCTAATTTTTTTTTGCAAAAATAGTGAAATAATGAAAAGTGTTTAGTATTTAAAGAATTGTTTTATGAAATTAGATTTTCGAAAATATTTTGCGGCACTCTTTTTTTTTTTTTTTTTCCCCGGTTATTCGTCACTGATGCGTCACTTAATAGCACCACACCAATGCGTCCGTTGATAACACGACACCGGTGTGCAGTAACTAAAACACATTGGTGCTGTTATCTGTACATTAGCACCGATAACAAGAAGTCCATTTTTAGGGCACCGAAATTACTTTTAGGTGTGTACACCAAAATTTATTGATGATTTTGCTCAAATGCAGGGATAAAATATCATAATTATATCGAATGGACAATTCTTTAAAATCCAACTCTTTCCATAATATTTCTCAAAGTCCATCGCGGAGTTCTCCTTATCCATCTTGAGACATAATATTTACGTCAAATTTTATTTATATTTTCATTATCTAATTGAATTTATGTTTTTTATCCATGTCAATCATGCACAACTTAATTAAACTTATAATGTATACAAATTTGCAGGTTCATGCAGATTCAAAATCGAGTTCAGATGCACAAAATATTCGAACAGCTCCAAAACGTCAGAAGCTCTTACTAGGAGCAGCATACCACAAGGCACATTTGGTAGATGAAAATGGACAGCCACTTCATCCTACCAATTGTAACAATTCTAGCCACAATCCTGGGACAATGATGGTAATAATTATAATTTTTTGGTATATTGATTAATGTAATTATTTAAACGCCAAACCAATTAATCATGCAATATTGCCAATGTGCTTACTAATTGATATCATATATTTTGTACTAATCATGTTCAAATATATATTTTTTAAATAATTAGGATTCTAGTGATGATGAGCGACCTACCTACCATCTTCCGTTGCACTCCACGAAAATGTCAAATCGAGAGAAGACTGAATTAAGAGAAAAAATCGGAGAGGAACTGTACCAAGAATGGTTGAATCAACCACCGATTCAATTCCCGCTACGTCCAGATTCACCAGTTAGGAATGACTACATCAATAGTAGTTCTTCGAAAGCTGGCAAAGGAGGCAATAAAATAGAGGTTGGTATGGATGGTTACTTAAGGGATATGACTACCATGGAGACAATGTTGTTAGATGCATTCCAAAACGATGACCAACTAGGGGATGATGCTCATATCAGTGACACCTTTTTCGAAAGCCTTAAATTTTCTTCCACTACCCCTCTCTTTGGACCTAGCGGTCAGTCAAAGTCTACCCAGTTGGGAACAACAATGTTACTGTACAACTTGAAAGAAAATTTTTGCTTGTCGAATGCATGTTTCTCAAAAATTTTGAGGTAAGTTACCATAAAGTCCTCCCTTATATAAATTTGGGAAATATAATCAGTACACAATGAACATTAAAAATGGTCAATTTTATGAACGTTAATAATTATATCGGCATTAATGTACATTTATTAATATTTTCCATGATCACCAACTACAGGTTATTCAAAGATAAGGTTCTTTCGAGTGATAATGTCTTGCCCGGTAGTTGTGAAGAGGAAAAGAAATTGTTGAAAATGTTGGGTGTTGAGTACATATCATATCATGCATGTCTAAATGATTGTATACTATATAGAGGAGAATATGCAGACAAAGAGATATGTCCGAAATGTGGTCATGATAGGGATGATAAATAAAAAAAGAAGGGTAAATCACATATTGGTTTTCCTTTTAAGATATTGAGGCACATGCCTATAATCCCAAGGATTCAAAGGCTCTTTCGTTGTAGAGAATTAGCTATGTTGTAGGGATGGCATGCTTCACACATAAATGAGTTGGGAGTTATGCAAATCCCAACTGATTCAATAGCCATGAAGCATATAGAGGATACATGGCCTGAAAAATTCAAGGATGAAGTATGAAGTCTACGACTCATCATAGCCATGGATGGCGTCAACCCATATTCCCTCCAGAACACCAACTATTATGTTTTTCCTGTAGTAGTGATCAATAACAATATCCCCCCATGGTTTTCCATGAAGAATGAACATCTTATGTTGGCTCTCATAGTCCCTGGTAGAAGACAAGTGAAGAATATGGATGTCTACTTACAACCACTGGTAGATGAATTGAAGGAATTATGGGATGGGATAAATGTATACGATGTATCAAGACCCATCGCAACAGAGAGGAGTTTTACGTTGTATGGCATATGTGCTTACACGACACATGATTATCCAGGCTTAGGAGTTTTCTCTGGTAAATTACATGTTTAATTTATTGTTTTTCTATGGTAAATTACATCTTCTTTATGGAGGAACATATCATCGAAACAAAGTGACACATTGGGTGTTAGGAAATATTTTATTACTTCAAAAACTAAAAAGAAACATTGGCCAAGACGATTAGAAATTACACGATCAGAGGCAGGTGTTGGTCCCTCTAATTCATAGTATTTCAAAGAAGGTGATGTCCCATGGATTTTAAAAAAAGATGATCTTTCTTTGGCAAAGGAAGTTATAATGGGTGTGAGGGTGTCATCTTCATACGGGTCTTCACTACGAAGCTGCTTCACCGTGGATGACCATTTTTCGGGGTTGAAATTGCATGAGCATTTGAATCTTCTAAGAGTACATATAATGTCAAAAGCATGATTTTATTATTTTTTATATTAATAAATTTTATCCAATGCACGTGTTTATAACTTTGTAGTGTCATTATTCCTTTTTCATGTGTGGGTGTGTGAAACATGAATTCCCTCAAGGCCTAGGATGTGCCATATCTAAATTATCTGCATTTGTACGTTGGATCACGTCAAAGGAGATTCATGTGGCTAGCATTCCACGGTGGCGTCAAGAGATAATTGATATTGTTTGTATGTTTGAGAAGGATCTGCTGACGAGTTTCATGGACTTGTAGGTTCATCTTCTAATCCACCTAGCAGATGAGGTTGAATTAGTTGGGGTGGTTTCTGGTCGTTGGATGTTCTTCTTAGAGAGGTACATGAAGAAATTGAAAGGTTTTGTTCGACAAAGGGAAAAACCCGAGGGGTTTATGGCAGAGGGGTACATATTGTATGAGTCTTTCTATTATGCCTGTGAGTACATCAAGCAGATCGAAAACAAACCAGGTGCGATGATTTGGGACGATGAAAGGGATGAAGACAAAAGAGAAGGGGAGTTGCTCCAAACGAGTGGAATAAAGCGCTTGATAAAGAGTAAGCAACTTATAATTTTTCAAATTTACACAAAGTAAATATTCATGTTTAACTTCGTATAATGTATATTTTGATCTCTATGTACTATATAATGTCAGTTTGACTTCATCAGTGAATGTGTAAATTGAAGCAATCAATAAATTTGTTCTTTACAATTCTAACGCGACATAACCATGGGTAGCATTGTATGAACAAAAGAGGATGAAATGGGATAGTGACAGGAAAGAATTCAGACGGTTGAATGGTAGAAGTGTGCCTTATCTCGATCATTTAAAAGAAAATATGCCAAAAATATGCCCCAACAGTTGGGTTGCTGACCAAGTCAGAGAGAAATATGGTGCAACCGGTCATTTCCCACGTAGTGAAGAGGATGCGCTAAATGTAGGGATTGGGTGCAACAACTCAGTAATAATCTATTTAATTTATATGTACATTTGAAACTTAATAATGCACCTTTCAAATGTAATTACATCTATATTTCATATTTTAACTGTTGGGTTATTATAAGACACATGACACTATGATTTTTTAAACTTTTTTATAATAGGTGCATTTATTTCCAGCTATGTGGGCATATGAACACCATTTTCGCACAAAAAATGCCGATGTTGGAAACATCACACAAGATTGTGGAGTGGAAGTCGAGTTCGATCAATCTAGTCGATCTAGTCACTGTGATCAAAACCTAGTACGGGGGACGTTAGGTTACGTCGGAAAGATACAAGAGATCATTGATGTGGATTTCTCTTCTTTCCAATGTGTTATTTTTAGGTGCAAGTGGTGGGACACCTTTGATCGGAATAATATAAAGGAAGATCGCGATTGTAGGCTGATATGTATCAACTCTAGAAATATGTTGGATGAAGCAAAGGAGCCCTATGTTTTCCCCAAACACTGCAACCGGGTGTTTTTTTACCCAAATGTGCTGGATAGGGATTGGTGGTTCGTATTGAGACATGACCCTAGATCAAAACACATTTTTGAGAACAATAGTGTTATCATGCCACGTGAGCTGGAAGATAATGAGGGTGATCATGAGAACCGAGAGTGATATGGTACATGTTATTTCATCAATATTATACTTTTTAAGATGGGTTTTTCGAAAAATTATAATATCTATTTTGAATTAATTGGTAATTTGCATTGTGTTAATGTTAAAATCCATATATCACTTGATAATTTGCGATTATGTTGATCTAAAAAACAATGGTGTACTGTATAAAGTTCTTTTTTTTGTATGTAAGATCATAATAAAATAATGATAATTCTAAAGTACATGAATTTATTTGCATTATTTTCTAAACTTTATTATGTTACAAAAATTCATATTATTCTAGATTTATTATTTTACAAATTTAAAAAATTTAATAAAATTATTTCATATTAATACAATTAAAATTTTCACATTAATACAATTAAAATTTTACAAATATTTTACATACAATTAGAATTAGAATTACAATTTTACAATTTCACATACAATTACAATTACAATTTTAGAAATTTACATATATACAATTACAATTTTACAAATTTAAAATTTACAATTACAATTAAAATTTTACAAATTTACATATATAGCATTACAATTACAATTTTACAATTTTACATATATGCAATTATAATTAAAATTACAATTACAATCATTTCACAATAAATTAAATATTACAATTACAATTAAAATTTTACAAATATTTTACATGCAATTACAATTACAATTTTAGAATTTTACATACAATCAGAATTACAAATATTACAATTTTACAATATCATGATCATTTAATATTAAATTAATTAATAAACATCACGATCATGATAACCATCGTACAAATATAATATTCGACTAAAAAACACATTCAAATTCGCTAACATCATCGTGATCATGATCATCTAACAAAACACAATTAGCATTGTATAAAATCATCACAACATAAACATCAAATATACGTCTCATGTGAAATAACTGCTATCACATACACATCTATCTGCAAGCGGCACATTAAATGAACATATCTAACATGACCTAACAATATACACATCATGATGATCACCAACATGTAAATTAAGTACAACTGCAACATGAACATAAAATACATGGACCATATATATATATATATATATATATATATATATATATATAACTGAATAATGTAAAAAATATACAACTGTAATATAAATGTCATATATCAGCTGGTGGTACATCATCAATAGTAGTACTATTCGAGGCTTGCTCAGTCAATGGTGCAGCCTCGACAAGCTTAGATACATGCTGATCATCACGTGCCTGTTGATCTGGTACTGGTGCCTGATGCTGATCAGGATCAACTCTCGGCTGCTCATCGTGATGACTCGACATGGTCGATGGTCCAACCTGCTCATGCTCATGAGTACTGCTGGATGCTGACTCGATGTGGCCAATGGTCCAGCTTGCTCTCCATGATGACTCCTAGTCGATGCTAGTGGAGGCTGCTCATCTGGCACGACACGAGGTGAACGATGATCACTCTCCTGATCGTGATCATCAGATGATGCGTTGCTGCTCGCGGACAGTCGATCACGTGCTACGTATTTATCATGCCTATAACGTGCAAGGGCCCTCCTAAGTCGCGTAACTACAGTTGTAGCTCCTACGACATGTCACATCAGGCTGTAAATGTCACACAGCATGCCTCTCCACATATGTACCAACCTACCATTGGCATGTATGTCTCTCATAGTAGCGGGCCTAATTCCCGCCTCAACAATCAATGCACATAGTTGGTCGCCCAACTCCATCCTCAATCTGCTATCAAGCCTACCGCGCCTAGTAAAAGACAGTATCGGCGCACCAGCAGGAGTAGGTCTCTCTGCATCGGCCTCATCATCCTCAACATCTGGCATATCCTGATCATCATCAGGATCCACACCTGGATCATTTGATGGTGCTGGCATGTCCTCTCCATCAAAAGACCCAACGTTTGCAAAATTTATACAAGTACACAACAATAATTAGACAATTTCATTACACAATTTAATAAAAATAAGTTAAAGAACATGTTAGAATAAATTTAAATAAAACAGTAATATTACCTCTATCATTCGGCGGCTCATCATCTATGAAGAGGATGTTGGCACACCCTAGCCAATACAAACCAGCATAAGGACAGGGGACCATAACTAAGGGATGCTAGTCAACACTGGCTAGCGACTCCAGTGCATCATGCGATATCCTCGCAAAAAACTCAGTCTAGCCCCTATTAGGCATCATCTATCCCCACATGTGCATCTGTGCATCCAACATCGGCCTACGAAGTTGCCAAAGAAAGGTAGGCCTCATCTCTGGAAACCTCTCAAAAAATAAACAAAAAATATCTGAAGCAAAAGGGAAGTTAACCCTACCTTGTGCATGAGCATGACATCTATCTAAGGTTGTACAACACCACCGCGAAAAAATGGCAGACCATCTGACAAGTCGTGGCTCATGTACTAAAGAATCAAAATAATATAGAAGCGGGCAACTAATGCATTGCTCGTCACTGGTGTTGTGTGAAATGGTCGAAATCAAAAGTGAGAGGGCAACCTCACCTCCTCCCTACCAAATGCAGCAATACGTAATTGACCTCTGGAGACCTGAAAGGAGACAGTATATCCGCGCTAATGTATCTCTGGGAGTACACCAACTGACTCCATGTTGCATAGCCAACTGGAACCTTTGGGAACGAGCGAAAATCCACCCCTCTCCTCGATAGCCCTGTAATGAAATAGATGTCCTCCTCAGTGGGCGCGTGCCACTAGTTAGGACCAACTCGGAAAGCCTGTAGGTGGGCATTCCACCTGCGGATAAGATGTCGCAAAAAAAAACCATGGCCCTTTAGGGAAGTAGCCTCCTCATAGAAATTGAGGAGGCCTACTTGCCTTAGGAGGCCTTGGGTAGCTGCTGTAATAGGGTGAGGGTACACATCTCTCTCCCTCTCTCGTGCCTCCCATAGGCGAACCATGTTATATTGGTCCGCCTGTTGTTGTTGATGTTCCCTCCTTTTTTTTTACGTCTTTGAATGATTGACATATTAAATACAATTTTTTTTATTAAATGAGACATGTATTTAGGAATATACATTAAAAAAAAAAAAAAATCGGTGCGCCACAAAAAACAGGCATGCACAGGTCACGGTGCATCGTTTTTTGTTGCGCACCACGGCGGTGCACCAGAAAATTTGCAGTGCACTGGAGGTGGTGCACTTGAAAATTTTCAGCGCACCACCCTCCTGGCATTATTCCAAAGTCAACGGTGCGGTGGTATATAGTTTGGTTAGCGCACCAACCTCCTGACATCATTATATAGTCAACGATGCGATCTTTTAATAGGCCACACCGTTGACCATGTCGAAATGTCGGAATGCGGTGCGCTGACAAAATTACCTGCCCCGGGGTGGATATTTCAGTTAACGCACCGCATTTCCGCTATTCCACAGGGTCAATGGTGCGGCCGGGTAACCGACCGCACCGCACCTTTCTAAAATTTTAAAATATCACGGTGCGCCTTTCGATACCGCCCAGATCTTGTGCGGATATCGTTAGCACCGGTTGCGGTGCAGCCTGTAAATTTACAAGCAACACTGCGAACCGGTGCGAGCCGAACAACTTGAACGCACCGCGTGGGAATTTTTTTATTTTATTTTTAAAATGGTTAATTTTAAGCTAATTTATAATTCTAATCCGCTAAAAGGCTTAATTATGGAAAAACAAGAAAAATACCTGTACATTTGGCCATCGAGGAGGAATATTGGCTGTAGAATTTGCAAAAGTAAATTTTCCCACCATTTTGCAAAATTCAAAATGGAGATTGGTGGGAAATGTACAGCAGCAATGCGTGCAATGGGTGCAATGGGAGCACTGATGTCAGGTCACCTTAGACAAGGATAAGTTGCATCGATTCTTGAGAGCTTTAGAGTACTAAAAAGTGAAAATGCGGTTTTTTGGCTGTAATATCTTCTTCTTCTTTTAACCCTGTTTCGGTGCACGGGGTTTTATAGGCACACCGGTGCGGTTTCTGAAGACCGCAACGAGCGGTTTCAGTTTTGGCGTGGGGTTTTAGGATGCATCGGTGCGGAATATTTGTAAAGCACCAGTGCACTACAGTAATAAGACGCACCAGACGGGTTTGTACGGAGCGCACGGTGTCTAGTGTGCCAATGTTTTTTGTGCACCAGTGCTTTCTCTTGTTGAACGCACTGGTGCGGATTAGGATGATAAGCGCACCAAACGAAAAAAATCCGCAAAAACCTCCACCCACCAACCTCTGCTACAAACGGATGTCTGGGGTATTTTTATAAGGGGTTCCTCAAAAAAATATGCTAGAGGGTCTTTTCCTTGTAGTGCAGGATGCTTTTGAAAATGAACCCCATTTTGCAGGATAAACCATTGTTTTCATCTTGCAAGGCAAACCAATATATATAATTAAACAACCCTGATTCCCCTATAATTATAGGGTCCTAACAGTAGCTCCCTCTAGGGAATGTTGTCCTCCCAGCGAGGCAGCAAAGAACCGCAGATCTCTGAATCCAACAACCAGTGCCTTGGTGATTGAGAAGATAGTGATCTGCTATGCCATAAAACTCCTGCAACTGAACACTTTATTCATTTGTTCTAAACTTCAGACCAAACTCTGATCTATGTACTAGAAACCATCAAACTTAAATCACTTCTGCGTCTTGAAAATATGAATGTTGAAACCTGAACTATGCTGCAACCAAAAATTGAAAGAAATCTTAAGTGGATGCCTGAAAGCAATCTGAAAATAAAACTGGAAAGGTGCTCAGAGTGCTAAGCTTATTCACACACCTACCTACCCTAGTCTGATAAAAAATTATCCCATCAAATAATAATCAGACTTGCAATGTAACCAGTCAAGAAAATGAGTGCTTGACTGATTCTTGTTCACTTCCTTGAGCAGGTTGAGAAAAGAAAATGACCACTCCCATCATATATGTTGTTGAACATAAGTGTTCAACTTTTCCCTTGAATGTTGCAGCAAAGCGTCCATGACATAACACACTCCTTCTCTGAATGATTCTAAGAGGTCAGTAAAGGGATCTTGGACAAACACTTGGTAATGAGGATTCAAATGACCAGCTTCATCTATGACTGCTCTTTGTTTCAACTTGTTATGCACAGGATATTTCTCAAAGAGAACATCTATACATTCCTTACGATTATCTGATATGGCATCTTCATGGCATACCATTATGTTGTCTTCAAGCAAACCTGACATATCTTGACTGAGATTGCTAGATTCCGTCTGAAGACCATCATTTTGATGAGAAAAATTAATTTCCAGTAATAAGCTTTTTTGAGAATGTACAACAACATCAGCATCAATCTGTTCTACATTTTTTTCTTTAGGAGGAATGACTTCAATAAATAAATCAACAGTAGGACCAATAGAATTAATCTGCCGATGACATAAAGATTGAGTGGTTGGCTGCATGCTTAGAATCGGATTAATCTCTTCTTCAGTTAAAGGAGGAGGCAATCTTTGTTTTATTTGGATTAAATTGCAATTGTTTTCTTTCTCTTTTGAAGATTTCTCATGATTCTGAGTGTCTTCTTTAGCTTTATACAAAAGAGAAGATAAATTGTTGTTTGTATCTAGAGATAGGTCATGTGAACCTACTTTCATTTCTTGATTTATCTCATCTTCAACTAGCTCTGTTTGATGATCATGACAATTAACTTGAGAATGAAATCCATAAATTGCTTCTAAGATATCCTGATCATTCATATCTCCTATATCTTCATCGATACCTTCGATGTATTGTATGAAATCCTCAAACTGATCACAACAGTTTTCCACTAATGACAAAGATGGGGAATATTCTTTATAATGCTCATAAAACACTTTGTGAAAATCCTTTAAAGAAAACAAGCTACCAGGGTTTAAACCTTCATACCATTCCCTCGCTTTTCCTTCTAATGTTGCCATGAACATCTTCATGTGGCAGTCCTCATGCCATTCGACTTTCAACTTCCATGAATGTATATGAAATTTAATGAGATGTAACAAAGCATCATCAACATTATCATCTTGAAAAATAGGAAGATTTCTTTGCCAATTTACCTGAGGCATCCTGTTTGGGAAGCCTGGAATGTAATCTCTATTCATGGGAGCATATCTACTTGCAACTGATCCCATTTTGAGCTTGTGGAATTGCCAGTGCATCTCTATTTCTGGATTTTGCTGCCAATGGAGTCACTAGGTGAATGGAACAACCTTATGGTATTTGACTTCTGCTCACCATCAAAAGCCAAAAATGAACTTGATAAGTGTTATTGAGGAAGATAAACTCGTCCCCAGCGGAGTCGCCACTATGTTATCACTCCGTAATTTTGAGGCTGAAAACAAAACTATAGAGGTAACATCAGAACCGCTTCGGGCCTAGGATCTAGCCCTCCTAGACCCAGAGAGGGATCTCTCTGTCAGATATAGCTTTGTTTGATTTGGAATTTTAGGCTAGTTAGTGGGTTCAAAGTTTGGATTTGGAACTTGGTTTGGTGGGGAAAATAAAGGAAAGGCCATTGGGCAATGGAGTCAAAGGGCTGGGTGATCAATTTGCAGAAGTAATCAAGCATGAGTGAAACAGGGCAAGCTAGGAGTACTACTTTGGATCTCTGAGAATAAAATGGAGTGGGAAGATACAAGAAAAGTGGAAGTCAACAGAAATTGAGGAGCAGTTAAGAATTCCTCAACTAAACTGGAGTGTAAGGTTTAGTAGAAACTGAGGAAAAATTAAGAATTCCTTGGTTCGACATCGGTAGAAGACAAAAACTATTGTAATATCAGCTAGAATAGGGTGCTCTAGAAGCAAATCCTATTCATCATTTTCTGTTCTACAAATTAGAATTCAGAAATACTAAGACAGGAAAACAATGGATAATGCATTAAACATGAGAAACTTCACCATTTGGTGCACCACGTGAATCCTGAAAGGTTCTCTTGTATTACTTTGCAAGAAGTCACAACATTACAGAATGGGACTCAGTCCCTCATTCAGATTCCCACCCCCAATACTTTGAACCAATCTAGCATATATGCTAAATCTACTAACTCATTACAATCAATGTTGTAACTAACAATTACATTCTAGCTAACTCCCTAACAAATAAGGACATAGTATTATTAGACATGCGTAAATAAAGCCGTTGGAGTTATAAGGACTGCTAGACATCTGGCATTTCTTTGATTCCTCTGAGATCAAGTTTGTCATATGCTGGCTGGTATAAATCCCGTCAAGCCTTAACACTTGGGCTATCTGAAAGTCCCTTGAGCGCTACAATTTGGAGCTGGGTATTCATATAATTTCATACCTTGAAATGCTCAACTTGATCGAATATCCCATCTTCTCAAAAATAGGAAAGACGGTTACAAAGTAGAAAACTATTGTGAATAGGGGCACACTCAGACATTTGTTTCTCCCCAACGGTGACACCTAAGAAAAATATGAGAGAGGTTATTGTTCTTTGCCCAGTGTTGGTAAAAAACCTCTCTCGGATTTCAAAATTCACCTCCATCTCTCCATGACAGTCGCTGAAAAATCATGCCTAAAAATAGGGAAACTGCAATCTTGAAAAATGGCTCTCAGACATGTCTTCGATTCTCCCTGCTCCTGACATCTGTGTAAAATCGGAGAGAGGTTTTTGTTCATTGCCTCGTGCTGGTCAAAAATCTCTCCCAGAATTTCTACTTCCATTCTCGTTTACCTGTTGTACATTTTTGAAGCTAATGTCTCTGCCTGCGGACAATGGGTAAAAACACCCTGTTAGAATCAAAATCAGATTGTAAATAATTTACCTTTGTACTCTTCTTCCCTTTCAATGATGCATGTGCTTATAATTGTCTCTTTGACACCATACTTGTGTTTTATTCTATATGTTTCAGTCTCTGCAAGCAAATTACAAGGAGTCTGTAGCATGGAATCTGTTCCAAGCACAGTCAAGTCCCTGAAATGACTCAAATTCATAGCAAGAGCATATCTCAATTGATCGACATTGGGAACTTGAGTATTGATACTAGAAACCTTATGTCCCAGTACAATTTCCCTCTGCATGCCATCTTTCTGATACTGCTGCTCTTGCATAAAAAGGTGTTGTTTTTTGACATATATGACATCTGAACACTCCAAGAATTTCATAGTAGTCCTTAGCATCCATACAATATGTAGCGGTTGAATGAAATCCGCTGCTTATAAAATCATTTTCGGGCCTTTTACTCCAAAACATATCGCCTTGATGAACTTAGTGGCATTTGTCCCAATGAAATTTGTCATCTCCTCCAGCAATATTACAGAGGCCAGAAGCTGGCACATACAAACTCGCTCAGGCTTCTTATTCACCTTAGCTTTTTCATGTGCTAGCAGACCAAGAAGATCATTTAGAGCCTGAGATTTCCTTTCGATGTCCCTTATCAACTCTTCCAAAATATTCTCAGTAGCAAGAATCAAATCCTTTCCCAGCTTGACATATTCATCATAAATTTCCCGCAACTTGTCTAATTGCTAGAAGCTCACATCAGCTCCAGAAGAATGCGTAGCCAACTCCCTAACATGTTCTTCTAAATCTGCACTCTTTATCCTTTGCTTTCGGACAAAATCATCCTCTTGCTCAGGTGTAAAAGGGAGTTCACAACATCGGCAAACATGGCTTGCACGAGCAATCCTTTCAAAAGGTTCAAGCATCCTTCACATGCCATATGCAATTATGTTGGCTTTTATGAACGTCTCATTGTTGTATTTTTTCTTGCAGAAATGCAGAGTATCCCACAATATCTACCTATAATTGAACCAAGTAATGAATCCTTGTTTCAAAGAATCTTTTCTTTCATGAGCCTTTCTTTCTCATCAATACGAGCCAAATATACATCGGATTGTCTTGGATTTTCCAACGCTTCGTCAATCTCTTTTAAACGATTTCAATCACCACCTTCTTTTGCCATTTTGCAAGTTTTTTGCCTTCAAGCCCACTGCATCGTTTGCTGGAAGATTCAAATATTTCCCATTTCTCATCTGCACTATATTTTTGAAGTTTTTTTAGACGCAATTTAGCTCGATTTGTAAGATGAAATTCCACATCATTATCAAGGGGTAGGTTATCCATCATGCCCAGGTTATGTTTTGCAAACATACTTCAAATATATCTATCTCGCTCATCCCTCAAAGATAGATGAGAAACTGCTTCAGTTTGGAGCTCGCCCATGCCCCAAAATATATTATTAATTGTCTTGGTAATAGCTGCACTTTTTGTTGTTGTGTCATTAAGCTCACTCTCCAACTTGCTAATCTTCGTTTTCAAATGTGCGATTCTTTCTTTAAAAATTACTTGCGATTCCCTGAGTTCCTCATCGGTATCTTCCTTTTTCGCAGCAAGGGATGTACATTGTGCTTGTTGAAGCTTACGGGCTTGTTCTGCGTAACCTTGAAACCAGATTTCAGAGGGCCCCTTTAATGATGATCAGTATTATGAGGGCGGGTGTGAATTAGCCTCCATTTGCCACGTGGCCACTGAAAACAACCCATTTCGGACCCCCCCCCCCCTCCCCTCCTTCATTAAAATTCGAAACGCATGGAGGGTCCGAAATTGATTTGAACCATCTATTTCGACCTTCGATCATAATTCATGAGCGGAAATATGCCTATGCTTTAATTAAAATATTAAATTTATTTAATAATATATAATTAACTAATTCTATATCATTAAATCAAATTAATTTCACTTCGTATAAAACGGATAAGGCTAGATCCATGCAACATCAGAATAATAAAGGCATATGAGACCTACTTATTTTGCAGCATTTTGGAGCAGTGCGGATGAAATTTTTTATCACTTAATCCTTTTAAATATGCTCCATGAATAATTTGATTCAGGATGATTTTGAAATGAACCCCATTTTGCAGGATAAAACATTGTTTTTGTCTTGCAAGCCAAACCAATATATATAATTCAGCAGCCCTGATTCCCCTATAATTATAACGTCCTAACAGTTCCTTCTCAAACATAGAAACAATCTTAGCTATCTCATGATGCCACCGTGGAATGTTAGCCATATGAATCTCCTTTTATTTGATCCAATGTAAAAATGTAGATAATTTAGATATGGCATGTCGTAGGTCTCGGGGGAAGTCATGGTTCACACACCCACGCACAAGCAGAGGATAATGACACTACATAATAAATAGCGCATTATACAAAAAATATATATAAAATACCCCATTGCATAAAAACTAAAATAATAATAAAATCATGTTTTTGACATACGTACTCTTAGAAGATTCAAATGGTCAAGCGATTTCAACCCCGAAAAATGGACTTCCATAGTGAAGCAATGTCGTAGTGAAGACCCATATAAAGAAGGGAACCTCACACTCATTATAACTTCCTTTGCCAAAGAAATATCATCTTTCTTTAAAATCCATGGGACGTCAACTTCTTTGAAAGACCAATAGGGACCAACCTCTCCTCTAGTTTCTTGTCTTTGCCAATGTTTATTTTTAGCTTTTGAAGAAAAATATCTCTCCTAATAGCCAATGTGTCATTTTCTTTTGATGATATGTGCCTCCATAAATAAGATGCAACATTTTTAAATATACTTATTGGATCTAGCTAGTAAGTGGGAAATCTTAAGATTATCCCAATATGGGAGCTCATAAAAGACAAATTTACTTTTCATCCCAATGTGAAATTTATCAACATATGTGTCAAATAATTATGAATCATCAAACATAGGCTCCCCATTTGAATCAAACATTTCTACAAACTCCTTCTCCTTCTCTCTCCCATACTCTCTAAGCCATTCAATTGGTGTCATTCTTGCAAACCTTTGGATTCTCTTTGGTTTACCATTGAAAGCAGATGTTGCTCTTCTGTAAGGGTGCTCTTCTGGGAGGACTACCTCATAGTAGTCATACACTAGATTTCATAAGTGGTCAGACCACCTAGCCTTCAGAGAAGGTCGACAACATTTACATCCACGATACCTTTTTTTTACAAGACTTGCGAAATTATTGTATACAAGCGAACATGTTAGCGACCATGAATATAAAAAAAAATTGCAAGGAATTAAGTTAATATGTGAAACAATATTTTTATGTATCTAAAAATATCAATAAAAATGTAATTTACCATAGCAAACTTCTAAGCTTGGATAATCATGTATGGTGTAAGCACATATGCCATACAACATAAAATTCCGATGGGTCTTGATACATCATACACAAGTATCCCTTCCCATAATTCCTTCAATTCATCTACCAATGGTTGTAAGTAGACATCCATATTCTTCACTTGTCTTCTACCAGGGACTACGAGAGCCAATATAAGATGTACATTCTTCATGGACAACCATGGGGGAGTATTGTTATTGATCGCTACTACAAGACAAAAATAATATTTGGTGTTCTGGAGGGAATATGGGTTGACGCCATCCATGGCTATGCTGAGTCGTAGACTTCGTACTTCATCTTTGAATATTTCAAGCCATGTATCCTTTATATGCTTCATGGCTATTGAATATGTTGGGATTGACATAACTCTTGAAATACTTCTATGTGAGGCATGCCATCCCTGCAACATAGTTAATTCTTTGCAACGAAATAACCTTTGAATCCTTAGGATTATAGACATGTTTCTCAATATCTTATGAGGAGGACCATGTGATTTACCTTGTTTTATTTATTTACGGTACCTTTCATGCCTACATTTCAGACATATCTCTTTGCCTACACATTATCCTCTATATATAATATAATTATTCAGACATACATGATATGATATGTACTCAACACCCAACATTTTCAACAACTTCTTTTCCTCTCTGCAGCTACCTAGCAAGATATTATCACTAGGAAGAACCTTATCTTTGAATAACCTACAGTTGGTGGGGAATATAATTGTACAATGTCAATATTTATCATTCGTAAAATAAACCTTTTTTAATGTTGATTGTTTGACAATATTTCTCAAATTATAAGGGAATTGATCGATCATGTCGGTGAATTACCTCAATATTTCCAAGAAACATGCATTTGACATGCCAAGCTTTGCTTTCAAGTTGTACAACAACATTGTTGTCCCTAGCTGAGTAGACTTTGACTTGTCATCAGTTCCAAAGAGAGGGGTGGTGGAAGCAGATTTCGGGCTTTTGAATAAGGTATCAGTGATATGAACATCATTCCCTAGCTCATCATTCTGGAATATATCTAACAACATTGTCTCCATGGTAGTTGTATCCCGTAAGTAATCATCCATACCAACCTCTATTTTATTTCCTCCATTGCCAACTTGTGATGAAGAAATATTATTGTTGTAGTCATTCCTAATTGGTGAATCTGGACATAGTGGGAATTGAATAGGTGGTTGATTCAAGCATTCTTTGTATGCTTCCTCTTCGAGTCATGGTCTTAATGCAACATTCTCTCAATTTGACGTTGTAGTGGGGTGCATTGGAAGATGGTAGGTGGGTCTCTCATCATCACTAGGATCCTATTTTCAAAAAATATTGAACGCCATTAGTACAATATCAATGATATTAGTAAGCTTGCCAATGTAATTAGTTTGTTGAAATTACATTATACCAAAAAATTATTACCAGCGTTGATCTAGAATTGTGGCTAGCCTGATTCCATGTTCCAAGGGGCAGGATGAAGAGTTTTTCCATTTTCATCTACCAACTACTTGTGATATGCTACTCCTAATAAGAGCTCCTGACGTTTTTGAAATGGAGGAATATTTTCTAGATCTAAACTCGATTCTGAACCAGGATCTTGCAAATTTGGATACATTTTTATTCAAATTGACATGGATTAAAAGATAAAAATCAATTAAATAATCGAAATATAAATAAAATCTAAACTTACTGGAGATGGAAAGGGAGTACTCTATGAAGGACTTTGATCAGAAATATGGAACAAGTTGGAATTTAAAGAATTGGAAATTTGATATTATTGATATTTTCTCCCTGCATTTGAGCAAAATCATAAATAAAATGTTGTGTACATATCTAAAATTAATTTCGAGAACCATATAGACACAATTTGAATTTCAATATAGTTTTCAAACCATTTTTCAAGAAAAAGAGAACTTTAAGTGGAAAGTGTATACTATGATCTACCGTAATTCATGTGGATGTTTCCTAAGGGATAATTTAAGATGAATATGCCATTTTATGTGAAAATGATTTTTCAGATAGATTTTAACTCCTACCGGTGCTCTTATTCAGACAAATTGCACCAATGCATTTAAATCATAACAACACTAGGGAGTTCAATTAATACCTGCACCAGTTTATGGCATTTCAAAAATATAAAAATATTTTATCACTTCGGTGCTCTTCTACAAAACTGCACCAATGTGTTTAAATAAAAACAACATTGGTCCACACATGTTTCATGGATACTGAAAATAAAAACGAATTCTACCATGTCGGTGCTCTTATAAAAAGTACAACGCCAATGCATTTAAAGGCAAACCGCTTTGTTGCGTTAAATTTTAACCGCGCAACAATTTCGATGCACTTTACTTGTAAATGCACCGGTACTCTTGACGATCGAACACAAAAATGTTCAGATTAAATGAAAAAAAACGCGAGTTTCTTCTTCTTCTTTTTAAATTGAAAAATGAGCAGCAATTGATTTTTCGAAATCTAATTTCATAAAGTATTTTAAGTAGTAAAAAGTTATTCACTATTTCATTATTTTTCCCAAATTTTCAAGAGAGTGATTTGAAATAGATACATACCAAGAGCATTGTGCAGTAACAAAATAATTTGGAGTAGCAAAACTATTTAGAAGATAAGAAGCTAAAAGGTATGATGATTCACTCAAAACCCTACATAGTAAAAATTTTAAATTTTAATGTTGATTTTACTAATAATTTTTTTTATAATTTCTGCTAGGGTTTAATTAAAAGAGAGATCATTTGCAAGAGAGACATACTGGAAGCACTGCGGAGCAGCAAAATATTTTGGAACCACAAAAAGTTCATAATTTGAAAGGTATGGTGATTCACTCAAAACCCTGTATAGATTTTTTTTTAAATTTAACTATTGATTTTACTATTAAGAATTTTTATAATTTTTGTTAGATTTATTTAAAATTCAGAGAAAAGAAAACAAAAAAAAAAATATATATATATATATATATATATATATATATATATATATATATATATATATATTATAACTCTGTATAATAAAAAATTTACTATTGATTTTACTAGTATTTTTTTACGATCTTTGTTCCTATTTAGATTTAATTAAAATTCAGAAAAAAAAAACAAAAAAAATCAATACTTATCTTAAACCATTGCTTCTTCTTGTTGATGTGACTGCAAAATTTCACCTTAGGGTTTAACTCCCTCTACTACTTCACAATTAAGGTTTTTCATTTTAGGCATTTTATATTTAATGGGTTTGTGTACTTACTATATATAGGGTGTTTGGCATGTAAAGTAGGGGGTCACTTATTGAATTAGATTCAAAACTTGTCGACCTTGTATGTTTAAAAAAAGCAGTGTATGTTTTGCAATGTGCTAGTGTAATATAACGCACAAGTGTATTGTAACCTTGTCGGCTATGTCTCATATATTTATTGGTGCTCCCAGTGTAATATAACGCACAGGTGTATTATAACCCTGTCGGCTATGTCTCATATATTTGTTGGTGCTCCCAGTGTAATATAATGCATTGCCACACCTCTACTAAATAGCATCGTTAAGTCATTATGGTGCTTTTATCATTACAAATCACACCGTCATAATCTAAAATTATTTAAAAATAATAATTTTCGTTGTCGGTGCTAAACAATTAAACGATCGGTGCGTTTAAGGGAGTAAATGTAGTGGGGTGTTTATTAAAATAAACACACCGGTTACCAGAGGTATTTTTGGCTAAAAATTATTTGATTTATGTATAAATTATATTTAATGGCTTATGTGTTGAATGGTACATGTTGTATATTGATAAAAAAAAAGTCTAAGAAGTTGCCAAATAACAAAAATACTTATCAACACATTGTTAGGTCCCTATATTACTAGTGTAGTCCCTTATTGTTGTTAGTGTAGCCCCCTTATTGTTATTGTTGTACCCCTGTAGCCCCAATATTTTTGTTATTGTGCCCTTACATTATTACTTTTAGGTTGACTAGGATTATATTGTGACCCCATGGAATCCTCCTATATATAGAAGGATGTTTTGTCATTTGTATCATCCAAGAATTGTTCATTTAATGTAAAGGAGGTTCCCCCCTCGAAGTGTCTTATTTCTAAGGCGTTGATCTCTCTTTTCTTCTATTTTTGGAGTTGGTTTCATAACATTTGGTATAAGAGCTTTGGATTCTAGGGTTTTGCTGCTCCAAACAGGTCATCATGGAATTTTCGCTATAACGTTTTTTCTGCGAAGGTTCGAAAGATGAAATTTTTACCAAGTGAAGCCGAAATCTTGAGGAATGTCGTGTACAAATTTTAGATTTTGGTTCACAATATTTTCGGAGATAAGATCTGTGGAAGTTAGGATTTTTTTCAGGCTCCTGAATTTCATCTAAAAGAGATGACCTTGGTAACATCATCATAACTCTCTCTCTGAGCATCGGATTGGATTTCTGTAAAAAAGGCCAAAAGTGCACGAACTAAAGTTTCAAAGCCGCAGGAGGAAACAGTGACACGTGGCACGTCGTACAATTTCGCTCTACTAAACGAGTCCATAATTAGGTCATTGTGGGAGATTGGGCATAAATTTGGCTTGAAGCATCCAAATCAGGTCAGACCTATGGAATTCAAAAGAATATTTAGAGGGCTAGTACAAGACCGAATTTCAGATATTGGAGATCCGAAATTATAGAGATACATCAATTACAATATCGAGATCCTCAAAATCAAGAAAAAGGTGTGTATTATTTTTCAAGTTGCATAAGTCTTGTTTGAAAAATCAGTTTGAAGTGATTCCAAGGGAATATTGAAACATATTTATCAATATTGGGTTCTAAAATGCCACCTAAAAAGAATTCAACACCCATTAAGCCTTCAAAAGGCTCTACTATGACTCATGAAGAGGAAGAAGTGCAAATATCAAAATTACAAGAGCAAGTGCACCAAATTTCGCTCTCACAAAGAGCAACAAAAAATGAAATGGAAGTTTTGAAGAAAGGCGTGGAAGCTAAGATGGATGGTTTGAATAAAGGTATGGAATCTAAGATGGATGGGTTGAAGAGTGGCATGGAAGCTATGATGGATGGCATGGAAGCTAAGATGGATTACATGGAAGCTAAGATCGATGAAAAAATGAAAGACAACATGGAAGACGTGAAGAATGATCTAAAAGTAGACATGGAAGGTTTGACAAGGTTGATACAATAAATGATTCCTAATGGCGGAAAGATAGTAGAGGAAACTCATGATGAGAACAAAATACGTGTTAATCGTGATTTCATACACTCTAATGTTGGATTGAAGACCCACCATATTCCAAAAATAGATATGAGGAAGTTTTATGGCAAGGATCTCGTAGCATGGATACTACAGATGGAGCAATATTTTGATCTCAATAATGTGAAAAACACACAAATGGTACGCATTGCAACTTTATATTTAGAACAAAATACATTTGTATGGTATCGATGTATTTGCTCCTGTAAAAAAGTTGTCACTTGGCCAATTTTTACAGAGGAAATGATAGCACATTATGAGGATACAAAGAGCAACACCTTCTTTAGCCAATTGATAAATCTCAAACAAAAGGGTTCAAATAAATCTAAAAGAAATTGAATATAGTGGTAGTTGATATTCCAGAGGAACACAAGATTGATGTCTTCATAGGGACTTTATAGGATAACATCCAACATGAGGTTCGACTTTGGGAACTTGATTCATTGGAGAAGGCTTTCAAGTTGGCAAGAAAAAATGAATGTAAAATTATGGAGACAAGGAAGCCTACCACTCACATATATAAAGATACAAGTATTGCTACTCCTAGACTTCCACAACCTACAAGGTTGACACCACAACAATTGGAAGAAAAAAGAGCAAAAGTGATTTGCTACATTTTTGATAGAAAATACTCTAAAGGTTATAAGTGTGCTGAGAATAAATTATTTTACAAAGATTGTGAAGAGGAGGAAGAAAGTGAACAAGAAACTTCAACAGAAGAGGATATACACCAGGAACCAACCCTAGAGAAAGAAGAAATGAGTCTGACCATATCGTGTAATTCATTGGCAGGAATTACCACTCCTCAAACTCTCAAGATATAAGGACATATCAAGAAGAAAAATGTGATAGTGCTGATTGATTCGGGTAGTACCCATAATTTTATTCATTGTAAGGTAGCCAAGGAATTGAATTGCTTCCTATACCCAACGCCAGAATGTCAAGTGATGGTTGCAAATGGAGGAAATATAAATTTCTCTAGAAAATGCCATAATATCAAGCTAGCCATGGGGAAATATGTATTGAATAGTCCAATGCTTTCCATTCCAATGGGAGGTGTTGATGTTGTACTACGAGTAAAATGGTTACAATCTTTGGGGGCGGTAGCTTTTAATTTTCAAGAACTTTTCTTGAAATTTTTTTCCGAAGGAAAGGAAGTCAAATTACGGGGTATCGTAGGGAAGCTGGGAAAGATAATAAGCTCTCATTTCATGACAAAGCTTCTGAAGAAAAAACAACGAGGCATAATTTCACAATTATTCTCACTAGAAGTTCCAACATCAAAATCATCTATTTCTCCAGATCTCCAGAAATCCTTGGACAATCATTCCAAGGTGTTTGAAACTCCCAAAGGACTCCCACCTATTCGTGATCATGATCATGCTATTCATTTGATTCCAGGAAGTGTTACTCCAAACATCGGGCCTTACAGATATCCTTATGTCCAAAAGAGCGAAATTGAACGTATGATTGCAGAAATGTTAGATGTTGGTATAATTCAACCTAGTCAAAGTTCTTTCTCTGCTCCAGTAGTATTGGTGCACAAGAACGGTGGATCATGGCGCATGTGTCCGGATTATAGGGAGCTCAATAAGCTCACTATTAAAGATAAATTTCCCATTCCTGTGATTGATGGATTCTTGGATGAATTACATGGAGAAATTTATTTTACCAAGTTAGATCTTCATTCAGGATATCAGCAAATTATAATGAAGGCTGAAGATATTCCAAAAATAGAATTTCGAACTCATGAGGGTCATTATGAATTTTTGGTCAAGCTTTTTGGCCTTACCAATGCACCTTCTACATTTCAAGGGTTGACGAATTCTATTTTCAAACCCTTCCTTAGAAAATTTGTGTTAGTATTTTTTGATGATATACTAATCTATAACAGGTCTTGGAAGGATCATGTTCAACATGTTGACAGGGTCCTCAAACTATTGGAGGAGAAACAATTATATGCAAAAACCTCCCAATGTTTCTTTGGAGTACAAGAGGTGGAATATCTGGGGCATATTTTATCTCACGAGGGTGTCAAGTCAAACCCTAACAAAATTAAATCCATTAAGGAATGGAAAGTCCCCACAACCATAAATAAATACAAGTTATTATCACAAGTTTGTTAATAATTATGGGAGATTAGCAGCACCTCTAATAACATTATTGAAGAAATATGCATTTTCATGGACTCCTGAAGAAACTAAGGCCTTTGAACATCTTAAAGAGGCAATGTGCCTAGCACCGGTCTTAGCTACACTAGACTTCAAAAAAACCTTTATTGTGGAATGTGATGCCTCAGGAAATGGAATTGATGTCATTTTAATGCAAGAAGGAAGACCCATTGATTTTGAAATTCGTCCAATCAAAGGAAAGTATTTACATAAAGCTATTTATGAGAAGGAAATGTTGGTAATTCTACATGCACTAAAGAAATGATGACCTTACCTAATGGGAAGACACTTCAAAGTAAAAACTGATCATGATTTCCTTAAACACTTTTTGGAACAAAGACTATCTTTAGAAGAGCAGCAAAAATGGGTTACAAAGATGTTGGGTTATGACTTTGAAATCATCTACAAAAAAGGGAAGCTAAATGTTGTTGCAGATGCACTCTCAAGAAAGGATGAAGAGGTGGAAGCATTGCTTTGTGCCATTTCTATTATCCTACCAGATTGGATAACCGAAGAAAGGGATGAATGGAAGAAGGACAAAGAAGTGTGGACACTCATTCAAAAGTTGCAGCAAGATCCTAGTACATCTGATATATTTAGTTGGAAAAATGATTCCTTATGGTACAAAGATCGCTTATATCTTTGTAAGAATTCCCAACTAAAACAAAATATTCTTTTGGAATTGCACACTTCTCGTTTAGGAGGACACTCGGGATTTTAAAAAACTTACCAGAGGGTGAAGAAAGATTTTTTTTGGGATGGCCTTAAATCTGATATTCAAAATTTTGTGGCGGAATGTTTGGTTTGCCAGCAAAATAAAGTTGATACAATTAAGACCCTGGGTCTTCTACAACCTTTATCCATTCCAAGTCAACGTTGGGAAGAGATTTAAATGAATTTTATCACATGTTTAGCTAAGTCCGAAGGAAAGAGTGTCATCATGGTGGTAGTTGATAGACTTACCAAGTATTCACACTTTTGTGCATTATCTCATCCATTTAAAGCAAGTATAGTTGCTACTGCATTTATGGAAACAATTCAAAAGCTACATGGAAACCCAAAGATTATTGTAAGTGACAGAGATCCCATTTTTACATGAAATTTTTCGACGGAATTTTTTTCTTATTTGGATACTCAACTAGCTCATAGCTCATCTTATCATCCTCAATCTGATGGTCAAACAAAGATAATGAACAGATGTTTGGAAGGATATATTCGTTGTTTTGTATCTGATAATCAAACACAATGGGTCAAGTGGTTACCTCTGGTTGAATGGTGGTATAACACTTCCTTCCATACTGCAGCAAAAATGACCCCATTTATGGCACTTTATGGATATCATCCACCGTCCATCACATCATCTTTAAGAGAAAATTCTAAGGTTCAATTAGTGGAAGATCACATTTAGCATCAACAACAAGTTCTCCAACTCTTAAAGGATAACCTAAATCTGGTACAAAATCGAATGAAACAACAGGCAGATCAACATCGCAGCGAGAGAATTTTTGATGTAGGAGACTGGGTATTTTTATGGCTACAACCATACAAACAAATGTCCCTAAAGCAAGCTAAGAAGGATAATAAATTATCGCCAAAGTACTATGGTCCTTACAAGGTATTGCAAAATATTGGTACTATGGAATACAGATTGGAGCTTCCTGCTTCTTCGCGAGTGCATCTAGTTTTCCATGTTTCATGCTTAAAGAAGGCTATAAGTGACAAACTTCCAGTTCAAACAATATTTCCAGAACTTGATGAGGAAAAAAAAATCATATTGGAACCTGAAGCAGTCACGGAAACAAGAACTCGACAGCTACGAAATCGATCAATTTCAGAGTATCTCATCAAGTGGAAGAACTTACTCACTGAAGATTCTACATGGGAGGATGAGAATTTTATACAGAAGCCTCCAGGGCTACTCAAGCGTTGAGGACAACAATTTTCTAAAGGAGAGGGGCATGTTAGGTACCTATATTACTAGTGTAGTCCCTTATTGTTGTTAGTGTAGCCCCCTTATTGTTATTGTTGTACCCCTGTAACCCCAGTATTGTTATTGTTGTACCCCTGTAACCCCAATATTGTTATTATTGTGCCCTTACATTATTATTGTTAGGTCAGCTAGGATTATATTGTGACCCCATGGACTTTTGTATATAGAAGGAGGTTTTGTCATTTGTATCATCCAAGAATTGTTCATTTATGTAATGTAAAGTAGGTTGCCCCCTCAAAGTGGCTTATTTCGAAGGTGTTGATCTCGATTTTATTCTATTTTTGGAGCTGGTTTCATAACACACATTGATAGCACATCCAAAAAAGCAGAGAAGGAAAGTTCTTTGTAAATTATTTACAATATTAATATGTTTGAAATATATGTAAGTTTAACTAATATGTATTGGTTAGTGTGTGTCATGCAAATCCATAAAATGAAGCATGTTGATAAGATTATTTATGATCTAATTGCAGAAGAGCGTAAAATCCTAATACAAAAATTGCAGAATGATGAATCAGGTGAATGAAAAAATACTATTGAATATAATTTTTTTTTAAATGTTAATTAATATTATACTTAAGAATATTAGATAACATGTTTCAAAAAATCTATTAATTCATATAGGTTTAATGTTCTACGAGGGGCAACAATAAAGGAAAAGATCAATGTCGTTCTAAGAAAAGAAAAATTATAGAACATGTAAATGATGATGAATTGGTCATTAGCTCATCTCGAGTGGTGGTGGAGGTTAATGAAAGGGGGAATATTTTTTACAAAGCTATGAGGGATGTAGTGGAATAAACTTATAGACATAATTTCCACTTACAATACAAAAATAAATCCAATTATTCCAAGAAACAAATTATATCTAAACTACAATAAGTATTTCCATAGCAATGGTTGATGAGACTTCTCAAACTTTCAATAGCAAAAAAGACAAAAATAAAAAAAGAATAATTGAAAAGGTAATATTCCTAATTAAAATGATTTTCTAGAATTATATGTATATATTACTACAAACCATTCATTTATTGATATCAATTTTGTTATATTTAGTTTTCATATATCAATATAAAAATGGTTTATTACTTATTCTTCTTCTTTTCAGGAAGATTATGAAAATCCCAAAGGATCAACAAGTTGATATGTGAAACATGCCAGTAGGAATGTCCAAAAAAGTGTGCAAGGAGATGGTCAAAGAAATAGACATAATTGTATCATAGGAGGAGTCATCTCAACAACAACGTGCTTCAAATTTATGTAATCATGATTGACTTTGTACATATAATTTTTTTTTGTTAGCATTAAATATTAATTTTTGAGCATTTTCTTGTAGAAAAGAAAACAAAATGGAACTCATTCAACACATAAAACAAGATGACAATGAAGAAAAAAACTGATATCAAAGTTTGTGAGTAATTGTTAATATTTCCGTATAACAACTCAAGGTTTCATTTTTGTATATTTTAAGAGATACTTCAAATGATACTTCAAGTTTCTTCCAAGTAAGAAACTTACCACCAAACTCCTTCTAAACTAGGGTCCTGCAGAAGCAATCCAAATACTCATGAATAATTCCTTCCCTCGATGTCATGCATTTCGATATTGAGGAATCTTCAACTTTTGGCTTCATAGGGCACAAATCATCCATCACTTTCTGTCACGAGTCATGTCCACTACGATAAAGTGATTCATTGGTATTTCTCATTTGGTCCACCGCTATGCCATGCTGCTTTCCTTCAAATCATCTCCAAGGATCATGTATCCTTTCTCATGATTAGCAGCCCTGCATAAATTCATCCAGATAAACATATACATATGAACCTTTTAAAACAAAAGGTTACCTTAGTGATGATCTTTCACCATGACATCTTCTTGTAGGCATCAACATCCTCTATTTAGATTGACACATCTCCTAATGATATGTTTTTCCAAGGGTCTTCTTCTTTATCAGAGTTTCGTCAGAGTCTACATATCTTCCCAAGATATTTCTTAGTCACATCTTCTTGGCTTCCGGATGGTGACTACCTCTTGACATGGTTTCATTTCATGATATCTTCCTCTCTGCACATTCTTCATTCCCAGGAATTTACAACTTTTCTAGTTTCTCGTTAATATACAACCACCTCATATTCCGTGAGGACATATTATGTTGATTTCATCTGTCTGTGCACCGAGAGATACTCCTCCATAGATCATACTTCTAAATACAAAATTCCATTACCTGCAACCATATGCCATGACTTCACAACATCCAATGTTAGCATATAAATATATAAATACCTCATACCTTTTTCCCTTGAGTCATCCTGTAGAAATTTCTTAAGAATGAAGAGCTTCATTCCCTTGGCCTGCTCGAACAATATGTCATCACATCTCAGAAATATGTTTCCATGATGACTCTTGATCTTGATGGTTGCCTTCCATCAGAATTGTTATTAGAGAGGTTTTCCGCGGAGCTGCTACACCAGGAGCTCCTATCATGCTTTTATCATGACGCTATAATGTACATTTCTTACTATCATACTATTTTACAACCAATAAAAATCACTTAAAGGAGAAGAAGATCCTAATCGTAGTTGAGATCCCTCGCTTCTTCTTTCTTAGATTTATTTTCATTAGATTCTTCTCTTATATGGGCTTCTTCCTTTTTCCTCTTGTCCTTTATAAATCTAGGACAATCTCGTTTATAATGCCCAAGTTCATTACACCCAAAGCATCGTGCTTTGTCCACATTTCTCTTCTTTTTTGAGGACCAATTTTACTGAATCTCCCTTTCTTCTTGGACATGGTGGCAAAGACTTGATTCTCTTCTCTTGATGCTTCTTTCAATCTTGATTCTTCTATTTTACCCAGACTTTGGAATGGCATGGCTTCTTCTCTCCCATCTATGCTGGAAGAGGAATCTGTCCATTCTTTCGGTAAGACATTTTGTACCATAGTGAGTATTTCTCTATCAAACATTACTTCTCCCAACTTCAATAGGTGTTCTCGTATTGCAAAAATCTCCATCAGACATGGAATTATTCATTCCTTTGACATTCTCAATTTGTATAGTTTTTGTCTTAGGGATTTTATTTCCTTTGTAGAACCTTTCAAGAAGAGTTCCACCAATTTATCATATATTTCTTTTGAGGATTCTATTTTTAATACATAGGGAATGAGAGAGTCTTTTATGGATTCTATAAGAATCCTTCGAGCTCTTATGTCTCCTTGCATGTATTTGATATATGCTAGAATGTCTTCTTTTGGAGGTTGAATTGTAGATCCTTATATGAAGCCCATAACTTCATTTTCAATTAGCTTCAAATCTGTCCTTTTCTTCCATGCATTGAAGTTTGATAACTCAACCAATTTGTTACTTTCTAAACAATAAGTCATTTTGACAGATTTAGATGAAATCATAGATACTTACTTGAGAGAGTGAATTTCTCCTTCAGCAGCTTCCTTGATGATGACGAAGAGGTTAGGAACTTCTTCCGAGATATAATTCTTCAATCTAGGTGATCTTGGATCCTTGATGGTAAAGGATGTCTTCAAAAGATAATTTCCTTTTCTTAACAATGTCTTAAATGTAAATTTTTTATGGCAAAGATTATTTTCTTGAAAGGGTGATCCTTTACTAAAAATAGCTTGAGAGTCTTTCCTGCAAACTGATTTGAATTTACACCCAAACTTTGAGTTTTGCTTCCTAGAGTGTCTCTTTGTCAAGTAGCCCTTGAGTTCAACACCTTAGCTCTGATACCACGTTGAGAATTTAGTGGCCTGGTGTTTAATACAAATTCTCTTCTTGATAATTACTTGTGAGCTTGCTTAAGTGTTTTCTTCGTTATCTTGTTTAGTCTTTCATCAATTCAATTATCAAAATAAACAAGACACAAACTTAGGTTCCTAGAGCCAGGGAAAAACCTCTCCCTCTTGGAGAGGAAAACTCGCAAAAAATTCTTCTTATAGATCTTCAAATGACAAGTACCATGACCAAGACTTAGACCCTTGACCTAGATATGCTTCGAAGACCTTGACACAACTTCTTCAAACTTTAATCTTTCTTCGTCACCAATATGCATTGTTTAGGAAGGTAAATCTCAAATTTACCTTCCTCACTTTCTCCTACTTTTAAGGTTGCCTTTCTTCTTATGATCTCTATCTGAACTTCGGCAAACTCTTCCTTGACTTAGATAGCTCTGGAATCTTAGATATTTGTACTTGCTCTATAAAATGAATTGCACAACATCACAATCAAACTTTACGTTGAACGACCTTCTCACACATCCGCACTGAAGCTTCTTAATACAATCTGTGTTGAAATGTGGATCTAAGGGCAGTTTGAAGAATAGAAATATACAAACCATAAGGAAAAGAAAATTTGTAGATACATTATTTTTAAGGGCAGTTGATTTGAAGACATAATTTGCAGAGGTTGAGACAATGATCATAAGGAGAAGAGGCAGTAATAGTGAGGAAGGTAAATCTATGATTTACCTTCCTACAGTTCAAGCAATTGAACTACAAGCATATGCAAGGTGAAGATCAAGGTCTCTAGTGCTGATGCAGAACTAAACAAATTGGTGAAAAGAAGAATCAAGGTTGAAGAAGCTGGATCAAGGTCTTGGAAGCATATCTAGGTCAAGGGTCCGAGTCTTGGTCATGGTACTTGTCATTTGAAGAGCTATAAGAAGAATTCTTTGTGGGTTTTCCTCTCCAAGAGGGAGAGGTTTTGCCCTGGCTCTAGGAGCCTAATTTGTGTGTCTTGTGTATTTTGATAATTGACTTGATGAAATATTAACTAAGATAAACAAAGAAAATGAATAAGTAACTCAAGTAAGCTCACAAGTAATTATCAAGAAGAGAATTTGTAGTAATCTCTAGCCCTACAAATTCTCAACATGGTATCAGAGCTAAGGTGCTGAACTCAAGGGTTGCTTGACAAAGGAGACACTCCAAGAAGCAAAAATCAAAAGTTTGGTTGGAATATCAAATTAGTTTAAAAAGAGGACCTCAAATTCTGAAGATATCCCTCATCAAGGATTTAAGATCTCCTACATTGAATATTCCTATCTTAAAAGAAACCCTTGATTTCATCTTCAAACATCATCAAGGAGGCTGCAAACCACTCTACTCAAGTAAGTATCTATGAACCTACTTAAATTTGTCAAGATGCCTTATTGTAAAGAAAGAAACAAGCTGGTTGGGTCATCAAACTTTAGTGCATGGAAGAAGAGGACAGATTTGAATTTAATTGAAGACGAAGTTATGGACTATATCGAAGGATATACAGTTCAAACCCCAAAAGAAGATGTTCCAAATCATGCCAAGTACATGAAGGAAGAAATTAGAGCCTAAAGGATTCTCATAGAATCCATTAAGGACTCTCTCATTCACTATGTATAAAAACTAAAGACTACAAAACAAATATATGAGAAACTGGTGGAGCTATTATCTGTGAGTACTGCAGGAGAAGCAATCTCTCTGAGACAAGAACTATACAAAATGAAATTATCAAGGGAAGAAGGAATCACTCCATACTTTATGAGGATTTCTGAAATAAGAGATCAACTGCATGAACTAGGAGAAGTAATGTCTGACACTAAGATGACTACAATGGTGTTGAATGCTCTACCAGAGAAATGGGGAAATTTCACTTCTAGTTTATACAAGAAGAAAGAAGCCACCCCTTTCCATGATTTATGGTCTCTATGTAAAATAGAGGAAACAATACTAAAGGCCAAAGCTGATACATGACCAAGTGAAGAGAACCATGCCTTGGCAACCTGAACATACAGGAAGAAAGGAAGATTCGGAAAATTTGGCCCTCAGAATAAAAGAAGGAATATGGACAATATGATGCTTTGGATGTAATGAACTTTGGCATTATAAAAGAGATTGTCCTAAATCTAGAAAGGACAAGAGGAAAAAGGAAGAAGCCCATGTGACTAATGAAAGGGAAGTACCTGATGCTAAGAAATTTAAGAAATAGGAAGCAAGAGATCTCTATTATGATTGAGATCATCTTTCTCTTTAAGTAATTTCTGATTGGTTGTAAAATAGTATGATAGGAAGCAATGCACATTAATAAGCATCACGATAGAATCATGGAAGGATCTCTTGGTGAAACAAATTATGGAAAACCTCTCTGATAACATTACTAAATTAAAGTAGTCATCAAGATCAAGGGTCATCATGGAGACATAATTATGGGATATGATGACATATTGATGGAGCAGGCCAAAGATCTTCATTCTAGATAAATTTCTACAAGATGACTCAAGGGAAATAGGTATGAGGTATATATATATATATATATATATATATATATATATATATATACTGGATGCTGTGAAGTCATGTCATATGGTTGCAGGTAATAAAATTCCATATTTAGAAGTATTATATATGAAGAAGGATCTCTCGGTGCACTGACAGATGAAATAAACATGATATGTCCTCACGAAATATTAGGTGGTTGTATATGAACGAGAAACTGAAAATTTGTAAGTTCCTGGGAATGGAGAATGTGCAGAAAGGAAGAGATCATGAAATGCAACCATGTTAAGAGGCAGTTATCATCCGGAAGCCAAGAATATGTGACTAAGAGATCTCATAGGAAGATATGTAGACTCTGACGGAAGTATGGTAAAGAAGAAGACCCTTGGAAAAAAATATCATTAGGAGATGTGTCAATCTGAATAAAGGATGTTGATGCCTACAGGAAGATGTCATGGTGAAATATGATCACTAAGGTAACTTTTGTTTTAAGTATATGTTTATCTGGATGAATTTGTGTAGGGCTGCTAATCATCATAAATGATACATGATCCTTGGAGATAATTTGAAGGAAAGCAGCATGGCATAACAGTGGACCAAATGAGAAAGACTGATAAATCACTTTCTGATAGTGGACATGACTCGTGACTAAAAGTGATGGATGATCTATGCCCTATGAAGCCAAAAATTGAAGATTCCTCAATATCAAAATCCATGACATCAAGGGAAGGAATTTCTTCATGAGTAGATGGATTGTTGTTGTAGGACCTTGGTTGAGAGGGAGCTTGGTGATAAGTTTCTTACTTAGAATAAACTTGTAGTATGTCCCTCTAGTATTAAGAGGGAGAGACGTATGTAATTCTCTATTACATGTGTCATGCACTAGACCAAGACTAACAACCGTAAGTCTTAGTGAAGGTCATGTGAAGAGAATGGATAGACACATTATTCTGGTCTTCACCTGGAAGACAAAATGGAGGATTGGGTAATCATTTGGCATTCGATACTCTTTGAGAATGAGATAGGGTATTCAAGATAAGAGTAGTCGTGGACCGATATTCTTTGAGGGCTGGATACCCAAGAGAATCCAAGGAGGTCATACTCTAGGAACACCTAGTTGGGGTATGTACCTCGGAGAGACAATGACGATGGTGTCTATAATTCATGTGTCTCACCATCATTGTAGCTTATTTTCTTGTTGAGATATGGGGCTGTTAGTCAAGGCCTTTGACTAGGACAATGTTGGTTGATATGATGCTATACAGATGTGATTACCAATCTGATTCTTCTTATGAGATTCTTTAGTTTGAAAGTGACCATGTACCTGTATGAATACCTCCCTAGTTAAGAGGGAGTGTGGAAAAATGTAACTAGGTTGGTCTTCATGTTGAATATGTAATTATGTATTTATGCAAAGAAGAAGACAAAGATAATAAAATGTATTTTTGGTGTACTTTCTTCATGGATTTCATGAGAAAGATTTTATTATGTAGATAGACTTCTTCTTGATGTCTATTAGGTTTTTATATTCTAGGAATGAATAGAATTAAGTGTCTCATACATGAGGGATCTAGTCTAGGAATATATGCTCCAAGACCTTGTGGAAGAAGCTCACAACAACCCTCAAACAATGATGAAAGACAAGCCTTAAATGTAGTGAAGAAATACCTCTCCAACACTGGAATACACCTACTCTAGTCAGCCTAATTCACCATGGAAAAGTCTGCGGTATGGTCAGCCTATTTAAGGGACTGTGCCCTATGTATATACACTCATGTAATGAGGTCATTATACAAGAAATTATGTGGATATCTCAAAAGGTATAGTGAGGATACAATACAATACCTAGTGCAGATTTAAAATGAAGAAATGTGTGGGATACCAAGGTGAATAAGTGTGGATCTGAAACAGAAGAATAGGAAGAAAATTGTGGAGAAGTACAGGAAGGAAAAATTGCAGAAAAGAACAGGAGTTACAGGTTGCAGATAACAAGGTACATGATTGTGGATTGTTGAAGCAAGGTTGCGGATAAGTGCAAGAAGGGTACATGTAGTCGATATGAGGAAAGAATTTGTTAAAGTTGAGACAATCATCATAAGGAGAAAGGCAGTAATAGTGAGGAATTTACCTTCCTACAATTTGTAGAAATTTGCTAAATAATGATTAATTATCCACCGAGACTATCTTGATCACATACAATTCGAATTTATATGCAACACATAATCTCTTCCACTCAGATCATCACACATGCGGAAATAAAACAAGCGATAGCACATCAAATCATCATACACATTAACACAGTATGTATGGGGAAAGCTTATAGCTGAAAACCCCGCAACTATTGTGTATATTATAATGGAGAAATCAAGTAACAAACTCAGTACAATACTCCTCACAAGTACTCAGTACTTTCTCATGAAGTTACTCACAATCTAGCTCAGTTTTGAACAGGTTACCGGTTCAAAACTCACCGCCAATTGCCTTGCCTCTATTGCGTAATCCAGGCCTGTCTATATAGATATCCAAGGTTCGAATCTCCTTGGCTTCACTGCGCAATTGTCATGGACAATTCCTCCAAGTGTGGTGCAAAACTCATGCACAACTGATGTCGCCACTGATAGCTAACTCCACCCTTTCATCTACCTCTTTCACTGGTCTCCACTGAACTGATCATGCACTGTAGTGAACTGATGTGTTCTTGAGTTGAATAATTAGTTACTAATTAATGAATTAAATAATATTTAATTCACTCCACTCATAACTAATTGATTAGCTAGTCAAACTAATCTCAACTAGTTCAACTAAAATAAACAGAACACAACTCCACTAGCTGTCTCATTAACTCCACCAAACTTCTGCCACTGAAGTCCTAACTGAAGTCAATCATGCATGATGCCATCAAACCCTAGGAATAGCGTAATTCCTCTGTCAGATGCATGAGCCACTTCCAAGGCTCGAACTGAAGTGCTCCAAGAGAGTAAACTGTTGTTTATAGTCCAAATATTATTAAGGGTAAATAATATTTGACTTCCCTATTTTAAGGAGAGGCAGTCTAAAAATAGACTTCGACCTATAGGTCCAAAAAATAGAGTCCCATCTATTTTTACCAACATGACCAATACTCCAAGAATAATATACTGCAATCCCCGGACCATGCTCCATATGTCTAAAAATAGACATAGTCTAAAAATAGACTTTGCGCCAGAATTTGCCTGCGGGCCCACTTAGTGAAGGCGACTTCATTTCACTAAGCTCCATCATCTTGCCGCATTCTCAACACAATTCGAATAGTACAATTCGAGCTATTCAACTACAAGCGTATGTAAGGTGAAGATAAAGATACAAAACTGAGCAAATTGGTGAAGAGAAGAATCAAGGTTGAAGAAGCTGGGACAAGGTCTTGAAATTACATATCTAGGTCAAGGGTCTGAGTCTAGGTCATGGTACTTGTCATTTGAAGATCTATACGAAGAATTATTTGCAGGTTTCGTCTCCAAGAGGGAGAGGTTTTGCCCTGGATCTAGGAGCCTAACTTTTGTGTCTTGTGCATTTTGATAATTGACTTGATGAAAGATTAAATAAGCTAAAAGAAGAGAAGCTTCAGTGCAGATGTGTGACTAGGTCGGTCTTCATATTGACTGTGTAATTATATATTTTATGTAAAGAAGAAGACAAAGATAATAAAATTTATTTTTGGTTGTACTTTCTTCATGGGTTTCATGAGAGATTTTATTATAGACTTCTTCTTCATGTCTATTAGGGTTGTCTTCTAGTTTCATGTGTAATTAAGTGTCTAGTATATGCTCCAGACCTTGTCATGAACCTTGTCACAAATCCCTGAAGAAATAGCTCTGGACAACCTTGTCACAAATCCATGAAGAAATAGCTCTGGACAACCTTTATCAACGCTGGAATATACAATGAAGAAAATGCCTCATTAAATGTTGGAGTATATACACTACTTGTCGGCTTATATACTTGGTGATCTAGTCGGCCTACACACTAGATGAATGGTCGGCCTAAAGGAAGAGATATCACCTCTATATAAACACATAAAATCACGGATAATTTGAAAAAGAGAACAATACGGATTCTCTCTGGAATGACACAACATACAATGCATATAATATGTAATAAGAAGTGCGAATAATACATGTGGCCATCCCTAAAATGAAAATGCGGAAATATCTGAGTTTTGCTGATCTATGACAACGTATATCATAGAATTTAGGCTGAAGAAGAAACTGATGCATCTGATGATGCCTGAGTATAATGAAGTGTTTTTTTCTACTAAGAACAAGAGTGCAGATTGTATATATATGTCCAAGAGAGCTTCAGTGCAGAGGGTCAGTTGATGGACAGCTCCATGAAGATAGATGCAGATCAGAAGCTACAGTCAGTTCTAATGGATGCAACGTGCAAATCTAAGGTGAATGCTTTGACAAGTGTGATGTTTCACTGTGGAATTCAGGAATAGAGAAAAACTCTGTTATATACATATTCGGATAAGGGTATAATATATTCCAGTATACTCCTGTAATATATGTAGATACTCTTGTGGTATAACTTCGGATATGAACATAGTTTATCTGAGATAAATACAACGTAATAAAGCTTGGTTAAATAAGAGTTGAGGACAATATTCTAAATATGGTATGAAGCATTCTAAAGAAGCAGATAAATTTGATGATCATGCTATAGGGCTTAAGAGTAGTATGGGAAAAAGGAGGAAGATCAATAGTATCTATGATTTACCTTCCTATTCAAAGGGTCTACATCTCCAACAATCAAGAAATATTCCAAGATAAATTTAGAGACTGAGTTCTCTAATATGGATGCAAATCAGTACAAGGTGATGAAGAAAGGAAAGATCAACGTTGGAAGAAGAAGAAGAAGTGACAAGGTCCTTGGAAGCATTCATAGGTCAAGGGTCCAAGTCTTGGTCATGGTACTTATCATTTGAAGATCTATAAGAAGAATTTATCCCGAGTTTTCCTCTCCAATAGGGAGAGGTTTTTTCCCTGGCTCTAGGATCCTAATTCTTGTGTCTCATGTATTTTGATAATTGAATTTATGAAAGACTAAATAATCTAAGGAAGAAAAGACATAAGTAACTCACAAGTAATTATCAAGAAGAGAATTTTGTATTAATCACCAGCCACCTAAATTCTCAACACCTTGGCATATCAAAACTTAATTGTGGAATTTGTAAGTATCTCTGTTGTTTTACTTCTTTGATTGTATAATTAATAGAACAAACAATCCTTTATATTAAATATATGATTTATAATGGGGTATAAAAAAAGCAGGAAACAAAGTATGGAACTACGCCAATAGAAGACTTGTTACAACAAGGCATGAGACTTGGTTTTGAAACCATGTGTATAGTTCATGAGTCACTTCTTGCTATGGTACATTGCTATTCGATTTATATTTATGTATATTATTTATTTCAATTTTCATTATTCTCACCAATATATATACACTCATTACACTTTATTTTTATGTTTGCAGATGGAACAAGATCAAGAAGACGAAAACAATGGATGCAACTAACAAAAAATTCGTCCAAATAACCCAAGTCATAGAATTAGCTCAAGCACACAACAGTTCCAACGAAGAATTGTGATATATTTGGATATTAATGCAACCTATTGTATTTTTTGAAATAATTATCTGTGAAAATCAGTTTTTTTTTTTTTTTTTTTTTTTTTAAACGTAATGGACATAGTTTCCCAATTGAAAGACAAGGGGTTATTAATAACAATCCCATTTTGTATGACAAAGAGACTATGTAGAAATTACGATGTAGATTTTCAACTTCTCATGAAGTTTTAATTAAAATCACAAGACACATACCTATTCTACTGCTCTACAGACATTAATTCACAATTTAGAACAAAAAACTCAGACATGCAATAAGAAATCACACACATGCAACAAGTATTTTTCCTAAGGAAAGCAATCTGCTAAAAACCCCAATGCCTGCTTACATCAATCTGATGAATAAAGATGTATTACAATTTCTTTGTTCAACTGGGCACAATCTACAAGTCATAACCTATCTCTATGCTCACTGAGAATATCTATCCCAGACTTAGTCAATTTTTGCCTCTGCTTGAGCTCATATTTCCTTGCGCTGTTCCTTGAGAAATTGGGCCCCTACTATTTAGGAATTTCTCCAAAATGGATTGCGTAATTAGTTAGTATGATCATCTGACTGCATGCAACACTTGTACACTCAATACTAGTCTACAACTAATGTTACATTGCCTTGGAATCTCCACCAAGCCCTGGGAACTCAAATTCTCTGCATGCAATAGCTATTTTGGGTTGATTGACTAGTTAGCTCGATGATCATGACATTATCTTTTAGATTAATCACATCATTAAGATTTGGTCGATGTTTCGAACCATCTAATGTGGTTCATCTATATGGATTATCACTGAGTTTGATTGAAGTCCCACTACACAATTTGACCCTCCACTAGTTCCTTCAACAGTTAGAACTAGCTTAACTGAAAACAACCTGAGATAATTGACCTTGATTTATTATAATTAGCAATCACACGTGCTTAATTGAACTCTAACTTCTCCAACTCTAATTTACTGAGTAAAGTGGGTAACACAAGCCATTTCACACATGTTAATTGTATCCAAGTTGTCTGCTAATGTGGAAATTCGAATTTTCTCAATTTAATCAAGGAAAAATCAAATTGAGAATTTCTTGCTGCAATACTCCCTCTCAACAAGAAAGGGATTATCAACCACCCCTATCCTACACCTGTGTAACTCGAACTTCCCTCTTGATAAGGCCTTTGTCAAAATCTCAACACCTTGTTCCTCTATTGAATGTATTGCAACAACATTATCCACCTCTACACACAATCTCGTAAATGGTGATACTGGATATCTATATGCTTAAATCAATCGTGAAAAATAGGATTCACAAAGAGATTTATGCAACTAAGATTATCACATTAGATCACAGTTGGATCCATCATCTGACCAAACAATCCAATGAGTATATTTCTCATACAGATCACCTCACATGTTTCTTGACTTGCAACCATGTATTCTGCATCTGTCAAGTTAAGCGTCACAGATCTTTGCTTCTCGCTATACTAGGAAATAGCTACGGACCCAACACTAAAAATTCCACTTGATGTACTCCACACCCAATCTGCATCTGTGAAGCCACACAACTTCACTCCCTTTGTCCGTATGTACCATAGTCCAAACTGGGTAGTGCCTCTAAGGTATCGTAAAACATGCTTAGCTTCCCTCCAAAATAATTTGGTTATCCTAACCATAGCTTGGATTAGTTAGTTGACTACATAACACATCTAATCATGTGTTTACAATATACATGATTGAACCCACTAACTGTTGGTAAATAGTAGCATCCACTTCCTCACTTGAAGTGGCATCCTCCTCCCTGCAGTTGGTCGCTAGAGGTGTTCCCATCTCCTTGCCATACTTCCAATCCGAGTAAGTAGTGCATGAGATCCATGTCCTTCATTTCAAATTCCCTTGCAAGGTCCTCCTTGCAATATCTGACCAATTATTCATCACCAGTTAAAATTAAGTCATCAACATAGAAGACAATAATCAACAATTTACCTTCTACCAAGATATGATAGAGGATTGCATCCACTTCACTTTTGGTGAAGCCCAAACTGGTGATATATCGATCTTGGTGTACCAAGCATGAGGTGCTTGTTTGAGACTGTACAATGCTTGCTTGAGTCTGCACACATGAGACTCTCGATCAAAAGTCTCAAAGCCTTCTAGTTTCTCTATGAACACCTCCTCCTCAATAATTCCATTAAGGAATGTTGTTTTCACATCCATCTGGTAGATATTCCACCCCATTTGTGTAGCCAGAGCAAGAATCTATCTAATGGATGAGTATCTTGCTACAAGAGAAAAGGCCTCCTCATAGTCAATTCATTCAACTTGAGAGTACCCCTTGGCCACAAATATTCCCTTATACTTCTCTATGCTTCTGTTTACTACCTGCTTTACCTTGAAGATCCATCGTGAACCCACAATTGATTTATTTTCTGGTCTTGGGACCACTTCCCAAACACTGTTATTTACAATGGATTCATACTCCTCCACCATTGCATCAACCCATATATGTTTCTCTACTTCTTCCTCTAAAGAGGATGGCTTAGTATCTACAAGCTAAGTCATTACAACCATGTAGCTAGTGTAATGATTTGGTGACTGTGTCTGCTTGCACACATTTTAAGGAGCACTCACATTCTCCCTCGCATCTTGAACAAGTCTCTCAGCTTCCTTGATCCTTTTTCTTCCTTTTCTGGATGGTTCTGCTTGAGTGGTGGTCTCCACTATCTGCTCCTCAGTTTTTAGCTACTCCACAACTTCTTGAGGTTCCTCCTTTGGAGCTAAAATCTCCTCTTCTGGTGGGATCTGAAGCTCCCTCTCAAGAGAACAACACGTCACTTTCTCCTCATCAAATTTTATATCCCTTCACAAAACTGTTATTCTGAAGGATGGCAAGTACACATGGTAGTTGTGGGGAGTTTCTTTGTAACCTAGAAATACCCCTAATTTTTTTGTCGGCTCTGGCTTCTTCCTTGATTCTTTGGAGACATGGCAGTAGAAAGAGGCTCCAAAAATTCTGAAGTGCGACACATCCGAATTTCTCCCCAAGAAAGCCTCCTCTAGTGTAATCATGCCCAGAATCCGACGAGGAATCTGGTTCTGCAAATAAACTGTTGTGTTGCATGCTTCATCCCACAAGTGCAAAGATAAGCCTTGGTCATGCAACATCGCACTCACTGCTCCCACAATGCCACGATTCTTTCTCTCATCTAGCCCATTCTGCTATGGGTTGTGGGGTGTTGTTAAGTCTCGTCAAATTCCTTCTTTTGCACAGAAAATTTCAAATTCATTCGACGCATACTCACCTCCATTATCGCTCCTGAGAGCCTTCACCTTCTTGTTGGTTTCTTTCTCAACCAGTGCCTTGAATTCTATGAACTTGGAGAATGTCTCATCTTTCTTCTACATGAAGAAGATCCAACACTTCCATTATAAGTGGTCAATAAAAATGACAAATATTTGTGCCTGGTAGTGGAGGTTGTTGAGAAAGGTTCACAGACATCAGAGTGGATCCTTTTTAGAATTGCATGTGCTTCGTTGTCCCGATCATGGAATGTGGATTTTTTGTACTTCCCCAAAGTATATCCTTTGCATACATCGTACTGCTCAAGTGCTCCTTTGGGGAGGCATGTGGTTATCTGCTACATGCTATTTAGGCCATCATGATGCAAATGGTCAAGTATTATATGTCAAAGTTCACCAAAATTGCGTATTTTCACCTTCTCTGCCTTAGTGCTTAATGCAACACAATCCTCCACATATAGCTTATAAAGGTTCTTCACACGAACCCCGATCTGCTTCACCTGTCTCGTGGCTATGTGTATCAGGAATGCCTTTCCTGTGCTAAAAATCACATCATAACCACGGTCTTCCAAAACTGTAACAAAGAGGAGAATTTTCTTTAGGCCCAGAACGAACATGACATCCTTGAGTTTGAGGGGGGAGCCTGACTCCCTCTGAAAGGTGACTATACCAACCTTGGTCATGTTATACCTTCTGTCGCCTCCCATCTCGATGTGGATCTACAAATATTTTTCTTTTAGGTCACCGAAAAATTCTTTACACCTTGTCATGTCGAATGATGCACCTGAGTCCAAGTACCACATGCTCCCCATCACTGTGCGGGAAATGCATGCAATGAGGGTAAATTAAAGCTCGAACTCTGAATCCAAAGCTTCACCTGTTGCTCCTCCCTAGGTTTTCTTGATTTCCTTTTTGTGTGGAAACTTTGTAGCATAGTTCCCAAATTCATGACAATGGAAGCATTTAATTTTTGAAAAAATCTTTCTTCTTTCCCCATTGACTGGATTCTAGTTTGGATTGAGATTTATTCCCTTTTCCCTTCTTTCCTTTCCAACCAATGCAAAGTTTTCTTCATCCTTGCCCTTGGATGAATTCCCATCTCTAGTATTATGCCTTATTTCCTCATGTACCAAATCAGATCATAAGCGCTCCCAACTCAGTAGTTTCTCTCTCCCATTCACCGAATGCTAGCTCTTGGGAAGGCCTAAAAGGGATAGGATTACCAAGTCTTATTCAGGAAAATTTACACCAACCCCGCAAATTGCATCACGACATTTTGTAAACTTGCTCAGATACTACAGAATAATGTCATTCTTCTGCATCTTGATACTTCAAATTTTATCCTTGAGCATCAGCTTCCCATGGTCACTATTATTCTCGAACAATTATGTCAGTGCTTTCCAGATTGCGAATGGAATTTCTTTTCCATGGATATTTGAGACAACGTGATCACATAATCCCTCCAATATTATTCTCCTTACCTTGGCTACATCTTTCTTCCACTGAGCATGGTTTTGGGTATCAAATCCTGGTGGTTGTGCAACATATGTCTTGATGTATTCTAGCGATCCATTTTCATCCAATACAACCTTCGTGCGTCCCTTCCATGTAAAAAAATTAAAGTGGCCTTCCAAGGAATACTCTAGCCTTAGTCCATTGAAGACCACCTTGTCAGTTCTGAAGAAATCTGTACTACATTGATCTCTAGATTCAAGACTCCTTTGAAACAACTTTGAAGTTCCTGCTTTGATACCATGCAGAAATTATGATATAGATTTTCAACTTCTCATGAAGTTTTAATCAAAATCACAAGATGAAAACTACTCTACTACTCTGCGGACATGAATTCGTAATTTAGAACACAAATCTTAGACATGCAATAAGAAATCACACACATGCAACAAGTATTTTTCCTGGGGAGAGAAATTTGTTAAAAACCCTAATGCCTACTTGCATTAATATAATGAATAAATATGTATGAGGATTGCTTTACTCAACTGATCACAACATGCAAGTGCATAACCTATCTCTCTGCTCACTAAGAAAATCTAACCCAGACTTAGTCACTTTCTTCCTCTGCTTGAGCTCCTATTTCCTTGCGTTGTTCCTTGAGAAATTAGGTCCCTATTATTTATGAATTTCTCCAAAATGGATTGCATAATTCCTTAGCTTGATCATTTTATTTCATGCAACACCTGTACACTTAAGACTAGTCTACAACTGATGTTACACTGCCTTGGAATATCCATCAAGCCCAGGGAACTCGAATTCTCTGAATGCACTAGATATTTTGGGCTGATTTATTAGTTAACTGGATGTTCACTGAGTTTGACTTAAGTCCCACTCCACAACTTGACCCTCCACTAGTTCCTTCAATAGTTAGAACTAGTTTAGTGAAAATAAGCCTGAGATATCTGACCTTGATTGCTAAAAATTAGCAATCACACATGCTTAAATGAACACTAACTCCTCCTTCTCAAATTTACGAAGTAATCTGGGTGACACATGCCATGTCACACAAGTTAACTGCATCCAAGTTGTTTGCTGATGTGGAAATTTTAATTTTCTTAATTAAATCAAGGCAAAATCAAATTGATAATTTCTTGCTGCATTTTTCAACAACCTCTTATTGATATATAATAAAATAAATTTTAATTTATTATATTATGTTATCCAATGTCGTTGTGAAATGTTACACCAATGATTAAATATCTGGATGATTAAATAATCTAATGAAGAGATGCAAAATCTGATAATATAACAAATTAATCCAAACATCATATACAAATAAAATAATAAAATTTTAATTTATATGAATATTATTATAAGATATATGTCAATTTTTCGATGAATAACATATTTAAAAATCATAATAATCGCACTGTCACAGGTCGATGTTTCTAAAAAAGAGAAAATATCATACAAAAAATTGGTGCGTCCATAACATAAACAAACATCCGTGCGTTATGTTATATAAAAGCACCATTACGGCATCATTTTTTCATGGTCGATGCCTTTTCAGAAAACGATAGCACCACGGCATTTAATTCTTCAAGCACTGATGCATTGTAATTCTTAAAGCACCAGTGCTTTCATAGAACTAATGCCATGGTGCTACAAGATATTATTTCCAGCCCTAGTCCATTATTAAAATTAAAAACACTAGTTCTTTTATATTCGTATCCCACCGATGCGTTTATACAAATCATACACATTTGTGCTGCGAGTTTAAATAAAGACAAGGTCTAATTTTTTTTTTTTGCTTGCTCAGTGCCATTCTTGAAAAGAAAACCCCGGGGCAGTTTTTGATATATACGCATCGAGGCAGTATACATTTCAGGCACCGGTGTTCTTTTCATTCAGCACCTCGGTGCTTTTAGTTATGTATGAAACCCCAGTGCTTTTATATAGTAGTGCATCGATGTTTATTTTCCATGAAGCGCACTGCTAAAAAAACATCCGCTAAATCCTATGGTCGCCCAAATTTTTTCAATTGTGATGAAGTTCCGTTATAATATCTGCTAAAACATTCGCTACTGCAAACATATGTTTTAGCGGATGTATGTTTTAAAAATATGTTTTTTTGACAATGTTTTCAATTTTATAACACTTAAAAACCTCTGTTATAACCTCCGCTAAAAGATATTTTGGGATTCCAACCTACAACACATCCTTTGCAACCTCGTCTTCTCTCTTTCAAGTCTCCTCTCTCTCAATTACAATGATATCTCAACAATACATAGACACAATACAATTCCCTCATAAAAGGATCATTTCATTCTAGGGAAAAAAAATAATAGTATAACATCTATGGTTAGATCTATGACCTAATGATGAATGGACCACATTGACTATGAAATTACTATATTTTACATGGCAATTTTTTTGAAAAGTTTCTCTTTGGGGGCATTGCCCTCGAACCCTAGCTAGTGAGTGATCCAAAGAGTTGTTGTCGACCCCCCTAGACCCCCGGTGACAATAGTAGGGAGTAAACCCCCCCCACACCCCTATAAAAAATTAGGATCTAAACATAATTGAAAAACACAAGGTTCACTTCAATATACATAAGGGGTTAAAGAAATTGAAGAGATACAATTCACATGTGAATATTTCTAGCACTCTATAGAAAAAAAATAAATTGGCTTATAAGGCTTATTTCCATGGCTACGATAACCAAATTAGGGAATTCATTACATCACTTCAAATGGCAATTGGAGGAGATGAAGACGACTTATAAATAAGGTATTCTTCCAAGTTACCTTGAGGCTATAATTTTTCATATATCTTTAATATAGAGTGAATTAATATTTTCAATATTCCAACAAGATTCCCATGGTCTCCATGTTATTAGTATAGTCAACAAGGATAAGGACGTGTGCTTTTCCAATGAAGTGAAAACAACTATTTTTTTCAACTTTATAAGCTTCAAAGAAGAATGAAATCAAAGTAATTAAATTATGCAAAGAAAACCAATCCATTGAAAACGAATTACATACCCGATAATGTAAATAGAAGAGGATGTTAACAAGACATACAAATTCAAATACAAAATCAAGAACTAGTGAAACAAACTTGTGACTTACAAGTGAAGGATTAAGTGTTGATTCACCAAGTCATTGTTATCATATTCAATGACTCACGACAAAAAAAATTATGGTGATTTAGAAGGGAAAATTAGATCTAAAAAAAATCCTTATCAATAAAGATGAAGAAATTGTGCAAATGCAAAGGAAACTAGAGTGCCAAGATACAAAAGTTCATAAATTTCAACTATAAATAGAAGAGTTGTGACAACAAAATAAAAAATAAAAAATAAAAATAAAAAAAATAAAAAATAAAAAAAGCTCACAAAAGAGAGATTGAAGTATTAGTAAAAAAATATTGTCCAAAGAGTTCAATTTTTGGGCATAGAAAATACTTCCCTACCCTCTCTCTACACGTTTCTGAGCTGTGCTGCTAGGGTTTCTCAGCAGCGTGGCTGCCCCTGCGGTGGCCTGCCTAAGGCCCGATCCAATGTAGACGCAGGGTTCTCCCGAGGAGCCCCCACTGCCGCCTTCTTCTCCAGTCGTTGACGCTTTCAATCAGCTTCTGGCCGGTTTGCCCCAGAAGAAAAAAAGTGAAGCATCTAAATTCGTTAAGAAGCTCGAAGAGATTCTAGAGATCTCTTTTCCTCCAGAGACCCCCATTCAAGTAGCTTTGTCTCTGGCTGATCGTGGTCTCATTGGCCAATTCACGGGAATTTGGCCTTCTCCGAAAACTACTGAGCAATGGGTTAACAGGAACTGGGCTCCTCTGTTCAAGCAAAGTGTTACTTCTTACTTTCTCGGGCGAGGGTTCTTTCTCTTCGAATTCTCTTCCAAAGAAGACAAAGATCTGATCTTCCAAAATGGGTTGTATTTCATGGGCCCTCAGGGCCTCTATCTGAAAAAATGGACTCCGGACTTTGATCCGGCTGTAGATGTTCCCAAGGCTGTCCCGGGGTGGGTTCGGCTCCTGAATCTACTAGTTCATTGCTGGAACTGGGATTCCTTGAAACACATCGGCAACACCCTCAGGAAATTCATAGATCAGGCAAACAACAAGGACCAGTATGACTGTGCTAGAATCTGCGTAGAAGTAGATCTAGAGGTGGGTCTCCCAGAGGCAATGAAAATCAAAGTTGGCAGCTGGTCTCATGTGCAGATCTTGGATTATGAGCAGTTGCCATTCAAATGCAGGAAATGCCATGTTCATGGACACTTTTCTAGAAACTATCCATCCAATGCAGAGCTAGAGAAAGGAAATGAAGAAGGTCGGAATCAAGTCAAGCGTGAAAAAATCAATCACAAAGGACAAAAACTAGGAGGACCCATTGGAAAAGGCCCTCTTCAGTCTAATGCTCAGCGCCCCCCTCCCAAAAAGGCACAAGAAAACAAGTTTGATCCTTTAAGCCAGCAGACAGAAGAAATTCAGGAGATTGAGACCCAAAAACCAGTCTCTCCAAGCAAAGGCACTCCCTCAACCTCCCTTAAAGGAACAAGTGCTGAAGATCCCAAAGGCATGACTATAGAAGATGAGGGAGAAGAACAGGAAACGAACGAGTCAAAGGAGGAAGGAGAAATAGGAGAGTCTCAAACCTCGGTAAGGAGATCCACAAGAGGTCGCAAAACTGACAGGGAAAAAAGAGAGCAGGAGATTTACAAAGACAAGCTACAGGGCAGTCAGCCAAATCTGGAAAAACTGTTAGCCTCAAAGCCTAGGATGACGAAAAATCAGCCTCAAGGCTCCAAGGGAGCCCATCAGAAACATAAATAATGAAGGTCATCTTCTGGAATTGTAGAGGTATGGGGAGCAAAGTTAAGGAAGAAGCCATTAGAAGCTTAATAAGAACAGAATCTCCAGATATACTTCTCGTCCAGGAGACCAAGCTGGAAGACGTAGTCTTCCTGCACGCAAGCAAGAAACTTTGCATCAAAAGTGAAGCAAGAGCAATCTCTGCCTGAGGTGCCTCGGGAGGGATTGGCACTTTATGGAATGCCAGCAAATTTGCAGTCATCTATGAGGCTAGTAATACTCATTGGTTGCTGCTTAAAATGCAGAATCTGGACACCAAAGAAATTTTTTGCCTTTTCAATGTATACTCTCCAGTCAATGTCGGGGGAAAAAAGGGCTGTTGGGATTCTATAAGGCATCAAGCAGACTTGAAAAACCTGGAAAATATAATCATTGCTGGAGACCTCAACCTCACTCTCCACTTGTCCGAAAAAAGAGGAGGTAGCGCAGTCCGAGATCCGGCAAGGGAATGGGCGGAGGATCTTATGCAGGACTGGGATTTGCTGGATATCAAACCTTCCTCAGGTAAGTACTCTTGGTCTAACAAAAGAGCTGGCCCAGGTCATATTGTTGCCAGATTAGATAGATTTTTCATCCAAAGCTCCTTTCTGTTACTAGGATTAGAACCTAGAATGTATATTCTCACAAACAACATTTCAGACCACAAGCCCATAAAGCTAGAACTCCTAGCCCATCTAGATCTGGGCCCTATTCCTTTCAGATTTAGTCCCCTCTGGGTCAAGGAGCCAGACTTCATGCAAATAGTCACGGATTGTTGGAGACAGCCAGTCAAAGGATCTCCTTTCTTTGTCTCAGAGGAAAAGCTTAGAAGGGTGAAAGGAGCTCTAAAACGTTGGGCCAAAACCCTGTCCAATCCTGCTTCAGAAAGAAAAACCATCAAAGCCTCTCTTGCCTCTCATCAAATTCAAATGGAGAACGCTATTGTCACAGAGGAGCTGCTAGATCAAGAGGCTCAGCTGCAGCAGTGTTTTCATAAGGCCTGCTTAGCTTAAGAAGAATAATGGAGATTAAAATCTTGAAATCTCTGGCTCAAAGCAGGGGACAGGAATTTTGCTTTCTTTCATAAACAAGCCTAGGCTAGGAAATGCTTCAACACTATTTCTAAGATCAAGGTGGAAAACGTCACCCACAAGGAATTTGAGGACATTAAGAAAGCAGCCTTTTCTCACTTCCAAAACTTGTATAGTGAGGACACGGATCCGGACCAATATTCAGATCTGTTAGAAATTATTCCTTCTTCAATCTCTCCTCGCATGAACGAGATCCTTGAGGCCAAAGTCACTAAAGAAGAAGTTAAAAAGGCCCTTTTTTCCATGGATCCGGATAAGGCCCCTGGACCGGATGGGTTTTCTGCCAGGTTCCTCCAAGTTTGTTGGTTGATAGTTGAAAAGGATCTTTTCAAAATGGTTCAAAAATCTCAAAATAGTCAGAAAATAGGAGGCAGCACAAACTCAGCTTTTTTAGCCCTCATCCCCAAGGAAAAAGGTGCCAACAACTTCAGCAGATTCCGTCCGATTTCCTTATGCAATACAAGATACAAGCTAATCACCAAAGTAATTGCAAATATACTGAAGCTCATTCTTCCCAAAATAATATCGGAGAACCAAGGAGGCTTCATCCAAGGAAGGCAGATCGTGGACAACTTCACCCTTGTCCAAGAGGCAATTCACTCGAGTCTTCATCGAAAAGAACAAGGTATGGTGATCAAACTCGACTTAGCAAATGCCTTTGATCGAGTAAATCATAGCTTTATGTTAAAATTCATGAGCAAGTTTGGTTTTGGAGTAAACTTCATTAAATGGACCCGAGCATGCATCTCGGAGCCATGGATTGCTCCTCTTGTAAATGGAAGAGCAACTGAATTTTTTAAAGCTTCGAGAGGGCTTAGGCAGGGGTGCCCTCTCTCCCCTCTGCTCTTTGTCATCCAAGCCTCTGTCCTCAGCTTCCTACTAGACAAAAAGATGCAAGATCAAGATATTAATGGATTGTGTATTGCAAGAGGGGTCAAAAACATAAATCACGCCTTATTTGCGGATGACACTCTGTTATTGGGAGCTGCCACTCTTTCCTCTACCACCAAATTCAAAGTAGTATTGGATGAATTCTGTGAGGCCTCAGGCAGCGTCTTAAATAAGAACAAATGTCATATATTCAGTTGGAACACATCGCCCAGATTGCTCTCTGCCATCTCTAGATGTTTGGGCTTTGCAGCCTCCTCTTCTTGGACCTCTTTCAAATACTTGGGCCTTCTTGTTTATCATAAAAGACCTGCAAGCAAAGACTGGCTCCCTCAACTCGAAAAATTCAAGACCAGGATCCAAGCCTGGGGATACTCCTGGCTCAACATTGCTAGTAAATCTGTCCTAATAAAATCTGTGCTCACCAATCTCCCTCTATTTCAATTTGTTGTGCTTCTCGCTCTGGAAAGCATCTTAAAAAAATGGAGGAGTACATTCGAAGGTTCTTTTGGAAGGGAGGAAAATAGAATGAAAACAAGATTCCCCTTATCAGTTGGGAAACCATCTCCAAGCCATTGTGGGAGGGTGGTTTGAATTTCAAAAATCTCTATCAGCAGAATGTAGTTATGGCAGCGAAGATAATTTGGAAGATCGTTGCACCCAAGCCAGGTTGGGCTCAATTGGTTCTCTGGAAAAATTATTTCAGAGGTCCTCGATCTAGCTGTTTGGACAATGTGATCCATCTACCTAACTCGTCTTTCCTTAAACTGTATGTTAAAGTTGCTCCTTTAGTCAAAGCGCACTCCTACTGGATTCCAGGAAACAACGAAAAGATTAACATCTGGACTGATAAAATTATGAATATGGAACCTATTGAAGACAAAACCTCCATAAGAGCGCTGCGCTACTGGATGGATGGAGAGGGGCTGCGTTCGTTGTGGGATATCTCGCTGTGGAGCGATTCTGTTTGGGCAAGTTGGAAACGTATTGAGGTGCCGGCTAATCTGATAAACGAATGGTCCACGCTGCTGGAGCTCCTTCATGGATTGGCGCCTTCGCACATAAGGAAAAGAGACTTGAGAGGCTTGGGACCAAATGCCAGAGGCTACGCTGTCTCCATGGGATATGCTAAGCTGAAAGAGAGACCATACGTCCCCCCTGACCCAGCACCTTGGCATGGTGTCTGACTTTTTCCTTCGTGGCCCAAAGTCGACTTTTTTGCTTGGCTTCTTTGCCATGGAAAAATCCTAACGTATGACATCCTGCAGAGGAAAGGATTCTACGGCCCCTCCATATGTTCGTTGTGCAATGAAAATGAAGAGACAGCAGTCCACTTAATGCTAGATTGCAGTTTCTCTAAGCAGATTTGGCTCTCCTACATTCACAATCTGGATCCCAGCGTTTCACTTCCTTGTTCCATTGCAGATCTTTTTTCTAATTGGGAAAACAGGTATCCTGGCCCTCCACCTAAAAACCAGGTAATCAAAACTGCATGGTCTGTCCTTCCAAAGGTTATTTGCTGGCAGATCTGGCTAGAACGAAATAGAAGAATTTTCAAAAATAATAAACAGAATCACAAGGCCTTAGAAATCAAGATTAAGTGTCATCTAAAAGAGTGCTTAACTGATTTAAAAGATGATTATAATCTTAGCCAACAGGACATTACTTGGGGATCATTCCTTGACTTGCAATTTCAAACAACAGTTAGAAACTTCCCTCCTTCCAAAGACTGGCAAATAAGAAAATCTGAAACTGACTTTCAAGACTAGCTCTCATCTCAATCAAGACACTCTCTCTTTTTTGATGGGGCAGCAAAGGGCAATCCGGGCAAAGCTGGTGCAGGAGGCGTTGTTGTAAGCCCAGTTGGGGAAAAAATTCACTCCTTTGCTTGGGGGCTTGGCCATTCATCCAGCATTCAAGCTGAGGCTTTGGCTCTCTTCCAAGGGCTCAAGATTCTCAAAGACTTAAATATAAGTGAAGCTAATGTTATTGGAGATTCCCAGATCATCATAAATGCAATGGTCTCCAACTCCCTAGCTTTAGATCTTAAACTGGCAAGGCTGATAGCCAGAATTAAGGGTTTGGAAAACACTTTTCAGAAGCTGAATTACTATCATGTGCTGAGAACTCATAATAAAGAGGCGGACATTGAAGCCAACAAATCTGCCCTCCTCTCTGCTGGGGTCAAGATGAAAGACGAAGAAGAATCATGGTAACCCATTCCATAAGCTGATTGTTGTCATGTTTTACTGTTTGCTCTTAAATCAATTTGTATGTATCTTCAAGTTGGGAAAAATCTCTAAAATTGAATATATAGATACCTCATCAAGGAGGAAGTCTCCAAGCTTTAGCTGCATTCTCAACCTTATCGGTGAGGTGCAACAGGATATAGACATCCTCAATGTAACCAGATTTTTGACATTTAGGCCAAGATGAATATAACTACTCCATAACCGTTATTGTAAAAAAAAAAAAATATTGTCCAAAGAAAATGAAATCGCTTATTTGAGAAATCATAATAAAACTCTATTTACAAAAATGAAGGAGATGAAGACACAACAAATAACCAAAACCATGGATAAGGGTATTAGCACCAATTCAATCAACATGGAAAAACATAATGTTGTCATTAATGAAATCTTATTAGTAGAAGAGCTTCCAAAAGTTGAGTTCAAGATTCAATGATAAATCAACATCTTCAAACTAGGTGATACTTGATGTACCATTGATCACAATTGATGACATAATATGTTAGTTAAAGGATGTTGTCACACTAGTAAATACAAAAATATAAGATATTGTCACGATGTGACAATTAAACCATCAAAAGAGTAAACCAAAGATTAAGAATGATATGCCTATTAGGAAATTGCATTAACACCCAAAACATACAATTCTTAGTGCACCTGAATAAACATATCGGCAATCCCATGATATTTAACCAGATTCCATTGTGTACTTATATGTTGAAGCATCCAAATGTTTATACATCTTAAAATCAATAACAAAGAATATATAATCTAGAATCTCATCATCAGAGAGGTCTTGAAAGAATCCATCTTTGTTGGACTAATCCTTTTTTGATGCAACAATATTATTCAAGAATTAAAAGAAATTATCACCTCATGCCCTCAAATTTATCAAATAGGAGAAAGATATAAGATGGTTGTTTTGGAAACTATTTTCCTTGTCCATGTTTTGAGGGGAAAACATTTTTAAGGTACATACCACTTTGTAATGTTGTATAACATAATATATTATGTAGGCATGTAGATCAATATTCTACATTTATTATATTGCAATTAATAATAATCATACCTTTTCTTGAAAGACATGGAGCATCAAACCTTACATGTTTTCATACATGTCCATTGTAATATATATATATGAGATTACTTTATACATTCATTATTTTCTCAACCAATATTACTAAACCACTAAGTTTAATTTAGTCATTGTCTAAACCCAACTCACTAGTAAATTGCGAAAAAATCCGAAGTTATCTCAACATCACCATCATCCCATGAACCATCATAACCCCACATCTGAGTGGGACCAACAAGGTAGTCTTCATGATTGCACCATAGAAGATGAATATTTGAATGGATATACACTAGATTTTGTGTTTTTACTGGGTAAGTCAATTCCTCTTATTAGTCCCTACCGTTAGGCATGGGACTATAGTAATCGAAATTGATTGTGAAAAATTAGTTTGTCTCTCAATAACGCTATAGTTTTTAGCTTTAATGTCCACTGAGCAAGTTTGAGCATAGTTTTTAGTTTATTGTCTTATTGGCCTCTTCCCGAGACAGAGACACTATAACTATATATCATGTTCAATATGTTAGGTTGTTATTTTTTACACTGAAACTAATGTTAGCATTAGTTTAATTACACTAAATGTTGCATGAAATCCCTTGTTCTTATTGTGAATAAGTGAGTATAATTGTCACCTTGCCACATGCAAAACCATGGCCATGCCCACTTGTACCTGCCCATGTACAAAATGAATACAGTTTTTGTGGGAAAAATATTTGTGGCCTTCCTCCTTTGTTCAAGACCTTTGTTCAAGAGGAATTGGCCACAAAAAGTCTGATTCCCATGCCCTCGCCCTCGCCCTCAAAAGCCCAAGACCTCTGTACCTTTCCCTCACCCTCAGAAGGCCAAGACCTCCGAACCCTGTGGTTAACATCGATTTCAAAGTGTGTTAAGCAAGGCAAGCTCTCAATCAATCCCTACAAGCTCTCAATTAATCCCAGCAACGGAGCCCTGCCCAGAAATTCTGAGGTGTTGGCAGTCTATGCAAAGAGCCCTGCCCTAGGGTCTACAGGACTTGTAATCCACAGTATTTGGATATCATTACACATATGACTTTAGAAGAGTGTGATCCATCTGACAGGTTTGTGAAGCTTGTAGACTGTGGACATGTATTTGAATTAAGTGGGCTAGATACTTGGATGGACATGGACGCTGCAGTCGCTGATCACGATGTTGTTGCCATCAAACTAAAACAATAGTAAGTATAAATATTGCGATGTTGTTGCCATCAAGTTAAAACAATGGTAAGTATAAATATTGCGAGTTCTCATTGTTCTATAATATCTTGATTTTGAATTAAAGATTGCTAAACTATATTATGAAACTTCTAAAATGCTTTAAACCTGGTACCCACAGGTATTCTGGTGTCCAGGCTGAAGCCTCTGTGCTAAAGACGAAACATATAAACATGGTACCCACACATATTCTGGTGTGGAAGCCGAAGCATATAAACCTGGTACCCACACATATTCTGGTGTGGAGGCTGAGGAAGGAGGCAAAGTACCCACACGTCTTCTAGTGTCGAGGCCAACTTTCTTAAGTGGTTTAAAATCTACCTGTGAGTCTCATAGCTAATGGTGTTTTTTTTAAAGAAAAACAGGTAGTAAAATATCAATATTATTCAATAAAATGTCTAATGGTCACAAAACGACAAACACGTAAGAAGTTGTAGGCGAAATTCAAAGGGTGTAAGCAAAACTGTGTGTGAGACTAACTAAGACTACTCGACACCGTATGGGCAGTGGGTCATGCTCCCTACAGCGACCCCTATCGGGTGCTTAGACTGATGGAGGAATTAAGAGAAACCCAGTTACAATTATAAGGAACAAATTAACAACCCCAACATATAATTAAATGGCGGATATCAAATACCATCAGTTCCAGTTGATGAATTGTGTGGCCATGCAAAAACAAAAATAAATAAACTATACAGATAATCCTGAATATCAATCACAGTTTGACAAATAATAATGCCAGTCCATGACCACCGAAACATGGTCGTTCTACCAGGAAATACTTGTAATTTTTGAATATAGATAATTGATGCAACATCAACCCTTTTTGTTTAGAGGGCTTACTTTTTACACTTTAAATTTTCTAATATATTAAGTGTGAATAATTTTTTTAAAAATATTGTTGATTTTTATATTGGTAATAAAACATAGAAATAAAATAAAAAGTCATGATAAAAAAGAAAAAAAATTATCTTCTAAAAAATAATAATAATAATAATAATAGGAGATTTTTTTTAAAAACCACATAATTTAAAGAAAAACAATAAAATAAAATATTATGATTAAAAATTTTAAATTAAAAATAATAATAATAATAATAAAAATAAAAAAATAAAAAAAATAAATATAAATAAATAATAATAATAATATATATATATATATATATATATATATATATATATATATATATATATATATATATATATATATATATATATATATATATATATATATATATGAAAATTCAAATTGTAATCCAAAAAACAAAAACAAAAAATTGAAAAAAAAAACATTTTAAATTTTTTTTTTAAATTAAAAATTAGAAAAACATTTTAAAATAATTAATTAATTATCATTATTATTATTTTTAAATCGGAATATATATATATATATATATATGCAAAATATGCCAACTCCCGCGTGCTCGGCAAAGAGGCCCTGCAGGCACCAAGGGGTGGGCCCCATTTTTATTTTTATTTTATTTATTTTATTATTGTTTAATTTAATCTTTTATATATATATATATATATATATATATATATATATATATATATATATATATATATATATATATATATATATATATATATATATATATATATTTTTTTTTTTTTAATTTAAAAATTTTAATTTATTTATTTATTTTTATTTTATTTTTTTAATACAATTAAAATAATAATAATAATAATAATTAATTATTTTAAAATGTTTTTTTTTTTAATTTTAAAATTCTTTTAATTTTAAAATTCTTTTAATTAAAAAAAAACATAAAAATTGAATTAATTTTTTTTTTTTTTTAATTTGATTTTTTTTTTTTAAATATTATTTTAAAATGTTTTTTTTTTTTTCAAAAATTTCAAATTTTTTTGTTTTTAATTTTTTTTTTTTTAATTCAAAATTTTTAAATTTTAATTGATTTAATTATTTTGTATTTTGGTTATTTTAATTATTATTATTATTATTTTAATTTTAATTTTAAGTTTAATTATTTTATTTAATTATTTAATTATTTATTTATTTTATCATTTTTTTTAATTATGGGTTTTTTTTAATTTTAAAAAAAAAATGATTTTTTTTTCTTCTTTTTTTTTTGTTTTTGTTTTTAAGGGGGTTACAGTTCTTGTTCTTTGAGGTCTTGGAGATATTCGAAGGAGTTTCCAGAGGTCGAGGCTACATTTTGATTTGAACCTTGAGGGTTTTTAGAGGTCCCAAATCTTCCTTTGTTGCACCCTTTTTTTCTGTGTTTTCCATTGTTCCTCCTAAAATCCTTTTTTCACCTCTCCCTTCTTAGGTTAGGCCTTTCTACAACCCCTTACAAAGTGGCCATATTCATGGAAGAATATGCACTTGAAAGAGATCTACTCATAGTCAAGAACTTGTAAATGACTCCATCTACTTTAGGTTAGATTGATTTCTGAATGAAGCCCTTCTTCTATATCCACCTCCACACATATTTTGGTGCAAACAAATTGGTGTCCTTTTGGTTTAGCTTGATCTATGTAGTTACCTGCACTCTCAAGTAATCATCGCTCTAGCATGATAGAGGAAGCCACAATCGTTTAACACAAACTGGAACTACATTAGGGATATCTTCATCCATATCAAAATCAAGAGACCATGCATTGAGATATAGTAATCTAGATTTGAAAAAATATGGACTGTTTCAGAAGATGATGTCTCTATCCTCTTTGAATTCGAAGAGGAAGGCAAAAAAACCGATTCTGAGTGCAAAAATACAATTGTTGCATTTCATCTTCAGTTTCTAGTTCTTCTCCATCCACTACTCCATCGATTTCGGTGAGGGCTACATGCTTGTAAACTTTCCAATCAAAGCCTGATCTGCAAAAGACAAAGTGGTTTTGCAGAATGCAATCGACAGTGTGACCAACGAGATATTTTATGTTTGCTTCACAAATTTTGTCAGTTGACCTTTAGAGCAAGATTTCTTCCGTAATCCAACCATTAATGCTTGAAAAGTTTCCAGTCCTTCATTGGGAGGGAGTGGGGATCCCCCTCTAAGTCTGCCACCATGAGCGTTCAACTGAGATCTCGTCGTTGTCATATGCAAGCTTAGGGTTATGGTTTCAGAGTTGTAGATTTGTCCCATGTGATTTAGAGCATTATTGTTAGAAAGTTTTATTGACTTCAAATATATTGATTATTTTATTAATTATAATAAAAAAGAATTATTGTTTGTTTTCTTTATTAAGTGTTGATATTGTGTCATTTTATTCTATAGTTTTTATTTACTATCTATTATAAAGAATGAAAAATAATGTATTAATATATGTGACACATCTCTTAGAAACAAATATTAGACATTTGAGTCAATTTTGTTTTTCATAATTTTTTAGAGTAATTATATTTTTATTTTTATTCTCAATAATTATCATAATTTAAATTTAATGTAATTAATTTATTTCTTTTAAATTATTTCTTTAAAGTGATTATATCTAAATCTTACAAATAGTCTTTTAATTTTAGTGGACAAATTATAAAAATAAAAAAATAAAAAAAAAAATAAAAAAATAAAAAATCCTTCCAATTTCCTATAACATAATTAAAAAACTATATTATCTTAATCTAAACACTCACACAATAATCTCCATCTCCACACTATTTTTGTATATGTTAAATAAACCTAATCAAGTCAACCTATACACATATTTTGGTAAAAGTGACACTTCCATTTTCCTTTTAAAATAAATATTAATATCTTATAAAATAATTTAACTGTAGCTTAGTTCAACTAAAGCACCTTATAAAAATATTTTAATATTACTCTTTTATAAAATTACATAATACATCTTTTTATATAGTTATTTTTCCTATATAAATTATATATTTAATATTTAATATATATATAGCTGGAGATTTTTTGCATGATTCAGATTCCTTTATTTTGTTTTATTTCCTTGTTATTATTGGCCTTTATCTTCTTATTAATATTGCCCTTTATGAGATGGAACATCATCCACTATCTTCTAGAGTTTCATTAGAAAATATTGCCCTTTTATGAGATGGAACATCATACACTATCTTCTAGAGTTTTATTAATATTGCCCTTTATAAGATGGAACATTTAGATTTTACTACATCCTTTCTCTTCTTTTACTACATCCTTTCTCTTCTTTTATCTTTTATGAGATGACACGTCGTCCACCATCCTCTAGAATTTCATTAGAAAATCTATAAATTCATAATAGTCTTGGTTGCATGTTCTTCTAGTAAGTAATTTGGAGGTTTCTCACACGGAAAGTTATGGAATATATATTCTACTTTGTTTTAGTCCTATCAAACTATATTAAAGTAGAAAATATTAAAGATTTATTGATGAAAAAATTGGTGAGTTGGGAACAATACTATCTTTTTGTGACGTTTTAAAATTTTAATGAATGATAATGTAGGACCATGTGGAGATGTTTTTTTCTAAAAGTGAAAAAGATGAAAAAACAAGTTTTTAAATGAATTGATTTTTATTTTTTTATTTTTTATTTTATTTTTTATTTTTTTTAATATAATTATAATTTTTTCATAAAATTATTAAAGTTAAAAAATAATAAAAATAATTAAATTTATTAAATATTAATTAATTATATATATATATTCACCATCATAATTTTTTTTTCAAGCAAATATACTATATGACTTGGATCTAAATTGTATATAGTCTTTATTATTAGCCTCAAAATAAATAGTCATCAAAATATACTATATGACTTGGATCTGAATTGTATATAGTCTTTATTATTAGCCTCAAAATAAATAGTCATCAAAATTATTATAGTATTAGATAATTTTGAATTGATGGGTTAAAAAAAATTTCTATCACTTATAAAATATATTATTTTTTAAAATAAAATTAATAAAAAAAATATTTACATAAATTTTTTTTTAAATTAATTTAAAATAAGGAAAAAGTTAAAAATGACTTTCAATTTAATAGGATCTCCACTTGTTAAGAAAAAATCTTTATTACTTAGATTATGGGTTGAATAATATTTTAAAATCTATATCCATGAGAATGTTCGGTCTTTCACCTAACCTTTTCTTTAGTTCCCTGTAAAATCACATATACATAATTTATAATGCAATTTATCTTGGAAGTCAATACCATTAAAACTAAGAATACATGTAAGTTAACAATATATTAATAATTATTGTTATTTCATGGCTTTCCTCAATAAGATTTCATTAGAATTACAGTTATACTGCCTGGTCTTCGTGCCTGAAGGATTACTATAGCGGGCTGGTCCCATTTTAATATGACATACACTGTCATGTGTCTATTACCTGGGCGGTGCTATTTTAATATGACATACACAGTCATATGTCCCACTTTAATATGACATACACAGTCATATGTCTATTACAGAATTATTTTGTGAGGCATATTTAACTATTGGAGCAACCTATTGGTCCTTTGACTGTGGGCTTTGATTGGCTCGGTGTTCTTAAAATTTTCTCTCCTAGGTAATGCTTCTTTAGCATGTTTTCTTGCTGGACTGTTTAAAAGGAGATATCAGCAACTCATACATTTTAAATTTGAACAGCAGATTCTCCATTCGAATAGGGTTAAAGACAGATTTTGATTCAGAACAGGAATGTTTTTTTCTTCTCTGTAAATGCTTTTTGTATACAAACTCTTGGGTTTGTCTTCATAGAACACATAGTACTTGTGATTCTCATTGTAATTTTGTACTCAACTGCAGTAATAAAATTACGCTTTTTTCTCTGGGAAAAAAAAAGATTTCATTAGAATTAATATATAGATTCGTGGTTAAGTTTATCGAATCATTTATTCGGAGGGTGATAATATTTCATTAGAATTAATATATATAGCTTCGTGGTTAAGTTTATCGAATCATTTATTTAAAGAACATCGTGATAGACTAACCATAATTGCAGTACCATCTTCATTACAATGGCATAATTGCAATATGATCACTCCAGCGGATGCGTCAAATATGATTTCACATGATTCGGCGATCAATGTGCAATTCACGATAATAATCATTAATATTCAAGTCTTACCATCATACCATGAATTATACCACGAATTACATGGTATGGGCCTATAAGTTGTTTAAAATTACAACCAATAGCATTTAAAAAAAAAAAGTTTTACATTCTGAAATTGAAAATTATTTAATAAGTTTGACCAAAGTAATGCATGGTCAACCTAAAACCAATGCATAATAATTGCATCAGAATGTATAATAATAAAAATTTTATATTTAAAAAAAAAACCTAGTCTTTTAAATATTGGATAAATACAAGTTTAAAATGGATTTACCTTAATTTAATTTCAAAAAATAATGTTAGCTATAGTTTTTTTTTTTTAATGTTGTCCCAGACTTATGTACATACACATATGTAATTATTTATTTTTCATTGCCAATTTTACATGAAAACATTTTCTCTATATTGAGTTGTACAACACCTAGCTAGAGTCCAATCATTTTTGTTCATTGTATTAAAAAAAAGAATCATTTAAAAAAAATTCATTAATAGTTTATGAACATAAATATCCATGACGTGTACACATGTTGGTTTGAGTGGGGTTTAGTTCCAATAGGTTTTATATTCAAACCTTATGCAAAGGGTTTAAGGATGGAAGCCACTTTTGGGGTGGATTAAACTGTCCCATGGGATGTCCAACCTCGACCAAGCCTCCCACAATCCTAGCGATAACATCCCACTTCAAGTATATCTTTCTTCCATCCAATAAATAGGTTGGCCTTGACTTAGGCTTGACCTAATTACAGACTAACAAGATACCTCCAAACAAGGCCTATGTCTTGTATCTTGCATGTTGGACATCAATATGTGAGGATAGGTGCCTGACACATGTTTGGTGTGTGTAATGTTCACAAGACACCTAACAAACACATGTTCAACACATGCCCTCATCATGTCCCCCTTAAAAAAGGTATGTAAGCCATAAATACATGTTTTCCTTTTCATTTGAGCTCATTTCACTCAATAAGGTGGAGGTGTTGGATGTTTTAGAGTGTAGATGAGGGTTATTATGTAGTGTTAGAAGGGATTCCAAATGTTGTGCATGTGGATTTGCCCACCAATAATCAAGTTTTTTCCTATAGGAGTCCATTTCTTTCCTCATTTCATAAAAATCATGGCTCAATCAACATGAGTAGTTGGAAAAAGTTAATGGAAAGAGAGGGGCTACAACAATAGCTTCAAATGTTGAAAAAACTTTTTTTTTAGCAAAACAACATGTTCAAGGGTAAAATTTGTATGGTTGAACTTGTATCATGATCATGTAAAATTGTAAATTTTTTAGTTTTTAAATTCTAAGAAAAGTTGAATCTTTGTCCATATTTCATTTTTGTACGTGTAATTTACTAATTTGTTATATTTTTGTCTACAATGTGTCCTTCATGTTGTGTTTTTTGGGTAGTCTTGTCTCACTAATATTTATGTTCCTTGCCCTCGTTTTTTTTTCCATTTCCATTTCCATGACCAACACATACTTAAAAGTAAATCTTTGTTATTATTCTTGTCATATAGTAAAGTTAACATCTCTTTTTTTTTCTATTTCTAAAAACATAAATATATATTTATTGTAAACATGATTTGTAATTTTTTAACTCTAAATCCTATTCATGTATTTTTTTATTTTTATTTTTAAATGTAAATTCTATTTTTTTTTTAAATATTATTTAAAGTTAATCTAACAACATCTCCATCATAAGTAGCAACCTAATGATATTATTTTTCATTTTTAATATTTATATCTAATTATAATTTAGCGAGCAACCAATGATATTATTTTTCATTATTAATATTTATATCTAATTGTAATTTAAATGATATGTTAGGTATATGTTCAAAAGAAGGTTTGATTATAATGATAAATTAATAATATTTATTTGCAATTTAAACATTTTGTTTTAAAATTTATTAAGGAAAAATTGTATTATAACACAGTTTTAAAGGATAAAACAACATTTAAAAAACTATAAAAAGGTTATTAACTTTATTTCAAAATTAAATAAATAAATAACTTTTTATTATAACTAGTATAAACAAATATGAACAAATTCTTATGAGCTTTCCTACATTATTATGAAAAGAAACAAATTCTTATGAGCTTTCCTACAATATTATGAAAAAAAAAATATTCTTTGTAATATTGAGAAAGTTAAGATGAAAACCTTTTCTAAAAATACTAAATAAATGTAGATATTAAATTTCAATTTTATAATATTTATGATAATATTAATCTTTTAACTCACAAAATAATAAAAATTTAGATAGTTTTTTTTTCAATTTTATTAAATATAAAAATAAACTTTTAAAGTAAACCAAATAACTTATATTTTATTTATAAAAATTAATAAATCAATTTTTTTAATAAATTATTATATTAAAAAAAATATTATTATATAAAATTAGCAAAAACAAATTAAGCATTCTCTAATATGAATGATTTAAGAGCTTTTCTATTAGAACAAAGTTACCGATCAAACGAGAAAAATACCTAGTACTAGTTTTCTTGAGGTAGAAAAAAAACACCCAATTTTGAAAAGTGGTGATGACAGAATCACCTTTTTTTTAGCATATTTTTGGCACTTTTAATTTTGCTTATGATTTTTTTTTAAATGTTATTATTAAGTGTGGATAATTTTTTTTTAAATGTTGTTGATTTTCATGTTGGTAACAAAACATTAAAATAAAATAAAATAACATTGAAAAAAAAAAAAAAAAAAAAATATATATATATATATATATATATATATATATATATATATGAAAAAGAAAAACCATCAAAATGTAAAAATAAAATAAAATTATCTTGTAAAATAATAATAATAATCACGGATCTGATGTTTAAACCATATGACGGAGGTAGCGAAACTCACTTGCGCAGCACAGCGCCATGGGGCTAGTCCTATAGCACTTAAATGCTCCAGTTGCTCGCCTCAAGTCAACATTACTGCCTCTGACCTTCGCCTTAACGCCTGTCCGGTCCACAACCCTGAGCTCTGCTTCATGGCGTCGCGCCCTCCTTCGTTGTCATTCTCTTCCTGCCACCTTCGATTCTCAGTCTTCTCTGCTCCGAGTTCCCCTTCGCCCCCTGAGGTGCACCGTGACCTCCATCTTCTGTTAGCTTCGACACCTCATCGCTCCTGTTGTCCTACTGTCTTGCAGCCTTTGCACACCAACCTCAACGCTCACTCGACCTCAACGCCTCCACAAGTTAGCCTCCCTTACGCTCATTCCTGCTCCAACATGCCGCGGAGGCATAGAATGCGTTGTCGTCGTGGTCAAGGCAGGGGCCAGTCCTCATGCCTGCCCATCTCAATTCACTCATACAGTCGCTCCCCGCCTCCTGAAGACAATTCATCTCATTTCCATTATGATTGCTCTCTAGAAAAACCTCGAGATACAGCCACCATCACTGTCAACTTTCAGGAGACAACTTCGAGCTCTGCTGGGTCAGGTTCTAGAAAACGTCCCAGGAAATCTACAATTTCTCTAGCACCCCCTCAGCACTCTCGGAAATCTGAAGCTCTACTGGTCAAACTAGGAGCGCACTCCTTTAACAGTGAAGGTAGCGGAAGAGGTAGTCCAGAACGCTCGGTGGATGAGAAGAGGAAAGGTAGTGGCAACCTTGTGCGCACCACCACCACGCCCGAACCCAAAGCACAACACTCGAATAAAGACGAGGATTCTTCTAATGATTACAGGTGTCTTATCATTGAGGAGCCTCTGCCACAACCTCATGACACATAGCATGACATGCAGCCACAACAATGAGAGGTTTCCTCTCTCTGTTTTGTTTAATTTCTCTGATATCATGTATTTCCTGAACAATTTGGCAAACTCTTGGTCTTTTCTGGCTAATGCTGGTTTCCCTACTAAGGGCAGCGATTTTTGGACCGATTTCCCCATCTGGGGCGGTCATATTTTTGTCTTTTTGAACTCTGCTCCCTCCGGATTTGCCTAGCATAACAATTCTGGATGCAAGCTTCGACCTGTATATTATGTTCATATTAATAGAATAGTCTTATTTAGAAAAAATAATAATGGATTTTTTTTTCAAAAAAACATATAATTTAAAGAAGAAGAAAATTAAAAAAACAATAAATAAAAATAATTATGATTAAAAAATTAAAAAATTTAAACAAAAAAAAATTAAAATAACTAAAATACAAAAATTTAAAATAATAAAAACTTATATATATATATATATATATATATATATATATATATATATATTTAAAATTTAAAATAAAATTGAAATAATTTTTTTAAAATAATTAAAATTCAAATCCAAAAAAATTAAAAATTAAAAATTGAATGAAGAGATCATGGTCCCTCATGAGCTGAGGATTGTTGTGATCTGTCTCTATGAGATCTTCACTGCTAAGCTTAAGACCAATGATAGGTGGTCTAAAGACATTAAATGCAATATTGGAGTTAAGCAAGGGTATCTCCTATCCCCTACCCTTTTTGGCATATACATCAATGAGCCAGAGGAGTGTCTAGAATTTGCGAGATGCAAGGGCACCGAGCTTGCTGGTGTTCTCATTACTCTTCTCCTCTATGCCGATGATATCGTTCTTCTTGAAAAAATCCATGATGACCTTGACAAGCAGCTCCAGATTCTTCATGACTACTGCTCCAAGATGGGTATGATAAATCCAAAAAGATCACCCATGGTAGTTTCGTGTATAATAACCAGTGCTTAGAGTAGGTTTCTTCTTATAAGTATTTGAGAATTAGCTTCCCTCATCATCTCAACTGGAATTATAACATCAAGAAAAGGATTATTGGGGGCTGGAAAGCCTATTGTGAGCTTGAAAACAGTTGTAAGTCGGTCGATCTTTACATTTGGAGTAAAAAGAGGTTCTTCTTTGAGACCCTCGTCACCCTTGTTGTCTTATACAGATGTGAAGTTTGGGGTTGCAGTATATCCAAAGAGTCATGGAGGAAGATTGAGATGATTCAAAAGCAATTCATCACCTACAACCTTAAGATCAAGGGAAATCCTCCCTATCCTATCCTCTTGATCGAATCTGGTTTGTCCCCCATCGAGAGTACGACTATGTTTAGATATCAGAAGCTTAACAACATGGAATAAAAAAGGCTCCCGAAAATTGCTTCTAATTGTAGTAAAAAAACCTCACCTTTGCCTCAAGTGCAGGTCACGGCATAAGGATGCCGAGTCTTGGCTCAACCATTGGGGAATTAAGGAGGATCTCAGTATCGAAAGCAAAGATAATATCAAAAATATTATTACCTCCAAGTTTAAGGACAAGCCATGGAAGGATCAGGAGCTGGAAGGTAAAAGGAAGCTAAGATACTATAAGGAAGTGATCAACCCCACCCTTGATAATCATAATTATCTCTTTGTGTTGTCCAACAATAAGAAAAAGATGAACATCGCTAAGATAAGAACTAATTCCCATGAGCTTCGGAGTGAGACTAGGCGGTGGTCTATCCCCAAGACCCCTTGGAATGATAGAATCTGTCAGAAATGCAATTCTAAGCAGGTGGAAGATGAAAATCACTTCCTTTTAGACTGCCCCACTCTTACTCTCATTCGCTCTCAATTCCCTACTATCTAACACACTTCCAATCTTCTTGACCTATTAAGTCATCCCACCTATAGCGATCTTAGAGCACTTATTACCCTTCTCTTCGACCATAGAAACAAGATTTTGAAGAATCAAACTTAGATTCTTTCTCGTATCTTAAGGTCCGATAGACCGCATTGGTCTTAGCGAACATTAACCATCATCATCATATTAAAAAAAAAAAAAAAAAAAAAAAAATCACATTTAAAAATAAAAAATACAAAAACAAAATATGCCAACTCCCGCTTGCTAGGCGGCCAGGCCCCACAAGCACCAAGGGGTGGGCCCCATTTTTATTTTTATTATTATTATTTTTGATTAATTATTTTAATATTTAATTATTTTTTTTTTTAAATCATTTCTTTATTTTATTTTTATTTATTTTTATAATTTTTTTTAATTAGAAAATAAATAAATAAATAAAAAGATTTTTTTTTAATTTTTTTAATTTTTTTTTTTAAGAAGAAGAAAGAATTTTGCGTTTTTTTAATATTATTTTATTTTATTTTTTATTTATTTTTATTTTTTTAAATTGTTTATTTTTTTTAATTCAAAATTTTAAATTTTAATTATTTTTTTTAGATTTTTTAATTATGCTTTTTTTTAATCATTTTTAATTCTTTTGCGTTTTTTTTAACTATTTTTTTGAATTTTTTTGTTTTTTGTTTTTTTTTTTAACAAATACCTATTAAACAAATAAATCATTAATATTATTATGTGATGAGATTATCTCATTACTCTTATCAATCCATAAAATTTGAGGTGGTAAAGAACCCATATTTTATGTACAACCCCTAATATTGAATACGATTCCAACCTAAGTGGGTATAAAAAGAATAAATTTAGACATAGAACAAATGAGTGTAATAACTTTTGGTTTCCACTTTGGAACAAATAATTGTAATAACTTCAGTTTCACTATTGGAATAAATTTAAACATTAAATAGTAGAATTGGACATTTATTTTATTTTTTATTTATTTTTATTTTTTTAAATTGTTTATTTTTTTTAATTCAAAATTTTAAATTTTAATTATTTTTTTTAGATTTTTTAATTATGCTTTTTTTTAATCATTTTTAATTCTTTTGCGTTTTTTTTAACTTTTTTTTTTTTTTTTTTTTTTACAAATTAATTTTATTTAAACAAATAACCAATAATATTATTATGTGATGAGATTATCTCATTACCTCCTTATCAATCCATAAAATTTTATGTGGTAAAGAACCCATATTTTATGTACAACCCCTCTAATATTGAATACGATTCCAACCTAAGTGGGGGTATAAAAAGAATAAACTTTAGACATAGAACAAATGAGTGTAATAACTTTGGTTTCACTTTTGGAACAAATAATTGGAATAACTTCAGTTTCACTATTGGAATAAATTTAAACATTAAATAGTAGAATTGGACTTTGTTAGTTTGGGTTTCGAGTGGTGATTGATTTGCATTACAAATAAATGTTAATAAAAAATTGTAATAAATAAAAAAATAAATTTAAAAGTTTTACTTTATGAAATTGAAAATTATTTAATAAGTTTGACCAAAGTAATGCATGGTCAACCTAAAACCAATGCATAATAATTGTAGCAAAATGTATAATAATAGAGATTTTATATTTTAAAAAAACTAGTCTTTTAAATATTGGATAAATACAAGTTTAAAATGGATTTATCTTAATTTAATTTCAAAAAATAATGTTAACTCTAGTTTTTTTTTTTAATGTTGTCTCGGACTTATGTACATACACATATGTAATTATTTATTTTCCATTCTCAATTTTACATGAAAACATTTTCTCCATATTGAATTGTAAAGCACCTGGCTAGAGTCCAATCATTTTTGTTCATTGTCACTAAAAAAAAACAATCATTTTTAAAAAATTCATTAATAACTTATGAACATAAATATCCATGACGTGTACACATGTTGGTTTGAGTGGGGTTTAGTTCTAATAAGTTTTAGGTTCAAAACTTATGTGGAGGGTTCGAGGATGGAAGCCACTTTTGGGGTGGTTAAACTATCCCATGGGGCGTCCAACCTTGACCAAGCCTCCCACAATCCAAGCGATAACATCCCACTTCAAGTATATCTTTCTTCCATCTAATAAATAGGTTGGCCTTTACTTAGGCTTGACCTAATTACAAACTAACAAGATACCTCCAAACAAGGCCTATGTCTTGTATCTTGCATGTTGGACACCAATACATGAGGATAGGTGTCTGACACATGTTTGGTGTGTGTAATGTTCACAAGACACCTAACAAACACATGTTCAACATATGCCCTCATCATGTCCCCCTTAAAAAGGTATGTAAGCCATAAATACATGTTTTCCTTTTCATTTGAGCTCATTTCACTCAATAAGGTGGTGTCAGATGTTTTAGAGTGTAGATGAGGGTTATTATGTAGTGTTAGAAGGGATTCCAAATGTTGTGCATGTGGATTTCCCACCAATAATCAAGTTTTTTCCTATAGGAGTCCATTGCTTTCCTCATTTCATAAAAATCATGGCTCAATCAACATGAGCAGTTGGAAAAAGTTAATGGAAAGGGAGGGGCTACAACAATAGCTTCAAATGTTGAAAAACATTTTTTTAGCAAAACAACACGTTCAAGAGTAAAATTTGTATGGTTGAACTTGTATCATGATCATGTAAAATTGTAAATATTTTAGTTTATAGATTCTAAGAAAAGTTGAATCTTTGTCCATATTTCATTTTTGTACGCGTAATTTACTAATTTGTTATATTTTTGTCTACAATGTATCCTTCATGTTGTGTTTTTTGGGTAGTCTTGTCTCACTACTTATATTTATGTTCCTTCCCTCATTTTTTTTTTCCATTTCCATTTCCATGACCAACACATACTTAAAAATAAATCTTTGTTATTATTCTTGTCATATAGTAAAATTAACATCTTTTTTTTTCTATTTCTAAAAACATAAATATATATTTATTGTAAACATGATTTGTAATATTTTAACCCTAAATCCTATTCGTGTATTTTTTTTATTTTTTATTTTTTAAATGTAAATTTTATTTTTTTAAATATTATTTAAAGTTAATCTGACAACATCTCCCTCATAAGTAGCAACCTAATGATATTATTTTTCATTATTAATATTTATATCTAATTATAATTTAAATGCTAGGTTAGGTATATGTTCAAAAGAAGGTTTGATTATAATGATAATTTAATAATATTTATTTGCAAGTTAAACATTTTGTTTTAAAATTTATTAAGGAAAAATTGTATTATAACACAAATTTACTGGATAAAACAACATTTAAAAAACTATAAAAAAGTTATTTAACTTTATTTCAAAAATAAAAAGTAACTTTTTATTGTAACTAGTATAAAAAAATATGAATAAATTCTTATGAGCTTTCCTACAACATTATGAAAAAAACAAATTCTTATGAACTTTTCTACAATATTATGAAAAAAAATATATTCTTTGTAATATTGAGAAAGTTAAGATGAAAACCTTTTCCAAAAATACGAAATAAATGTAGATATTAAATTTCAATTTTATAATATTTATGATAATATTAATCTTTTAACTCACAAAATAATAAAAATTTAGACAATTTTATTAAATATAAAAATAAAATTTTAAAGTAAACCAAATAATTTATATTTTATTTATAAAATTTAATAAACCAAAATTTTTAATAAATTATTATATTAAAAAAATATTATTTTATAAAATTAGCCAAAAAAATTTAAGCATCCATTAATATGAATGATTTAAGAACCTTTCTATTAGAACAAAGTTACGGATTAAATGAGAAAATTACCTAGTACTAGTTTTCTTGAAGTAGAAAAAAAAGCACCCAATTTTGAAAAGTGTTGATGACATAATCACCTTTTTTTGGAGCATATTTTTGGCACTTCAATTTTTCTTCTGATTTTTTGTAAAATATTATTATTAAGTGTGGATAATTTTTTTTTTTAATGTTGTTAATTTTCATGTTGGTAAAAAAAAAAAAAAATTGAAAAAAAAAAATCAAATATAAAAAATATATATATAAAAGAAAAAAAAAAACCAACAAAATGTAAAAATAAAATAAAATAATATTGTAAAATAATAATAATAATGGATTTTATTTTCTTTCAAAAAACATATAATTTAAAGAAAAAAATAAAAATTAACAAACACAATAAATAAAATAATTATGATTAAAAAATTAAAAAATATCAAAATTAAAAAATAAAAATTAAAAATTAAAATAACTAAAATACAAAAATTTAAAATAATAAAAACTTATATATATATATATATATATATTAAAATAAAATTGAAATAACAATTTTAAAATAATTAAAATTCAAAAAAAATAAAAATAAAAAATAAAGAGATTATGGTCCCTCATGAGCCGAGGATTGCTATGATCTGTCTCTACGAGACCGTTGCTGCTAAGCTTAAGACCAATGATAGGTTGTCTAAAGACATTAAATGCAATATTGGAGTTAAGCAAGGGTGTCCCCTATCCCCTACCCTTTTTGGCATATACATCGATAAGCTAGGGGAGTGTCTGGAATTTGCGGGATGCAAGGGCACCGAGCTTGCTGGTGTTCTCATTACTCTTCTCCTCTATGTCGATGATATCGTTATTCTTGAAAAAATCCACGATGACATTGACAAGCAGCTCCAAATTCTTCATGACTACTGCTCTAAGATGGGTATGACAGTTAATACCGACAAGACTAAAGTCATGATCATTAAATCCAAAAAGATCACCCATGGTAGTTTCATGTATAATAACCAGTTCTTAGAGCAGGTTTCTTCTGATAAGTATTCGAGAATTGGCTTCCCTCATCATCTCAACTGGAATTATAGCATCGAGAAAATGATTATTGGGGGTTGGAAAGCCTATTATGAGCTTGAAAACAATTGTAAGTTTGTTGATCTTTACATTTGGAGTAAAAAGAGTTTCCTCTTTGAGACCCTCGTCATTCCTTTTCTCTTATACGGATGTGAAGTTTGGGGTTGCAGTATATCTAGAGAGTCATGGAGGAAGATTGAGATGATTCAAAAGCAATTCATCACCTACAACCTTAAGATCAAGGGAAATACTCCCTATCCTATCCTCTTGATCGAATCTGGTTTGTCCCCCATTGAGAGTACGACTATGTTTAGATATCTGATGTATAATAAGAAGCTTAACAACATGGAATAAAAAAGGCTCCCAAAAATTGCTTCTAACTGTAGTAAAAAACCTCACCTTCGCCTCAAGTGTAGGCGGCATAAGGATGCCCAGTCCTGGCTCAACCATTGGGGAATTAAGGAGGAGCTCAGTATGGGAAGCAAAGATAATATCAAAAATACTATTACCTCCAAGTTTAAGGACAAGTCGTGGGACGATCAGGAGCTGGAAGGTAAAAGGAAGCTAAGATAATATAAGGAAGTGATCAACCCCACCCTTGATAATCAGAATTATCTCTCTGTGTTGTCCAACAATAAGAAAAAGATGAACATCGCTAAGATAAGAACTAATTCCCATGAGCTTCGGAGTGAGACTGGGCGGTGATCTATCCCCAAGACCCCTTGGAACGATAAAATCTGTCAAATTTGCGATTCTAAGCAGGGGGAAGATGAAAATCACTTCCTTTTAGACTGCCCCACTCTTACTCTCATTCGCTCTCAATTCCCTACTATCTGTCACACTTCCAATCTTCTTGACCTATTAAGCCATCCCACCTATAGCAATCTTGGAGCACTTATTTCCTTTCTCTTCGAGCATAGAAACAAGATTTTGAAGAATCAAACTTAGATTCTTTCTCCTATCTTAAGGTCCAATAGACCGCATTGGTCTTAGCGAACGATAACCATCATCATCATATAATTAAAAATTAAAATAAAAAATTAAAATCAAATTTAAAAATAAAAATACAAAAACAAAATATGCCAACTCGCACTCGCTAGGCGGCCAAGCCCCACAAGCACCAAGGGGTGGACCCATTATTATTATTATTTTTATTTTGATTTTTTTTTAATTTTTAATTTAAAAATTTTCATTTCTTTATTTTATTTTTATTTTTTTATAATTAAAAAAAATGATATATATATATATATATATATATATATATATATATATATATATATATATAAATATATATATATATATATATATTCATATTTTATGAATCAGTCAGTTAAGCCGATAGGCCCTTTCTTATGAATCAGGTAGTTTTGGTTTTCGTTGACACTTCCTATCTCCATTTGACACATGTACATAGATTTTTAGGCGGCCTTGCTATCTTTGCGCAGGATTCCGTTTGAATTCTTTTACGCCGAAGCCGAAGTTCCAGAATTCTGTTTCTATTCTTCATAGCGCACCATCCATTTTTATGCGTAAGTTCCTTGGCAAACCCTCGGATGTTTCCTGTGAAGATAGTGCTGAGACGCTGACACATTGCAGTTTCCGCAGATCTGCAAGTGGTTTTGTGATTTCTTGGCTTTTTCCTTTTCCTTGTTTGTTGCCTTGGATTCGAACTCGAGAGCTCCTGAATATAATGGCCCAGGAGAGTTGTAACCAGGAGGATCCGGGTGCCAGGTCCCGGAAGGGCTCATACATTGTGCCAACAACTGTGGCTTCTTCGGAAGTCCGGCCACCGTGAGCCTTTGCTCCAAGTGCTACCGGGTGCCAGGTCCTGGAAGGGCTCATGCGGTCGTGTGTTCAGATTTAACGTATTTAGAAGAAGAATATGAACTAATATACCGACTCTACACATTTTCAGGTCTAAAATATTTATTCATTGTGTGTTGGCCATGCAAACTTAAATCAGTCTTATCCAAGTTAGATTTTTGATCTGTCTGAGATGTCGGAGCATGTTTCTTTGATATTTTCCTCTTCAGACTTTTGTCCATTTGAACCCGTATCATGATAGTATCTTATTGCATTATATGTGAGTTGATCAACTTCTAATTCTTCAAGATTGAGTTTTTATACAAAAGCATTCACTAGATTACTTAAACTAGTATAATAATTTTGCATATACTCAGGTTCTCAATGTGTTTTCTGACTGAATTAGGATTGAACATTTGCTTGCAATCATATTGTGGGTTAATCTCTCATTTTAGGCACTTTATCCTTGTTATTTTCATCATTCTTATATTCCTTTTCGCCTACCCTCATTGAGCCCATAGTCTAACCCTTTTCTTCCTACAAGATTCTCATCCTTCTCAAATAATCTTTCTGACTTTCTAGATTGCTTCTTTGCATGTATTTTCTAGCAATAGTAATCTTTACACTGTTTTCCTACTTCTGACTTTTGCATGCTCCGCTCAAGCTTTGTAGTCTCCTTTCATCCTGACATACACTTTGCTTCAAATTAAAAATAGATCACTCTTCCACTCATCAAGTATACCGGCGTATGTATCTGTGATTCCTCTAAATGCTTCAAGATCAACATCATTACTTGGACCATCAATGTGCTTTTCCCTATCCATGTTTCCAATTTCTACATGAATTAGAGTATATTTAGGGGGATGTTGTGGGGAAAACAAGAAATGAGAAAAGATAATAGGAGAAATGTAACTGAATTAGACAACTGAAGGATAAATCACTTTGAAACTTTATTGATCAAATTCTCCGTGCATACAAGCCTCTCGGGCCACCTCTTTTAACTTAGACATATTTCGTTATCTCGTTATTCAACCTACATTTCGTTATCTCGTTATTCAACCTACATTTCGTTATTCTAACTACATAGGTAATAGGTAAATTTACATTTGTTGTCACGTTTTTAACAAACTCCACCTTGACAACAAATTTCCTAATGCCCATTCATCATCTTTTCTGCAAGCCGAGAGAAGCAAGACACCATCTCAACTTCTCTACTGAAACTGGCTTCGTGAATATATCTGCATGGTTGTCTTGTGTGCGGACCTTCTTGAGGACTACTTTGCTGCCTTCGATTATATGTCTCACAAAGTGATACCTTACATCGATGTGCTTGGTCTTGCTATGATAGGCTGGATTTGTAGCCAAATGAATAGCGCTCTGACTGTCACAAAACACATTCACTTTCTCCTGCGTCCTTCCAATCTCATCAAGCAGACCTTTTAACTAGATTGCCTCTTTACAGGAATCTGAAGCAGCTATATATTCTGCTTCAATAATGGACAAAGCAACAGTTTCTTGAAGCTTTGACATCCAACTAATTACTCCACCTGCAAGAGTAAAAACATAACCTGTAGTAGACCTCCTTTTGTCCAAATCACCTGCATAATCAACATCCACATATCCGCAGACTGTACCTTCACAACCATCAAAGCTGATGCAATGGTCACTTGTGCCTCTCAAATACCGAAGCACCCATTTCACTACTCGCCAATGTTCTTCCCCTGGATTTGCCATGAACCTGCTGACAACTCCAACTGCATGTGAAATGTCAGGTCTTGTAGATACCATCGCATACATTAAGTTGCCTACCACATTTGCATATGGTACACGAGACATATGCTGCTTTTCTTCATTAGTTCTAGGACTTAAATCCGAAGAAAGATAAAAATGGGAAGCTAATGGAACATTAACAGGTTTCACATTGTTCATACCAAAATTTTCAAGTATTTTCTCCACATACTTCTGTTGTGATAACCAAAGCTTACCATTCTTCCTGTCTCTGTGTATCTCCATGCCCAAGATATGCTTTTCCACTCCAAGATCCTTCATTTCAAACGTCCTAGATAGTTGAGCCTTTAACCTGCTGATTTCTTCCATGCTTTTGCTTGCAATAAGCATATCATCAACATACAACACCAAGATAATGAATATGCCATTGAAACTTTTGAAGTATACACAATGATCATACTCACTTCTGATAAAATTCTGGCTCACCATGAAGGAATCAAACTTCTTGTACCATTGCCTGGGCGACTGCCTCAGGCCATACAATGATCTCCTGAGCTTGCAAACTAATCTCCTGCTGCGACCATGTACAAAACCTTCTGGATGATCCATATAAATCTCTTCATCCAAATCACCATGAAGAAAGGTTGTTTTAACATCTAACTGTTCTAACTCAAGGTCAAGTAGAGCAGTTAGTGCTAACACAGTACGAATAGAAACAAGTTTAACTACTGGTGAAAAGATCTCATGAAAGTCAATACCTTCAACTTGAGAATACCCTTTTGCAACCAGTCTCGCCTTATACCTTTTGATACTTCCATCAACTTTTCTCTTCAACTTGAAGACCCATTTGCACCCAACAACGCTTCTCCCTTCAGAAAGTTCTACAAGATCCCAAGTATTGTTCTTGGCTAAGGAGTCCATTTCTTCTTCCATAGTCTTTTTCCATATCTTGCTATATGCATCATCAATTGCTTCTTGATAACAAGATGGTTCCCCATCTTCAGTAATCAATGCAAATGATGAAGCAGAGTCTTCATACCTTTTTGGTGTTCTTCTTTCCCTTGTAGACCTTCTTAGAGTGACTGGTTGCTGACTGGATTCTGGAATTTCTCCAGTTTCCTCTGCATCTCCACCTTTTTTAGAAGTCTCTCCTTCCTTTCGACTTTCTGGAAAAGGTATAGTCTCCAATTGAATCTGCTGACCTGGCGATACCTACTTCTGTTCAACTTTTTCAACATCTGATTTTAAAAGAGATGATTCATCAAATGTTACATCTCTACTAATGACTATCTTCCGCGAAGTAGGATCCCACAACCTATATCCCTTCACTGAATAATCATATCCAACAAAGACACAAAATTTTGATTTTGGATCTAATTTTGAACGCTGATTTCTAGGAATAAGAACATAGGCATCACAACCAAAATCTTCAAATGCGAATAATCACAAGACTGACCCGACCAAACTTCTTCAGGAATTTGACAGTTTATTGCAACCGAAGGTGATCTGTTAACTAAATAACAAGCAGTAGATACTGCTTCTGCCCACAACTCCTTTTGTATATTAGCATTACTAATCATGCTTCTGGCTCTTTCCATAAGAGTCTGATTCATCCGTTCAGCAACACCATTCTGCTGCGGAGTATAAACAGCAATTTTATGTCTAACTATCCCTTCATCCTTACAAAATTGTTCAAATTCTAAAGAGGTAAATTCACCGCCATTGTCAGTTCTTAAACATTTGAATTGATTTGCCTGTTTTCTTTTCCACCATTGTTTTAAATTGTTTAAACACATTAAACACATCAGCTTTCTTTTTCAACATATAGACCCAAAATTTTCTGGACAAATCATCAATAAAAGTTAAAAAATACAAGGCACCTCCATAGGACACAGTAGGAGATGGTCCCCACAGATCAGAATGAATGTAGTCCAAAATATGCTTACTATTATGATTGCCAGAATTGAATCTTTGTTTACATTGTTTGCCAAACACACAATATTTACAAAAATCCAACTTCAAGGATTTCAAATCAGGAAGTAGCTTGCGGTTCATCAGTACCTGAAGACCTTTCTCGCTCATGTGACCCAACCGCTGATGCCATAGACGAGGACCTTCTTCTGCTTTATCTGACACGATCGCTGCTTCACTGACTTGAGTACTTCCCTTGAGTCTGTACAGGTTTCCGACCTTTTCAGCCTTCATAACAACCAAGGCTCCTTTCGAGACTTTCATCACTCCATTATGACCTGTAAACTTATAACCATGCGAATCCAAAACTTCCAAGGAAATCAAGTTTTTCTTTAGATCATGTACATGCCTAACATCAGATAAGGTTTTAATTGTACCATCATACATTTTAATTTTCACATTTCCAATCCCAACAGTCTGACAAGATGCATTATTTCCCATGAAAACAAAATTACCATCTACAGTTTCATATGATGAAAACCAATTTCGGTGCCGACTCATATGATGAGAAGCACCAGAGTCTAATAGCTAATAGTCAGCATCTTGTGAGATATTACAAACAGGGAGTGCTTCAGCAATTAAAACCTCATCATCCATACCTAAATCGACCTGATTTGCTTCCTTGTTGTTTTCCGCCTCCTTCCACTTCCAGCAATCCTTTTTGAGATGTCCCGGTTTATTGCAGTACCAGCATTTTGCTTTACTCTTCTTGCCGCCCTTTGACTTCGATCTGGAAGAACCTCTTGTCTTCTCCCCCCATTCCTTTGACCGACCTCTAGCTACCATGGCTTCAGGCGCAGAAGTCTCAATGCTAGATTTTCTTCGTACCTCTTCAGATAAAAGAGCACCCACGACAGATTCAAATTTTAATGAATCAGCAGTGCTCAAACTGACTGAGGTCACGAAGTGATCCCATGACTCAGGCAGGGAACACAACAAGGTTATTGCCTTGTCTTCTTCCTCCATCTTTACTTCCATATCAGACAACTGACAAATAAGCGTATTAAAAACATTTAAGTGATCTGCAATTTTCGTACCCTCCTTCATCCGAAGGCTGTACAGTTGTCTCTTTAAATAGATTCTGTTAGTCAAAGATTTTGTCATATAGAGAGTTTCCAATTTCTTCCACAACCCTGCGGTTGTACTCTCTCCAACAATATTGAAGAGTACTTCGTCTGCCAAACATAACCAAACGGTACTGAGAGCTCGAGCATCCAAGTCCTCCCAGTCCAAATTTGACATACTTGCTTTTTTTTTAGCTACCCCATCTAATGCCTTGTGCAACCCTTGTTGCACCAGCAAATCCCTAACCTTCAGTTTCCACAATGCAAAATTATTTTTCCCGGTAAACTTATCTACCTCAAATTTTGCGTTTGTCATTTTTTCCATTTCTCCCTCCTTGTGTTTCAGATTTCCCTTCTTCCACAAATTAAAAACTTTTATCCTCTTCTGTTAGGGTTTCAAGGGTTCCGAATCTCTTCTTTCTCCTACTACCTCTAAATAGAAATAAAAAATTACAATTTTTAATTTTCTTTCTCTTTCACTAAATCAATTCTTTTGGAAATCACTGTTCAAGAAAGAAAAAACCATTTTTTCTTAAATTGAACAATTTCTGTTCAAACCCTTTTACATAAACAATTTCTGTTCAAAAAAACAACCCTTTTCAACAAATGCTGAATGTTGATTTCCTGACTTAATTTTTTTTTTTTTTTTTTTTTTTTTTTTTTTTTTTTTTTTTTTTTTTCTGAATCCCTACCAATTTCTTTAATCAACAGATTTAAAAAAAAAATCTTTCATCCAACAATTATCTTGAAAAGAAAACACTGATTTCAGTGTGCTCTGGCTCTCTTCAAGCGGATTTTCCATATGTCACTCTTCTCCCAGCGGCAGCGGGTCTCAGGCGTTGGCGGCTGCTTCCTTTCTCCAGCAATTTACTCCTCTCGTGTACAACCAGGGGCTTTCTTTACACCGTCTCGTCTCCAAACACTGGCTTCACCTCTGCACCCGCTCCAATTGTAGCACATACACTGGAGTCTCCAATCCAAAATGCTCCAAAACTAAGCGCTGGCAGACAACTGAATCCAAACACCGAGCCAAATCATGACTAGTCTCCAACTGTTCCACGACACTTAAGAAAAAGAACACAGTCAAACTACGGGTTTTAGAAACCTTCCACCACAGTTTCATGCCGGCTTCACCTCTTTTCCACGGTGGCTCTTCTTTATGGTGGATTGACAGCTTCTCTACGGGCAGACTCCTCCCACGTACAGCAGCGAATAGCTTTATGATCCCTCTTCGAATACCATTTTTTCTTAAATTGAACAATTTCTGTTCAAACCCTTTTACATAAACAATTTCTGTTCAAAAAAACAACCCTTTTCAACAAATGCTGAATGTTGATTTCCTGACTTAATTTTTTTTTTTTTTTTTTTTTTTTTTTTCTGAATCCCTACCAATTTCTTTAATCAACAGATTTAAAAAAAAAATCTTTCATCCAACAATTATCTTGAAAAGAAAACACTGATTTCAGTGTGCTCTGGCTCTCTTCAAGCGGATTTTCCATATGTCACTCTTCTCCCAGCGGCAGCGGGTCTCAGGCGTTGGCGGCTGCTTCCTTTCTCCAGCAATTTACTCCTCTCGTGTACAACCAGGGGCTTTCTTTACACCGTCTCGTCTCCAAACACTGGCTTCACCTCTGCACCCGCTCCAATTGTAGCACATACACTGGAGTCTCCAATCCAAAATGCTCCAAAACTAAGCGCTGGCAGACAACTGAATCCAAACACCGAGCCAAATCATGACTAGTCTCCAACTGTTCCACGACACTTAAGAAAAAGAACACAGTCAAACTACGGGTTTTAGAAACCTTCCACCACAGTTTCATGCCGGCTTCACCTCTTTTCCACGGTGGCTCTTCTTTATGGTGGATTGACAGCTTCTCTACGGGCAGACTCCTCCCACGTACAGCAGCGAATAGCTTTATGATCCCTCTTCGAATTTTCCCATAGACAGTTGAAAGCCAACCACCAGTGCAACCAAAAACACGATCGACTTCTGTGCTCTGATACCACTTGTTGTGGGGAAAACAAGAAATGAGAAAATATAATAGGAGAAATGTAACTGAATTAGACAACTGAAGGATAAATCACTTTGAAACTTTATTGATCAAATTCTCCGTGCATACAAGCCTCTCGGCCCACCTCTTTTAACTTAGACATATTTTGTTATCTCATTATTCAACTATATCTCGTTATTCAACCTACATTTCGTTATTCTAACTACATAGGTAATACGTAAATTTACATATGTTGTCACATTTTTAACAGGGGAAAAAGTGTCTCTGTACTAGATCTTCCCGTTGTAAATTTATTATGCCCAGATTGAAAATACACTAAGGGTAGGTGTATGGACTTTATTAGCAGAAACTCTATCCAGTTGAATTAACTGTAACTTAGGTAAATGGATTATGGGAGCTTCTCCCCATCTTCTTCCTTGATGGCTTAAGTTGGATATCTTGAGAATGTTTGTGATGCAAAAGACTATACTTATAACCTTTCTGTTAGAACAGTTGGCCATACTAAAGAGCATAAGATTCATTGTGTTGAGTTGAAATGCACAAGCCATAAAAACTATTGACTAGAATTGTTAGTGTTGTTTCCGGTGCGGTCTTATTGCTGGGACTCCTGCCACTTGTGTCTTGCTTTTTATGGGTTACAACGTCTTCAGTAGCATGTGAGGAAGATCTAAGATTATAGATATTCTCTATTTGTGTACTCGGGTCATACTTTCGATCAATAGATACGTCACCGTTGGGGGTGGGTTTAAAATCCTTGGATGGTTGTTCCATACCAACGTTGTCTTCGTTGATAGTAAAGACATCTTGTTCTACGTTTGCTTAATTTTCATCTATGTTTTCAAAATTGACCGAGGCAATGTCTATTTCCTCACATGATGTAGCCTTCTGCTTGTGCCTCCCACTGGTATACTTCTTGAATCTGTCTATATTTTCTCCTACAATTTTTATAGGATATTGAACGTGCACATCTTCAAATTTAGTGTGCACTTCACTGAATGAACTCACTATATTGGAATGTTTTTCCACAACATTTGCACTCAAGTGACTAGTTATATTCCTTTCATCTGTTAACAATGCCTTTGCTAGACTTACTTCTGCCTTGTTATCTGTAGGGGGATTTACATGACATACAACAACTCGAAGGACTTTTGGTTCACTTTCATATACACCACCCTTATTATACTTATCAACAGTACGTGTGATCAAAGATTCATCCACACAAAATGCATCTTCCTTCTCATTATTGTATACACTTGGAAAACCATGCCCCAATCCGGAAAGACCTTTTGTGGTGAAGTCCAATTGATGCATCCTTCCTCCCTTTTGGATCACAAATTCAACGCTTGCGGGTTTGGAAGCAGTTGGTATAACTATTGAAGCAACACCATGCACATTTGTTGCTGAAGAATCCCACTCAGATGCATTGTCTTCTGCATTTTTCCTCCCAAAACCGCCTTGGGATCTAAGGTCTGAACACTTCTTTTGATAGTACTGTGCATACTTGGTATAAAGGGTAGTCTTTCTCCAACCATCTAATGTAACAACACCTATTTCCAATGAATCGTGGCTAGCCAATACTTCATCACTGTCAGCATGAACCATATCCCTTTCATCCATAGAGGTATATTGTTTGACCCCATCACCAGTGTGCCTCTTATGCTCTAACTCAGGTGTTTGATCAATCTTGGTAGTCATTTGTGCTTGACACTAGCAATCTTTGTCATGAATTTGGAATTATGTAGTACCTTCTCTTCCACCTAGGGTTTCCATTCAATCTTTCAAACTAAATGATGCTACCTCTGCACTCTATTTTTCCATCTTGGATTTATCATCAACAACACCTAATTTGTCCTTCCTGCAACTAGCCCAAAAATTATTCCAATCTCTATTGATTGCTTTCTACTATATGCCCTTATCCTTCACCTTAAGAGCCTTGTATGGGGCATTAATTGACCTTGCTGGTGATGGTATCATAAGTGCCTGTGCCCTTATAGGAGTTGTCCTTTTGAACAGGTTTTTCAATATTTTTCGGAGGATATAACCATGACCAATCTTTCACCGATTCACCAATTTAGAAGGCCATCGTTTGAATTTTCTCCATCTTAGTAACACTCTTCAAGAATTACTAACGCATCTATTGGCTCAACATTTTCCTCGAAAGTCTCAAATTGGGAAAGGAAAAAATTTAGCAGAATTTCTTATGCTTCTCCAAGGAAGTTCAACTTTGCCAAGAAAATAAAAACAAAAACAAAGGCTAGGTCAAGCACACATGCTTCTTTCAGGAAAATATTGCTGCTTAGCCACGTGTAGGTATATATAGACAATCACAAGTATGAAGTTTAAATAGCAGAAATACATCACTAACATGAATTATAAAAACAAAGCTGTGATCTCTTATGTTAAATATATTTGTTCACAGGGAAAATGGAAAGCAACAAGAGTTACTTCTATACAACTATGTTAGATTTTTCTTTTGGAAGTGCTTTCAGAAACATGCCTAGAGGGGTTGTACTACATAACACGGACTTCCTTCAGTTTAGATGCCAGTTCTGACAAGTATCTATTATGCCAAATTCATTAAGGACATGAACACAGTCTCATTCCTCTTTAATATGCCATTTGGGTGGGGAAGACCAAGGCTAGAATGGATCCCTGGTTAATTGTGTAACTCTCTATCTAACTCACCAGTGAGCCAAGACCCAGTTGGCATATTAGAAATCTTTGGATTCAAACATGTTCCAAAATTTCATGGCTTCCTTCTCAGCTGAACTATAGTCTGATTAAGATACCAAAAAGTAAAGAATATGCATGAGTATGCCTAAAAACATTTCAGAGACATCATCATTCAAACAAGTGATAGCCAAAGGTGGACAAAGGAAGATGGGATTTCGATTTAGCTAGCAACTTAACCTTTAAATCAATATGGCTGGTCCTCAAACCCTTTCAAAATCAATCTGGCTGGTGCTCATGTAATGTAATATGTCAAAGCCTCAAAGAGAATGCATGGATCCGCATCAATCAATATCTAGCTAACTAACTGCTAGGAGAGTTGTTGTTACATGTTTGACCTTTGTTATATTATGCAGGATGGCTTTAGTGGAGAGAAAAAGCAAATATACACTGAAATTGGATCCAACACTGTCAACTGGGTACCTATGTTGAATTCTCTCCAGAATCAACCAATGACATGGTATAAGGTAAACCGTTTCTAAAAGCTTTACTCCACTTCCAAAAGTTAATCGTACCAAACTTAAAATGAATGCAAAAAAGAGTGCAATGAAGAGAAAACTCATAACAAACGCAAATCATATTCTTAAATATAAATATAAATATAAGAAAAATGATATCCTTATCTATAAATTAGGACCAAATGATACGCTGATAATTTATCACCTTGTAAAGTTTATTCAGATAGACTGCTCCTATATTTTTATTAATTTTGAGATATAGATAGTGATTATCTGATACAATGAAAATTTACCACTTGGTAAAGTTTCTTCAGGTTGAGTGATTCTACAATGTTATGAACTTTTACCATTATATTTTTGAATAGTAAACTTCTAAATTGAATTCTAGAGGTTTTAGGACCAAATTATGCACTAATAATTTATCACTTGGTAAAGTTTTTTCAAATAGACTGCTCCTATATTTTTATCAATTTTGAGATCTAGATAGAGATTATCTAATGCAATGATAATTTACTACATGGTGAACTTTTAAATTGAGTTCTATAGGTTTTTCCTGATATTTTATCCAAGGATGTTGTCTTTGTTTGCCTTCCTCGGTGATTGACAGAAAGAATCTCTTTAGTCTTGTGTTCCTTAACTCATTTGTCCTATTCAGTTTCTGAGTCATTATTGGCTTATAATTCTTTTGTAAAGTGTGTTTTACAGTTTTGACTCATTATTGGCTTGTAATTCTTTTGTAAAGTGTGTTTTACAGTTCTGCCTTCTCTGAGCATAGAAAAACCACAATTTAGGTATGATACTAATGTTTCAATCTTCCTTTCATACGTTCAATCAAATAAGTTATTTTTCAAATCCATTAAATTTTCGCCAAATTTATGTTCTCTGACATTTTTTTACAAATGTTTAAGATGAATTGATGATATATGAATGGGAATTCAAGTTTTAGTGAGATGGTTTCGGCGTGTTGTGGAGATGGTCCATACAATGGCCAAGTGGGTTGTGGGTTGGATCCAGGGTGCTCAATCTCCAAGCATATGCGGGAATATGTTTACTGGGACAGATTTCATCCAACCGAGAGAGTACAATGGATGATTGCAGATGAGGTTTTGGGCGGGCATTCTTCTTTCGTTTTTCCCATGAATCTCAGAGGCTTGATCCAGTGCACAAAGCCCACCCCTTTCCCATTGATCCTTTGTTTACGGAATAGATTATACCCTAAATTATTCATTACCTTTCATGTTTTGGGATCAACTTCTGAAATGAGTGGCAACCCAGTAAATATATAAAAAAACCACCAGTTTTCATATGCATTAACCATTTCTCTTAATGCTTTATGTCATGATTTCCAACATCTTCTTCTATTTTCAAAAATGGACTCGAATCTATTTCTGAATACATTCGATAGTTGAAGTTGATTTGGCAAAAAATTTACAAAAACTTAATTTCAATTCCTTATAAGTTCTTTGATTATATTATGACATAGGTCTTTGTGGATAGTACAGTCCATGGAAAAACCAACGTTTGAATTGAAATTCCATAATGTTAAAATATTCAAGTATTACATATAAGGGTTATTCATTAATTGTGTTTAAATTTCAATACTCTCATTGTCCAAATTAGAAATGTTGTGGTTTTGTTTAAATCAATCAATTTAATTATACAAATTTTTGACAGTTACATTTTTAAACTAATATTTATAATGGATCATTTCATGTATGTCATATGGTATTTTGATGGTAAATGACATATATTTGGAAAACTTTATAAAAAACATAAAATTAGATAAACAACATTGAATGTCATAAATAAGATGTTAATATTAATAGAATTAAAAATATTTAATATCAATATTTTTCTCACTTAATTTTAAAATGAAAACTTTAATATTTTAAACTTTGCCATCATCTCAGTACATGGGAACACATCCTTCTGAGGTGTATTCTTAAAGAGCTCAAAAAACTCATCAACATGCCCACTCTTGAAAACCCAGCAATCATTGCAATCCATGAAATATCATCTCATTCTGACAATTTCTCAAACATTTCTATGGATTCATGAAGGTATCCCATGTAATCATTGATATGTAATCATTGATGTCCACGACACAACATTACAATCCAAAATTTCTTGAAACAGTTTCATTGTATCATCAACTTATCATCTTCTCCAATTCTACAATTTCAATTTAACAATCCTATCGACCTCTCTTTGCACCTTTTGGGACAATTACTAATATTATTATATGATGAGATTACCTCCTTACCTCCCTATCAATCCATTAAATTTTGTGTGATAACCCATAATATTTTATGTACAACCCCTCTAATATTGAATATGATTCCAAAGGAAGTGGGGTATATCAAGAATAAACTTTAGACATAAAAGGAACTGGGGTATATCAAGAATAAACTTTAGACATAAAACAAATGATTGGAATAACTTTAGTTTCACTCTTGGAAGAAATACTTGGAATAACTTCAGTTCCACTCTTGGAAGAAATAATTGGAATAAATTTAAATATTAAATAGTGGAAACCGGACTTTGCTAGTTTGGGTTTCGAGGGGTGATTGATTTGTTTTTCGAGGGGGGTTTTAGTTCCAGAGTGATTGATTTCAAGAGGGCTACTGGGGTTCGTGTTTTTTGGATCAGAGTTGGGGTTGCTGCTCTTTGGTCTTGGAGAGTTGGGGTTGCTGTTCATGCTCTGTTGGATCAGAGTTGGGGTTGCTGTTCTTTGGTCTTGGAATAGTTGGGTTAGAGTCATTTTCTCCATCTAATGAGCCCAGGCATCGGTGCTGTATTAGCAGGAGAGTACTTACAGAGCACAGTTCCAGTTCCTCTTAGGCTTTTGGTTGGAATGATAGGTTCATATTTGAGAAAGGGTGAGCAGTAGTCTTGACTGCGGTGTTTAATAATATATACCAAAAAATGGCTGGAAGAAGGGTTGAGCCGCATTCCACTGGAAACCTTCCGGATTCGGCGTTTGACAGTGAAGTTGTACCGTCATCTCTTGCGGGCATAGCGCCCATTTTGCGTGTCGCCAATGAGATCGAGGCTCCGCGTCCAAGAGTTGCCTATCTCTGTCGATTTTATGCGCGGGAAAAAGCTCACAGATTGGATCCGACATGTAGTGGTCAAGGCGTTCGCCAGTTCAAAACAGCCCTGCTACAACGACTTGAAAGGGATTCTGAGCCAACCATGGCGGCTAGAAAGAAGAAAAGTGATGCAAGAGAAATGCAAAGCTTTTACCGAGAATATTATGAGCAATATGTCAAGGCACTTGATGCAACTGTTGATAAATCTGATCGTGCAGCACTTGCCAAAGCATATCAAACTGCTGCAATCTTATTTGAAGTGCTCAAGGCGGTCACCCAGACGGAGGCTGCAGAAGTTGCCCCACAAATAAACGAAACAGGGCAGACGGACGCTGCAGAAGTTGACCCACAAAGGAACGAAACAGGTCAGTTGACAGTCTTTCTAAAGACGATGTTTATCATTTTTATATTTTCTCCAGTACACGATGTTTATCTCCTGGAGTATCTATGTACATAATTTTTGGACAACATATATATATATATATATATATATATATATATATATATATATATATATATAGAGTATATTATGAGACACGGCTTTACTTTATGGCAGTATTTGAGTTGTTTTCCCATATGGGAGGCCCAGCTATTCATGGATAGCTGATTTTTTGGCTGTTTGTTGTGACATTTCTGAGTGTTGGTGTTTGTTATATTATGTATATCAGTAGTTTTTTGTGGATAGGTAACACTGTCGCCCTCAAAGGCGATGAGAAAACAAATGGAAACCTTCCGGAAACAAGTAGGGTTGAGCCGCATTCCACTGGAAACCTTCCGGATTCGGCGTTTGACAGTGAAGTTATACCGTCATATCTTGCGAGCTTAGCGCCCATTTTGCGTGCCGCCAATGAGATCGAGGCTCAGTGTCCAAGAGTTGCCTATATCTGTCGGTTTTATGCCTGGGAAAAAGCTCACAAATTGGATCCGACATCTAGTGGTCGAGGCGTTCGCCAGTTCAAAACAGCCCTGCTACAACGACTTGAAAGGGATTCTGAGCCAACCATGGCGGCTAGAAAGAAGAAAAGTGATGCAAGAGAAATCCAAAGCTTTTACCAAGAATATTATGAGCAATATGTCAAGGCACTTGATGCAACTGTTGATAAATCTGATCGAGCAGCACTTGCCAAAGCATATCAAACTGCTGCAGTCTTATTTGAAGTGCTCAAGGCGGTCACCCAGACGGAGGCTGCAGAAGTTGACCCACAAATAAACGAAAGAGGGCAGACGGACGTTGCAGAAGTTGACCCACAAAGGAACGAAACAGGTCAGTTGACAGTATTTCTAAAGAATATGTTTATCATTTTTATATTTTCTCCAGTACACGATGTTTATCTCCTGGAGTATCTATGTACATAATTTTTGGAATATATATATATATATATATATATTATGAGACCAATTCTATTTACTTTATGGCCGTATTTGAGTTGTTTTCCCATATGGGAGGCCCAGTTATTTATGGATAGCTGATTTTTTTGGCTGTTTGTTGTGACATTTCTGAGTGTTGGTGCTTGTTATACTATGTATATCAGTAGTTTTTTTGTGGACAGGTAACTTTGTGGCTTTCAAAGGCGATGAGAAAACAAGAAAACAAATGGAATGTTGTAACTTGTGACATATAGGATGTAACTTTTTATCAGATATATAAAAAATTTGTTGACGTAAAAAGAACTAGTGGAAGCCAATTACTCGTGAAAACTTAAAAGCAATTTACTTTATCTGCAACTTAATCCTCTCTTCCTAATAAGGGCACTTGTAATTTCCATAAATGACTAAAATCCTTCATCCTCTTCTGATCATGGGAACAAAGTGTCGCTGCAAATTTCATTTTAAAATAAAATAAGAGTCATAACTTCGATAGATGGTCTCTACTTATGGTTAACATATGGCATTTGAAAAGCTTTCATAGTTGTCTTTCCCTCTGACATGTGGAATTTGACTTACAAGAAACATCATAAATTTTCAAGGTCCAGATATGAATCGAGCACATAAAAAATTTGTCTTGCCCTTTGACATGGAGAATTTGACTTACAAGAAACAACATAAATTTTCAAGGCCCAGATATGAATCCTGTTTAGGGAGCACATAAATTTGAGGGCATTTTTAAAGATAGTTGGAAACCTTTAAAAGAAACTTACAAGAAATAGAATAGGTTTTCAAGGTCCAGATATGAATCCAGTCTAGGAAGCACATAAATTTGAGGACATTTTTAAAGATAGTTGGAAACTTTTAAAGGGAAAAAAATTAAGAGATTTATAGAGAAATCAATAGAAAATTGAAAATAATGACAAATTATAGTATATTTTGTACTGTGACAAATTCCTGGATATATTTTTCTGTCCAGTTTTTCCTAAAATATAGTCAAATCCTTGCTTAGAGGTGTATGATACCAAGTAGAAAGAAACATTGTACTTATAGTATTACTGCAGCTTCTGCAATCTCAAGGTGAGAAAGTAGAAGTGCTTATAATTCAATAGGAGCAACCTACAATGCCATGTACCAAAAAAGGTTATCTTACAGTTGAGTTTAAGACGAATTTACCTAATTTATTGCAAAAGTTCTGCAAAAGACATATATCAACAAGTGAAGACTTCTGAAACAGATGTAGGTCACACCTGGTAACCGTTGTATTTTATCAACTTTTTCAATTTGTCCACCAAAAAGATTTAGCCATCATAATCAATGTAACAAAGATCACATTGACCCGTAGTTGATGAAGTGCAGTTGCAACTGCATTGGATTCTTCCAACCAGGAAGTGTCTTCATTGCTTCGCAGGGCTAGAGCAGTGGCCAATTCCCGTTCAATTGGAAACAATCTCTTCAAATTTGGGAAGTATTTGGAAGCATGCACAACATATGGAGAGGGGTTAGAACATGACCCCATGAATGTGGTATTGCTTTGTAACAGGGCAACCTACTGGTCAAAGCTTGATCAGTGGGTCAAGTCAATGGAATATTGTAATCTAGAATTAAGCATTCAACCCAACTACACTAAGGTTCCTAGGAGAGCGACACCGAATAATAAGATACATGAGCATTTCAAACAATTTTCTTTTGTCTCATGTCTCCTGTATACCGTATACAGGCTTAATCAATATAGTAGACATGAAATTTCTTTTTCATTGTTATTGTGATTGTGGTGGCCATTGATGTATGGATGATGGGTATCATGAGTGATGGGAGGAAGCTCTAAGGGATTATGAGAATTTGAGGAAGGAATTGCCACGGAATAAAGAGGATATGCAGTCTTATAACTATGTTCAAGTAGAACTCAAGAAATCTCGGGGAGAAGAGATTTACGATATGAAGTTTGGAGGGGAAGTAGAGGTGGTTTCCAGTAATGATAAATTCAGATATTCTATTAATTTGCCTGGTTGGTAATGCATTCTCGTGAGCATTTATGCTACATCTTCTTGTTGTCCCATTTTAGGGTTTCATGTTTTTACAGAGCACAGGATGAAAAATTACTCGAATAACTTTCTTTATATGTGTATGGATATGCAGGCCTAGCAATAGTCCATTTCAACACAAGATCAAATGACCAATGCAAGAATATATCTTCCTTTTTCGATCAGCTATGTGGAAGATACCATTATGTGAAACCCACATCTAAAATTAAGAAAATTAATAGTTATGTAATTGAGTTTTCCATGAATTTTATGTTCTCCCCAAGTGTCTGCACTATAAAATTATGTATTGAATTCCTGGTTAAGCAGAGATGCATTTGAGAGAAAATTGAGGATTGTTTAACTTTCTCTAACATGGACTTGTGTTTAATTGATGAAGGTGGACATTGAAAAAACCGGAGTTTGGAAAGGTTAGAGAGCATTTATTGTACCCACGTTCAAGATTTACAAGAATGATGTCAAAGTGAAGGAAATCATTTGCCCAAGCTAGCAAGGACTGGAAAATTCAGTGAAGCATTATCACAGCCTAGATAGAAAGGTGCAGTATTTCTGTGCAACCATTATCATATCATTCACACATTCTGTGAAACCCACAGCTAAAATTAAGAAAATTAATAGCTATGTAAATTGAGTTTTCCATGAATTTTATGTTCTCCCCAAGTGTGCACCATAAAATTATGTATTGAATTCCTGGTTAAGCATAGATGCATTTGAGATAAAATTGAGCATTGTTTACCTTTCTCTAACATGGACTTGTGTTTAATTGATGAAGGTGGACACTATAAAAAAAAATAATAAAATAAAAAAAATGAAGAAAAGAGGTCAGAGAGCATTTATTGTACCCACGTTCAAGATTTACAAGAATGATCTCAAATTATTTGCCCAAGCTAGCAAGGACTGGAAAATTCAGTGAAGCATTATCACAACCTAGATAGAAAGATGCAGTCTTAAACTACAACCATTATCATATTTTTCACACATTCAGTTATGAAACACCTATAGATAGCATAATGAAATGGATTTGATTCATATAGGAAGAGTATTTTTCAGATTTTTCTCTAATTCTTTGTGGCTTCATCCCATTCTCTTCAAATCATTCTACCTCCGAGGCTAATTTTTCCCTATTCATGTTTATGTTTAGCTCTGATGGTGATAAAAGAGATACTCAGTAGAGATATCCTTTACGAAAGAGCATATCAACCTAGTGCATTTGCAATTCGATATTTTTATACGCATTTCACATCGGTGATTAATTGTAAACAATTTGCAAATACATTTTCATTCTATTTGATTTTTCTCTTAGAAAACATTATCAAATTGGTGAGTGTTATTGGTTCATTTTGTGCACTTGAACATTCTAAGGCATGATGCATAGAGAGACAAAGACAACTCCGATAGAAGTCTACTCAAATAGGATTGGTCATTGTATATATTTTTTCAATATATTGGAAGGCCAAGGTTAATTTAATTTTTCAATATTTCTCCCTCTCTCTCTCTTTTGTACTTGAATCCTTGCAATCTGTTCACGATGCCCAATATATGAAAAAAAAATGCATTAATCTCGGGGATAGGTGCTGTTAAATTTTAATGTCATTTTTTGGTATAAAGGGGATGTTGTTTCTTTAAAGGTATCTGCATCTGCTACAAAATTTACATTGTAGGTTTCTTCTATCATCAATAGAAAAAATCAATCAAATTAACTGTGCAACTATTTTTTTTTGGAAGATTTCATTTTTTTCTGGAAAAATTGATGTGTATTTTGTTATGAGGGCCAAATATTCACACCCCCACAATAGCAAAGTAATGAAGAACACCTTAGCTCAATTTCAGTTTGCTTATTAGGCTCCCACATTCTCATTGTGACTTGGGTGGAAAGTAAGTATCCATATTCTTTGCATGGTTGAGAGGGGTTGTACACTGAACACGTTTGATAGATAAATCACTAATGAAGTTCTAGTGTAATTCCATACTAGAATCTTTACAAACCTTCCGTGGGTAAGAGGTTACCCAACCCGCATTGGGTGCAAGTCTAACTATGTGCAAAGCCCCAACCTTCTTGGAAAGAGCTCATTAGCGAAGAGATTATCCAAGTTGCATTTGGGTGCAAGCCCAAACTGTGAGTAGTGCCCAAACTATGAGTAGTGCCCTTACCTTATTGAAAATAGCTCAATATGTTTCTACATTCTCCTTGTGACTTGTGAGGTAAGTACACAAATTTTCATCATGGTTTGGATTTTTGCCTTTGGGACTCAAATTTTTGATAGAGAAAGCGTTGATAAAGCTAAGAGTTCTAACAAAACTCCATGCTTATTAACGAATAGATTATTCACAGGGCGAAATACCCAACCTACATTGAGTGCAAGTCTAACTATGGTTAGAGCCCCTATCTTGTTGGAAAGATGAAGAGCTCTTTAAGGAAGAGATTACCCAAACTATTGGTTGCGCAATTCCAGTTGTTAGCAGAGAGCTCCTATTTTGTTGGACAGAGCTCGCTTGAATTTAAGATAGGACCCAGGACTTGGTGAAATCATCTGTGGTCTATGAGACAATACATATTTTCACTGTTATACTAAACAATGGGATATAAGCACAGATCCAGTCTCTAGAGTGCCAAATTTGGGAAATTTTCTTTTCAATAATGTTTTGTAGATCTTGGATGATTACTTCATCTATAGACAATAGTTCATTCATTTTTGGGAAATTTTCTTTTCAATAATATTTTGTAGCTCCTAGATGATTACTCCGTCTATAGACAATAGATCCTTAGAGAGGGAGATGGTGCTTCACTCAAACCATGATCTGTGATCAATGTCCCACCTATCTCTTCAAAAACAAATGTACTTTTTCCTTGGAACTTCCTTGCTTAATATGATCACAATGTCATCAATTCTTTCTTTTGTATGCTGCAGCCTACAATATATTGACCCAACACATTCCAAGTGCAAATTTAAAAAAGAAGGAGGTCCCAACCTCTTTTGCTGCCAGCAAATTCCCAAGAAAACCATGACAGCCAAGACTTACATGCATCGGGGTGATGTGTCGAATTGGAAAGCACTGTGGGCATGATCGTAGTACAGTTCAAACTGGGGTATCTCGCTTCTGCATATGATACCTACATGGTTTTATCAATTTATTTTCCACCAAAATATACGAGGTAATTTTCTAGGTTAAATATATGCTTAAGCATTATGGTTTTCATTGTGGATGCTCACATCTTTCCAGGGTAAAAAAACTATCGGCGTGCCTTTGCACCTTTTGGTGCAAATGATAGTGTAGTCTCGTTGAGTTTTATAATTTGGTATCTTGACTTGCAAATAATATTGAACTTTGAAATTTGTAGGGCACTCAATAATACAACTCCCTCACTTGAAATGTTCAATATGTGGGTGAGTGAAGGAAACATATTTATGTGAAAAATGTATTTGACTGTATTCCAAGTAAAACCTCATGGGAGCCCTTGCACTTTTCCAAAATATTCAAATGGAGGGCAGCTGAACTGCCAACATAAATAACCGCTAGTAACCTTGAAGAACTATATCAGTGTATTTGAATATGCAAGCTATAACCTCTCCATCAACAACATGTTATGAGCAGATGGTTTAATTGAAATTAAGCTAACCTTTGGAGCTAAAATGTTTAAAACCATCTTGTCGAATCTTTAAGAACTTAAGAGGAGATGAGATTGCTAGTACCTTACCAACACCCCACAAGGGGCAAACATGTCACAAGTGGGATTATAACTTGGGTGAAAATGATAACAAATTCTCATTTTCATTGTCCAAGCTAAACCTATTTGACTACTTTTGTAAGAGGTGTTTTCAACCTTGAATAATAAATCTAGAAGATGTTGCTTTCTACACTCAAGGTATAGTATTTTTCAAGCATAAAGTCTTTTGTGAAGAAATCAAAGATAATTTTGAAAGTTACTCAAAACATGCATGATTGCTTAAACCAACCTAGATCCATCTTAACTCCGGATCTAGCAAGTGCCAAGAGGGATCAATTCTCTTTTTACTCTAAAAGAAGTTTGCATATCGAGATTTGATCCATCTTGATGCTTGGTAGATCCAAAGTTAAAATAGATCTACATTGATTTAATTTCTCCTTTTAAATAAGCTACATTCCACATGAATACCATGGATCAATACCATGAACAATTTTTATTCTTATATGATTCTTTTTTATATAGCTATTTCTATTTTTTTTATTTATTTATTTATTAAATTAAAATGTTTACATTACATTAATTTTTTTTAACTTAGTCAAAATATTAAGCATTAGATTTATAGATGCTCGTAAATCCACTATCTTTAATCTAACTTTGTGTCTTTCACACAATATCCAATAAATAAAATTTGATAATATTTTATTTTTAAAAATATAAATAATAATTTATTAAGAAATCAAATATTCGAAACCAAAACAAATAATATACTAAAATCTAAAAATATCTTATTTCACGTACCATTTGGCCATATAACATGGACCTTTATTTCACATACCATTATGGTCTAAATTATCCCGACATGTAACTCATATAACATGGACCTTTATTTCACATACCATTATGGTCTAAATTATCCCGACATGTAACTCATATAACATGGACCTTTATTTCACATACCATTATGGTCTAAATTATCCCGACATGTAACTCAAAGTTTAATGATTTAAACCGACTTAATGTGATATTCCCAAATGTCTATGGAGAATTATTAAAAATTATTAGTGTGATTGATAAGGTACAATTTCTCTTGTTAACATTTAATGGTCGAGCTTTTGACATGCTCCTTATCCTTACCAAACAATCATATCCTAATATAATAGATCAATAGTCTCATATGGTTCTGAATAATAATAATAATTATTATTAATTAAAATATTTACAACCATATCATAGAATATTGGTATACAATCCTAGATACTTCACTTTTCTAGAAAGTCCCCACTTTGAGGTGATTATGAAATAGGTGGTTTTAGTTCACATTTTATAAATATGAATATAACATTATCAATTAACCTAGTTTATTTTATTAAAAATACAATTTTTTATTTAAATACTAATCTAAAATTTATAAACAATCTTGTTCTAAAAAGTTTTAAACAATCTTGTTTTAAAAATATTGTTAATATTATTACATGGAATCATAACTTTTCTCTTCGTACCTTTATTCAATATTAATTGATTTGATACCATCAAATAGAGTCAATATACTCAAATTTGAATAAAATTTCAATTATCTGATAACATATATACATTTCAATTATATATATAATCAATTTCATTTGGAAATATACTTAATCCGTTAGTCGCATAAAGTGGTTGGCAGCCATAAAACGTAACTTCACTCTCCTATCTAAAGCCATAAATGATTTGGATCTCACTCTCATATTTACATTTATAAATTTTTTGGATTTGGATTACATTTTGGTCTTACAAATTATATTTGTATAAATAAATAATTTACTAAGTCTTCTAACCATAATAATTATGTCTAAAATAAAAAATTATTTTGTTTGATTAAGGACCCAAATATATATATAGAAATAGCTTGTTAATAATGTCACAATAATAGTAGTTACAAATTTTACATTAACTACGTTGTAAGGCATTTTTATTTGAAAACAACTTGCCTAGTTGCCAATGTGTAGCCATTTGATCAAAGGTTAAACGATCGAAATTAATTTTATATTTTTTTTATAAAGTTTTTCTTTTTTTCTTTTTAATAAGTTAGATTGATTTTAGGTGTATAATAGAAATGTTGTAATGTCATGTTTAACATTTTGACTATGTCAAATTACACAAAAATAAAAATAAAAGTAAATTAAAGAAAAATGTTGAAACAAAAATAATAAAATAAAATAATAATAAACTATAAAAACAACCCATGGTATTGACCCATGGTATTCATGTGGAATATAGAGGACATGATTTATCTTGAAAAATAATGATGAATGTTCATAATTCTCATTTGTTAAATAACACTAAATTTATCTTTAATTACTTAATTGTAATAATTTGTAACTACATAACAGTTTCTAATTACATACATACTCTTTCAGTTTTTTTTTTTTGTTAATGAAAATCAAATTTCTTCTATTAAAAAAAAAGCTATATACATATCTTTAGTTACTTAATTGTAGCTAAAAAATATTACATGTTTTTTACTTTATAATCATATACAAATTTCATATTATATGATGTCAAACTTACTCGACTTTTTATTCCAAAATTTTAAACAAATTTTTTCACTACATAATTTTAGCTTTTATAATTTTTTTATTTTTCAATTCAAACAAAACTTACAAAAGAAAAAAGCCACTCAGTCCTTACTATAGATTATAGTTTTACAAAATTGACACTATGTGATTAATAATAGAGTAAGTTGACATAACCCTAAGGGGATCTTTTACAAGTTTTATCATAACCTTTCCCTTCATCCAATATATATTATAGAGTCTTAAGAGAGAATGTATTCTATTTTATAACCTGATCCACAATCAAAGAAAACGGCTAGGGATTTCACAAAGTATTAGTTTGTAACTTGATCCACAATCAAAGAAAATGGCCATGTATGTCACAAGTTATCATTCACAGAGTGATCTATTCACGTTCTCAGTTGAAATGGATCTTATTAGATGCATGGTGGCCAAAGGCACTAAAAATTCAAAATAGATATATGTTATGACATCCATATTCTCTACAAACCATCCAAATTTCCCATCTTATACAACAATTTCTAACAATAACCGCTCAATTTACTCTCCAATTTTTGAAACCCCCACCCATGCTGGGGAGATCAGAGTGTAAAATTAAATATTCCTGTGGTTTTTTTAAAGGGTTCATAAACAAAATAGACAATGAGAAAGTCAATAGTGTGGTATAATCACTGATTTTTGAATCATTGTGACAAACAAAACATCACATTAGCTCACAAAATATATCTAATGCTATAAGGATCTGAGATGATAACAATGTTTTGAATCATGATAAGTATTAGTTTGTAGCTTGATCCACAATCAAAGAAAATGGCCATGTATGTCACAAGTTATCATTCACAGAGTGATTTATTCATGTTCTCAGCTGAAATGGATCTTATTAGATGCATGGTGGCTAGAGGCACTAAAAATTCAAAATAGATATCTGTTATGACATCCATATTCTCTACAAACCATCCAAATTTCCCATTTTATACAACAATTTCTAACAATAACCACTCAATTTACTCTCCAATTTTTGAAACCCCCACCCATGCTGGGGAGATCAGAGTGTAAAATTAAATATTCCTGTGGTTTTTTTAAAGGGTTCATAAACAAAATAGACAATGAGAAAGTCAATAGTGTGGTATAATAACTGATTTTTGAATCATTGTGACAAACAAAACATCACATTAGCCCACAAAATATATATAATGCTATAAGGATCTAAGATGATAACAATGTTTTGAATCATGATAACTAGGTGACAACCAAAATTAAGTTTTAGCCACATGAAAAAAAATCACAACAACTATGTAAAATAGTTTAATAAGAAACTAGATTTGTAATTATAAAATATAAAACTATAGCTTAAAATTGTGAAATTACTTTGTATTTTTTGTATCTTATGTATATAGAGAAATAATAAACCAAGTTTGGAGTTAAGAAAATAAACCTTAACATAAAGAACAATATCTCATTCCAAAAATGTCTCCATATTAAAATGACATTCAATTTCTTGTATACCAATGCTATTGTTATTCATATACAATATACAATTTTTGACAAGTCATTTCATGCTTGTTTCGGAGGATTATTAATCACCAAAGGATTTTCACCCCTAATTTCCTATTTCAATATCTATAACACAATTTTTATATATGTGAATATATTATGTTTGTTTATATATATATATGTTTTCACCCACAATTGCCTATTTCAATATCTATAACAAATTTTCTAGTTGATAACTCTTATCATCAATATCTTTGAAACCTCCACGACCTACTTCCATGGAAGCAAAAATTTCCTTTCATCCCTTCACAATGGCTCCTTCTCTGTAAAAACTTATTTCTTCTAGGCTACTCTTTCCTATGCTATTACCTTACGGCGTTTCTTTTGCAATATGTGGTGCAATTGCTAGCTAATTCATATGTAAAGTAAGATGTTTCATTTAATAAAACATTACATATAGAATATTAATCGTATATATAATTTCATGGGAATAACTTGATAATAAATATGACAATATTTCATAATAATAATAATAATATTTTTTAATATATTAATTCACATGTTTAAGATAAAGTTTTATTTAATGAAACATTACATAGGGATTATTAATCATAATATAAATTAGAGTTGAGTGATTATTGGGTAGTTAAATAAGTGATTGCTTTGATAATAAAGAGTTATATTCCATAAGATTCTAGGTTCAAACCTCCTCGTGGAGATTAAACAACTCATATAAAAATATTTATTTAAATTTAAACCTATACAAGTTTAGAATTGAGTGAATCACTTTAGAAATGAATTTAAGAATTTGGGTTATAATATTTTCCAAATGAATTTCTATTAAACTAATAACATATTACAAATGAATTTAGTGTAAATTTGATAAACTCCCACTAGCTTTACTTTTCTAGACCATCTACAAAGTAAGCATCGCTGATGTTGAAACCAAAAATATTTTTATTGTAGTCAATGTGAGACTTGAAACCAAAAATGTTTTTATTGTAGCCAATGTGAGGCTTACACACAAGGAATTACTGATAGGAAATCCGCCGAGCAACAATGGTAATAGTGCCAAGTAACAACTTTGATGCTAAAAATATTGAGGAACTATTTAGAGAGAAAGTGGGACATTTTTCCTCTAGCATTGTCCATTTGTCATTTGTGCGAAAGGTATGTGTAAATGGTCATGAAGGGGCTCAAAAATAGATTTGTTCTAGCATCATCCATTCAACAAATGCATGTGAAGTACATGTAAATTGTCACAATGAGGCTTACACAAATTTGTTGCAATGGAGCATAATGTATTGACCTTGATTTTTAAGAATCCAAAAATCAAGTGATTCCCTTCATTATTGGATGTCCTAGCATGGAGAATGCACAATTTAAGAGCCAATACCTCTCTTCACTATTGGGTTCATAACCAATAGTTCCATGTCCAAATAATGTTCAAGATCAAGAAATAAATTCAAATCCAACATTTGACCTTGTAAAAATTATGTAAGTTTTAATTAAAATCACAAGACACAAACCTACTGTACTGCTATGCGGCCATTAATTCACAATTTAGAACAAAAAATTTAGACATGCACGAAGAAATAACACTCATGATGCAACAAGTATTTTTATTTGGGGAAAGCAATATGCTAAAAACCCCTATGCCTCTTGCATTAATAATATGAAATAGAGATTTATTACAATTGCTTTGCTTAGTTGAGCTCACCCTGCAAGTGCACAACCTATCTCTGCTCACTGAAGGCCTCTGACCCAGATTTATTCAAATTTTGCCTTGGCTGGAGCTCTTATTTCCTTTTGATGTTCCTTGAGGAATTAGACCCCTATCATTTAGGAAATCCCTCAAACTAATTGTGCAATTCCTTTAGGTTGATCATCTAACTGCATGCAACATATGTACACTCGGAACTAGTCTACAGATGATGTTACACTGCCTTGGAATCTCCATCTCAACTCGGTAACTAAAATTCTCTTCATGCACCAGCTATTTTGGGTTGATTGATCAGTTAATTGGATGATCACTGAGTTTTACTGAATTCCTACTGCAGAACTTGACCCCCCACTAGTGCTTCCAACAATTGCAACTAGTTTAACTGAAAACAAATTTAGATAAATGACCTTGATTGTTACAAATTAGCAATCACACATGCTTAACTAAATTCTAACTCCTACAACTCGAATTTTTTGAGTAAATTGGGTGACACGAGACTTGTCACTCAAGTTAACATCATCCAAGTTGTTTGTTGATGTGGAAATTTGGGTTTTCTCAACTTAATCAAGGAAAAATCAAATTGAGAATTTCTAGTTGCATTTTTCAACAATCCTCCTCGGTAAGAGAGGGGTTATCAACCACCCCTATCCTGCACCTGTGGAACTCTAACTTCCCTCTTGACAAGGCCTTTGTCAAAATGTCAGCATCTTGTTCCTCTATCGGAAAGTACTACAACAACATTATCGTAAATGGTGATACCATATATCTATATGCTTGGATAAATCATGAAAAACATGATTTTCAGAGAGCTTGATGCAACTCAGATTATCACAATATATCATAGTTGGATCCATCATCTGACCAAATAATCCAACAAGTATCTTTATCATCCAGATAGCCTCACATGCTACTTGACTGGAAGCCATGTATTCTGCTTCTGCCGAGCTGAGTGCCACAAATATTTTCTTTCTGTTGTACCAATAAACTATTGCAAGCCCAACACTGAAAATTCCGCTTGATGTACTCTTTCGGTCTAATGGACTCGCCACCCAATCTGCGTTTGTGAAGCCATGCAACTCCACTCCCTTTGTCTGTATGTACCATAGTTTAAGACGAATTTACCTAATTTATTGCAAAAGTTCTGCAAAAGAGTTAAGACTTCTAAAACAGATGCAGGTCACACCTGTTAACCGTTATATTTTATCAACTTTTTCAATTTGTCCACCAAAAAGATGTAGCCATCATAATCAATGTAACAAAGATCACATTGACCTGTAGTTGATGAAGTGCAGTTGCAACTGCATTGGATTCTTCCAACTAGGAAGTGTCTTCATTGCTTCGCAGGGCTAGAGCAGTGGCCAATTCCCGTTCAATTGGAAACAATCTCTTCAAATTTGGGAAGTATTTGGAAGCATGCACAACATATGGAGAGGGGTTAGAACATGACCCCATGAATGTGGTATTGCTTTGTAACAGGGCAACCTACTGGTCAAAGCTTGATCAGTGGGTCAAGTCAATGGAATATTGTAATCTAGAATTAAGCATTCAACCCAACTACACTAAGGTTCCTAGGAGAGCGACACCGAATAATAAGGTACATGAGCATTTCAAACAATTTTCTTTTGTCTCATGTCTCCTGTATACCGTATACAGGCTTAATCAATATAGCAGACATGAAATTTCTTTTTCATTGTTAATGTGATTGTGGTGGCCATTGATGTATGGATGATGGGTATCATGAGTGATGGGAGGAAGCTCTAAGGGACTATGAGAATTTGAGGAAGGAATTGCCACGGAATAAAGAGGATATGCAGTCTTATAACTATGTTCAAGTAGAACTCAAGAAATCTCGGGGAGAAGAGATTTACGATATGAAGTTTGGAGGGGAAGTAGAGGTGGTTTCCAGTGATGATAAATTCAGATATTCTATTAATTCGCCTGGTTGGTAATGCATTCTCGTGAGCATTTATGCTACATCTTCTTGTTGTCCCATTTTAGGGTTTCATGTTTTTACAGAGCACAGGATGAAAAATTACTCGAATAACTTTCTTTATATGTGTATGGATATGCAGGCCTAGCAATATTCCATTTCAACACAAGATCAAATGACCAATGCAAGAATATTTCTTCCTTTTTCGATCAGCTATGTGGAAGATACCATTATATGAAACCCACATCTAAAATTAAGAAAATTAATAGTTATGTAATTGAGTTTTCCATGAATTTTATGTTCTCCCCAAGTGTCTGCACTATAAAATTATGTATTGAATTCCTGGTTAAGCAGAGATGCATTTGAGAGAAAATTGAGGACTGTTTAACTTTCTCTAAAATGGACTTGTGTTTAATTGATGAAGGTGGACATTGAAAAAACCGGAGTTTGGAAAGGTTAGAGAGCATTTATTGTACCCACGTTCAAGATTTACAAGAATGATGTCAAAGTGAAGGAAATCATTTGCCCAGGCTAGCAAGGACTGGAAAATTCAGTGAAGCATTATCACAGCCTAGATAGAAAGGTGCAGTATTTCTGTGTAACCATTATCATATCATTCACACATTCTGTGAAACCCACAGCTAAAATTAAGAAAATTAATAGCTATGTAAATTGAGTTTTCCATGAATTTTATGTTCTCCCCAAGTGTCTGCACCATAAAATTATGTATCGAATTCCTGGTTAAGCATAGATGCATTTGAGATAAAATTGAGCATTGTTTACCTTTCTCTAACATGGACTTGTGTTTAATTGATGAAGGTGGACACTGTAATAAAATAAAAAAAAAAAAACAAAAAAAAAGAAAGAAAAGAGGTCAGAGAGCATTTATTGTACCCACGTTCAAGATTTACAAGAATGATGTCAAAGTGAAGGAAATTATTTGCCCAAGCTAGCAAGGACTGGAAAATTCAGTGAAGCATTATTACAACCTAGATAGAAAGATGCAGTCTTAAACTACACCCATTATCATAGTTTTCACACATTTAGTTATGAAACACCTATAGATAGCATAATGAAATGGATTTGATTCATATAGGAAGAGTATCTTTCAGATTTTTCTCTAATTCTTTGTGGCTTCACCCCGTTCTCTTCAAATCATTCTACCTCCGAGGCTAATTTTTCCCTATTCAGGTTTATGTTTAGCTCTGATGGTGATAAAAGAGATACTCAGTAGAGATATCCTTTACGAAAGAGCATATCAAAGCATATCAACCTAGTGCATTTGCAATTCGATATTTTTATACGCATTTCACATCGGTGATCAATGGTAAACAATTTGCAAATACATTTTCATTCTATTTGATTTTTATCTTAGAAAACATTATCAAATTGGTGGGTGTTATGGGTTCATTTTGTGCACTTGAACATTATAATGCATGATGCATAGAGAGACAAAGACAACTCCGATAGAAGTCTACTCAAATAGGATTGGTCAATGTATATATTTTTTCAATATATTGGAAGGCCAAGTTTAATTTAATTTTTCAATATTTCTCCCTCTCTTTCTTTTGTACTTAATCCCTGCAATCTGTTCACGATGCCCAATATATGAAAAAAAAATGCATTAATCTCGGGGATAGGTGCTGTTAAATTTTAATGTCATTTTTTAGTATAAAGGGGATGTTGTTTCTTTAAAGGTATCTGCATCTGCTACAAAATTTACATTGTAGGTTTCTTCTACCATCAATAGAAAAAATCAATCAAATTAACTGTGCAACTATTTTTTTTGGAAGATTTCATTTTTTTCTGGAAAAATTGATGTGTATTTTGTTATGAGGGCCAAATATTCACACCCCCACAAAAGCAGAGTAATGAAGAACACCTTAGCTCAATTTCAGTTTGCTTATTAGGCTCCCATATTCTCATTGTGACTTGGGTGGAAAGTAAGTATCCATATTCTTTCCATGGTTGAAAGGGGTTGTACACTGAACACGTTTGATAGATAAATCACTAATGAAGTTCTAGTGTAATTCCATGCTAGAATCTTTACAAACCTTCCATGGGTAAGAGGTTACCCAACCCGCATTGGGTGCAAGTCTAACTATGTGCAAAGCCCCAACCTTCTTGGAAAGAGCTCATCAGCGAAGAGATTATCCAAGTTGCATTTGGGTGCAAGCCCAAATTGTGAGTAGTGCCCAAACTATGAGTAGTGCCCTTACCTTATTGAAAATAGCTCAATATGTTTCTACATTCTCCTTGTGACTTGTGAGGTAAGTACACAAATTTTCATCATGGTTTGGATTTTTGCCTTTGGGACTCAAATTTTTGATAGAGAAAGAGTTGATAAAGCTAAGAGTTCTAACAAAACTCCATGCTTATTAACGAATAGATTATTCACAGGGCGAAATACCCAACCTACATTGAGTGCAAGTCTAACTATGGTTAGAGCCCCTATCTTGTTGGAAAGATGAAGAGCTCTTTAAGGAAGAGATTACCCAAACTATTGGTTGCGCAATTCCAGTTGTTAGCAGAGAGCTCCTATTTTGTTGGACAGAGCTCGCTTGAATTTAAGATAGGACCCAGGACTTGGTGAAATCATATGTGGTCTATGAGACAATACATATTTTCACTGTTATACTAAACAATGGGATATAAGCACAGATCCAGTCTCTAGAGTGCCAAATTTGGGAAATTTTCTTTTCAATAATGTTTTGTAGATCTTGGATGATTACTTCATCTATAGACAATAGTTCATTCATTTTTGGGAAATTTTCTTTTCAATAATATTTTGTAGCTCCTAGATGATTACTCCATCTATAGACAATAGATCCTTAGAGAGGGAGATGGTGCTTCACTCAAACCATGATCTGTGATCAATGTCCCACCTATCTCTTCAAAAACAAATGTGCTTTTTCCTTGGAACTTCCTTGCTTAATATGATCACAATGTCATCAATTCTTTCTTTTGTATGCTGCAGCCTACAATATATTGACCCAACACATTCCAAGTGCAAATTTAAAAAAAAGAAGGTCCCAACCTCTTTTGCTGCCAGCAAATTCCCAAGAAAACCATGACAGCCAAGACTTACATGCATCGGGGTGATGTGTCGAATTGGAAAGCACTGTGGGCATGATCGTAGTACAGTTCAAACTGGGGTATCTCGCTTCTGCATATGATACCTACATGGTTTTATCAATTTATTTTCCACCAAAATATACGAGGTAATTTTCTAGGTTAAATATATGCTTCAAGCACTATGGTTTTCATTGTGGATGCTCACATCTTTCTATATATATATTCAAAGGGTCAAAAAAACTATCTGCGTGCCTTTGCACCTTTTGGTGCAAATGATAGTGTAGTCTCGTTGAGTTTTATAATTTGGTATCTTGACTTGCAAATAATATTGAACTTTGAAATTTGTAGGGCACTCAATAATACAACTCCCTCACTTGAAATGTTCAATATGTGGGTGAGTGAAGGAAACATATTTATGTGAAAAATGTATTTGACTGTATTCCAAGTAAAACCTCATGGGAGCCCTTGCACTTTTCCAAAATATTCAAATGGAGGGCAGCTGAACTGCCAACATAAATAACCGCTAGTAACCTTGAAGAACTATATCAGTGTATTTGAATATGCAAGCTATAACCTCTCCATCAACAACATGTTATGAGCAAGATGGAGCTAACCCTTGGAGCTAAAATGTTTAAAAACATCTTGTTGAATCTTTAAGAACTTAAGAGGAGATGAGATTGCTAGTACCTTACCAACACCCCACAAGGGGCAAACATGTCACAAGTGGGATTATAACTTGGGTGAAAATGATAACAAATTCTCATTTTCATTGTCCAAGCTAAACCTATTTGACTACTTTTGTAAGAGGTGTTTTCAACCTTGAATAATAAATCTAGAAGATGTTGCTTTCTATACTCAAGGTATAGTATTTTTCAAGCATAAAGTCTTTTGTGAAGAAATCAAAGATAATTTTGAAAGTTACTCAAAACATGCTTGATTGCTTAAAATAACCTAGATCCATCTTAACTCCGGATCTAGCAAGTGCCAAGAGGGATTAATTCTCTTTTTACTCTAAAAGAGGTTTGCATATCAAGAGATTTGATCCATCTTGACGCTTGATAGATCCAAAGTTAAGATAGATCTACATTGGTTTAATTCTCCCTTTAAATAGACTACATTCCACATGAATACCATGGGTCAATACCATGGGTTTTTAATACCATGAACAATTTTTATTTTTATAGGATTCTTTTTTATATAGCTATTTCTATTATTTTATTTTATTTTTTACTAAATTAAAATATTTACATTACATTGATTTTTTTGACTTAGTCAAAATATTAAACATTGAATTTATAAATGCTCATAAATCCACTATCTTTAATCTAACTTTGTGTCTTTCACACATTATCCAATAAATAAAATTTGATATTATATTATTTTTAAAAATATAAATAATGATTTATTAAAAAATTACATATTCAAATCCAAAACAAATAATATACTTAAATCTAAAAATATCTTATGGCACGTAGCATTTGGCCATATAACATGGACCTTTATTTCACATACCATTATGGTCTAAATTATCCCGACATGTAACTCAAAGTTTAATAATTTAAACCGACTTAATGTGATATTCCAAAATGTCTATGGAGAATTATTAAAAATTATAATTGTGATTGATAAATGCTTTTGAAGGTACAATATCTCTTGTGAACATTTAATGGTCGAACTTTTGACATGCTCCTTATCCTTACCTAACAATCATATCCTAATATAATAGATCAATAGTTTCACATGGTTTTGAATAATTTTATTATTATTATTAATTAAAATATTTACAACCATATCATAGAATATTGGTGTACAATCCTAGATACTTCACTTTTCTAAAAGGTCTTCACTTGGAAGGGATTATGAAATAGGTGGTTTAGTTGTTCACATTTTATAAATATGAATATAACATTATCAATTAACTTTTTTCTTTTTCTTTTCTTTTCTTCTCTTTTTTTTTTAATTTTTATAAGTAAGCAGTTGTATTAGATCAAAATAGTGTACAAAAAATTACAAAACGGTTGCCAGTACCCGAAGGTAGAAAGGCTGGACAGCCCCAAAACATCTGTAAGGACAACATAGACATAGTGAACCAAACATATGCAAATAGATAAAACAGAGGCTGATCGCCATGCCCATCATTACATCCATACCAGAGGACCAAAAGGTCAAAATTGGCTATCCGCGCAGGGATGCCCACAGTAAGGAACACTAAGCCGAACAGGAAATGACAAGTGAACATAGACATGTAGCTACAAGCCGTAAGAAGCCAACCAGAAGGCGAAAACCAGATCATTAAATTTTAGTTCGCTCCTCAGACCCACTCGGTCCGATCGAACCTGGACCTACAGCAATAGGGTGCTCTGCAATTGGACCATCAGCACTCAGACCCCCAAAACTCGGACTCACTCTAGCATCGTTCAGAGGCACAGTGCGCGGACGGTGCCGACGAATGATAGTTGTTTTGGAACTGTCCGTCGGCAGCTCAATGGATACATTTAAAACATGACGGAGGTATAGCTTGAAGAGCCTGATGAAGCCTTCAAGACATCTGGTTAACATCTTCATCTCCTCAGTTAACGAGTTGAGAGAAACTTCCAGCTTATCCAAGCGGGCAGTGTTTTTCGTCGAGGCCATCGAGTTGGCCTGGAAGGCCTCCTTGACTGCCGCGCCCTGGCTACTGATGGCTTTAGCTAAAAGAGTTTTCATGAACCAAGCCATTTCTTGCGTGCGCAGAAACTGTGTGGCCCTCGTGCTCGGGGTGCCAGGGTCGGGGACCCAATCCATTTCCTCCTCGATGTCTTTGCAGTTTACACTGGATCTGGCCTTACTGGTTTCTTGCTTGAGATCATGGATAATCATATTTCCCTTGCCAGGGACCGAGTCTCGAAAAGTATCCTTAGCCGTCTTCAGATTTTTGGCCGCCTTAGAGCTTTGGAGAACACGCTCAGTCATGGCGGAAAACACACAGCGAGAGGAAGAGACAATGCAACTCGTTGCGACACTATAACACCAGAGTCTATCTTTAGCCTCGAAATGTAAAACTCTGTAAGGAAGACAAAAAGACAACATCATAATATAAGGCAGAGAGGCTCATCTTGCGAAATAATGACCAAGGGACGCGACCCCGTCTGGCTGACCGCCATCCCTAATCCTCCAAAGCAGAGCATCAATCGGCCAATAATGAAATCTAATGCAGCAACGGACAATCAGCACAAAACTCAAGAGACTTGTCCACGTGTCCTTACCACCTTTCCCCTTATTCTGATTTACGGGATTGCCTTGATTATAACATCTTTTCCAATATTCGGCTTGGTACAAACTTCTGACTCGCCACCTTCGAATAATAAAGAGCCTTGAAGCGCCGGTTGTAGAACCCATCAGAATTATAGAATGTCAGTACTTTGAAGATTATTCTCCACTGTAGGCACACCGGAAAGGTCACATCTCGAAATGCGCAAATGTAATATTCCTTTTTAAGGATATTTCTAAAACACAGCGAATGGTACAACAATGGAATGACTCCAAGAGCAAATATTCAACAGTACATAAAATAATAGGAACAACTTATGCAACAGATACACGTTAAGCAGAGAAATCACTGAGCCATTTCATTATGCTGGGAATTACAAGTGATTACAATAGGTGCCCAGATGACAGTACTCAACTAGCACAAGCAAACAAGAGATATTCTCGGGATAACAAGGGTACAACGGTTCTCTAGTTTGCGTTCAAGCGGCTGAGAATACTGTCACGTGCTGCTAAAACGCTGCGGCTGAAAAGGATCCACAAAGAGGCCCTCGATCCCGCCTCACGTCCTCAATAGGCGCGGACTGTCTCTGCTCTTCCTCCAACCCGAATCCTCCAAAATGGTCACAATACAGTACTCACACTAGATGGTCTGCGGTCTTCCCCCACACAGACTGCGCCGCCACTCCTGACGTTGCTCTGCAACAAGTGCCAGACTCGATTCTCCTATAAAACAATGATAGGATTGCCTCACCCGAGCAAGCACTCGAAGTCCCCCGGGGCTGAGGGTGAGATCTCTGCTCGGAGACACTCGGCGCACTAAACAGTGATGCAGACTCGCTGAACAGCCGGCGTGCTCTAGTCTTAGCGACCAATGTTAATTTCATAAACTTCAACAAAAAATCCCAAAAATGAGGAAGCTCTCTCCCTTTTATATGCTGGCCTTCCTCTCAAACCCTAGGCTCCTCATCTCCAACGCAGCCCTTCTCGGCCCCACGCTGCCAACTCAGCGCACGCGATTGCCTCCGCGCGCTCAAGTGAGTCCACGCTCTACTCACTTTCATTTGTAATTTAACTATGGGCGGAAAAATTGATCCAAATTAATATTCCAATTAGCTATTGCTAATTTGGGAATATTACAGTCTCCCCCGGCAAAATGTTGCTTGCCCTCAAGCAATTGCCGAACATCTTTCCACCGATACTGCAAAATGTGCCTGGGTCCCAGATGCGCCACTGAATCTTTTCTGACCCCTGCATCACCCTGATATGAAGGGATCTCTCAATGCCAGGTTCCCAAATTGATCTCTCATGGTTTCAGCCAACCAACAATCCTCCCGAATCCCATTGCCACCATGGCCAATAATAGCCCAAGTCCCATGGCTTGGACTGCTCACTGCCTCTGGCTATGACTGAAGACCATGACCCCTGCTGTGATGTCGCTGTCACTGTGTAAGTTGTCCCATCGACTGTGTACCAACTCATCACCTCTCTCCACTCAAGGCATGGAGTCGGAAATATAATGAGGAATATCTCCCTCATGTGGATCTTCCATCTCCAAGCAATCATCCAGACAAAATGAGCCACCTCCCAACAAGGCAACTCCTGACAATCTCCTTCCACCTCAAGCTCCGGTAATGAAGGTGGGTTGAAAATCTGAACCTAGCAAGCATCATAGCTTACCCCATGCTGTCCTTCTCTCCAGTCATGACAAGTGTAGAGTGTATGCTGATCCTGGGCTGCAAAATCATTGCCCTCCAATGGCAAAGTGAAGAACAATCCTCCAAAGAAGGTCCCTTCAACAATGAAAAACAAGCTGGCCCAAGACAATTCATCCATGAGGAATAGGACATGGTCATCATGGATCATCCTAATGAGATGTCTGCTGAAGGTTTTACATGATGATACATGATGCAGACAATCTCTCACGAGGATACAACGCAGTTTCATCCACTGCAACTTCAGAAAATTACATGGCAAGCAATGTACAAGATCCCTCACATCTACTAATGGATAGTAAATGGCTGAATATGACAACAACATGAGGCCAAACACTTGCCCATGGCTGTACAATGGATGACTATTAATCTCATGGCCCACCTCAAAAGAGAACGCATATGTAGTAGTGGTGGCCATGCCTCCTCCCATGCTCCCATTAGAACATGTAGTGCAGAAAATGTGAGAATTTTTCCCACTCGGACACATCCAACTCATGTGTCCCCCTCATAATCAAGCCTCCTATATGAATCTGATCTATATAAGCAAATGGAGACATGATCAGCAGTAAAATGAAGGAAACGCTGAAGGTTACAAGTGATGAAAAGGGGTACCAACAGCTTCCCCAACAAGTACAACGCAGTTTTACAAGTTGTTGCTTGATAAGAGTACATGGCAAAATGTTTATGTTAATCATGCATGTCTTCACATGATACATGATATAGTGCAGCAAATGAACATGCATGTGGTGATAAAACATTTGCCCAAGGCCACAAAAGAGATGGCTGCCTCCACCATGTAGATTGGCCCAATAAAACTCATGGAGCAATATGACAAGCTTGCCCTCTTGTGAAGCAATGCACTGCATAAGAATGGTAGGAGTGTGCAAATCAATGAATGTATAAACAAACTCCTCACCATATGCTAGAAGTAAGATGGTACATGGATCCATGAATGAGTCCTCCATAATGTGTTGGCATGCTATGAAGAAGACTGAACCATGTGTTGCAAGAAGATAATCCTCCTTATGCTTGGAAACCCAAGTCAAGAAGAATATGCCATAGATGTCTCTATCATCATTACCTCCTCTTTGTTCATCAAGTGCAACAAATATGAAGCGATCCTGGGACCTATGGGTTATAGATCCACCATATCTCTGCTGGGCACACTTCATCCATAAGTCTCTGCTCCACGGTGACAATGCTGTGAGCTCATGCAAGTAACCTCCTGTCAATACAAAGCTCTATTCTTCGACATGCTCCTTGTCAAAGACTCCTCTAATAATGCTGCAACAAATATGGTCTACTTCCCAAGATGGAAGTGCTTCCAAGCCATCATCAAAGATCAAGGAGATAATGCCATCTCCTCCTCCTGCAACATCATACAAGGTGTGAGAGCAAATATGCTCTTGCTCTCTCAGAAACAAGCAAAGCAACAAGACATTGTGTTGCCTCCCCATACCTCCATCATACCAATCATGTGATGCAGACATAATGAATGATATGAATATCATATCAACACCATGCATCCATACTCTATGCTGCTTAATGATGCAAGTATCCTGCCATCTTTCCTTCATCCTCCGACTCTTAGGAAGGGTGTTTGCCAAGAGATGGCCAAACTCTTTCAAGAGCAACCAGCGTAGCCAAGCCTCCTGCTGCTCGGTATCATAGATCTGCAAGTACAAGTGATGGCCAAACTCCCTCCAGAGTAACCAGCGCAGCCAAGCCTCCTGCTGCCCGGTATCATAGATATGCCAGTAGCTCCCTAGCTCCTTGCTCATCAACCACATCCACTCAATCACTTGTGGATGCCCCCTTCTTCTCCTCATCCTGGTACTCCTCCCATGAGGGATACCATCCTCCCAAATGGGATTTTGAAATATAAACTTCTCAAGGATCAATGAGACCCTATCAAGAATCAAATAGGTGTTAGGCAAAAACCTCCCATCATGATGTGTATGGCTCAAGGGATGTCCAACACAACCATGAGAGATGTTATCCATCCTAAGATGTCCTCCATCTTCTATCTGCTCTTGCGAGAAGGGAAGAAAAGCATTGCATCCCACAGTGTGTCGAAGTGCATTTCCAATGAGATCTCTCCTTGAGACCTCCCTTTCATCCATAGTCTTCCAAAACCAATGAGGTCTTGGATCTGAAAGTAGAAGTTCCTCTTTGAGCTGAGAAGGGCTCATTGAGAAAGTGTCATCTTGAAGGGAGAAAAGGTTTCTTACTCCAAGATGTCTACCATCAATCTTCAAGGCTTCAAACCACAACCTCCAATATGATGTACAATCAAAAAATGGCTCATGAGAATAATGGTTTGATTCCTTCTCGAGTGTTTCCATGTTGCACAACGCAGTGCAACCAAGCTGCTCTATAGTAGCAATGAGATTTGACCCTTGGTCATGCAAAAGTAAATCTCCACATTGATCAAAAGAATTTGCTGCAACAATGGAATGTGGAAATCTTTTCATACCTTGATGTGCATTTGAAACTTCTTGTAGGGCTGCAAGAGTCCATTCCTCAAAAGTGTTGGCTGCCCCAACTGTTGATGCATGTGGCTGCTCTTCCATGAAGGTGACAGCGTTATCACAAGCCTCCTCAAGAGGTGATGTGATCTCTTCTTTCTTTGCTCTTTCTCCATCAAAGGTTTGGATCAACCCTTGAGTGAACTCTGCAAAAGTCTCCACCCTTGCATGGCTCAAGTGGCTGCACCACCAATCATAGGCTTCACCCTCCAAATGCAGCGCTGAGATTTCAACAACTTCTTCTCCTGCTACAGGATGTAGTAGGAAAAATGCCTCCAACTTCCTCACCCAAGTTCTTGCATTAGATGACCCATCAAAGGTAGACAACAAAAATCTATTGCCTTTGATTTCTTTTCTGCTGCATGGTCTCTTCTCTTCCTTCAACTGGACGAAATGGGGAAAATCTAGAGTCTCCCTGAAGGCTCTAGGTTGAGATCTATACTCAACAAGGTAATCACTGAGAACCTGATGATCCAAGTGTTTTCCATGCTCAGTGTATTTTGCTCGATGAGAATAGGAAGTGCATGGTACTTCCTCTTCTTTTTCTTCAATCTTCTTGACCTCCTCAATGGTGGATTCATTCCCTCTGGATCTGAAAATAGATGAGAATAAATTCATCTTTTTCACCGTACCGGTCTTCTTGGGCTTAGACTCACAGGGACTAGTGGATCTCTCATACATGGGAAGAGGTGTCCTCCCAATGGTACGCTGCAACTTTGAGCTCTGCGTTCTAGATCCTCCATTGTTCCATTTGCTTTCATCTTTCCTGCGCTGACAATAATCTTTGAAAGGCAAAGCGACTTTGAAGTCTTCCCCCTTGGACTGCCATTCTCTGAAATAATCTCCAAAGGGTAAATGATCCTGCTACCTCTCTTTCTTACTCGGCACTGGAGGTAAGAATGTAGGCATTGTGATAATGTCCACAGGCTGAGCCAGAACCATGCTCTGATACCACTGTAATATTCCTTTTTAAGGATATTTCTAAAACACAGCAAATGGTACAGCAATGGAATGACTCCAAGAGCAAATATTCAACAGTACATAAAATAATAAGAACAGCTTATGCAAAAGATACATGTTAAGCAGAGAAATCACTGAGCCATTTCATTATGCTGGGAATTACAAGTGATTACAATAGGTGCCCAGATGACAGTACTCAACTAGCACAAGCAAACAATAGATATTCTCGGGATAACAAGGGTACAACGGTTCTCCAGTTTGCGTTCAAGCGGCTGAGAACACTGCCGCGTGCTGCTAAAATGTTACGGCTGGAAAGGATCCACAAAGAGGCCCCGATCCTGCCTCACATCCTCAATAGGCGTGAACTGTCTCTGCTCTTCCTCCAACCCGAACCCTCCAAAATGGTCACATATAGTACTCACACTAGATGGTCTGCGGTCTTCCCCCACACAGACTGCCCCGCCACTCCTGACGTTGCTCTGCAACAAGTGCCAGACCCGATTCTCCTATAAAACAATGATAGGACTGCCTCACCCGAGCAGGCACTCGAAGTCCCCCGGGGCTGAGGGTGAGATCTCTGCTCGGAGACACTCGGCGCACTAAATAGTGCTGCAGACTGGCTGAACAGCCGGCGTGCTCAAGTCTTAGCGACCAATGTTAATTTCATAAACTTCAACAAAAAATCCCAAAAATGAGGAAGCTCTCTCCCTTTTATATGCTGGCCTTCCTCTCAAACCCTAGGCTCCTCATCTCCAATGCAGCCCTTCTCGGCCCCACGCTGCCAACTCAGCCCGCGCGATTTCCTCCGCGCGCTCAAGTGAGTCCACGCTCTACTCACTTTCATTTGTAATTTAACTATGGGCGGCAAAATTGATCCAAATTAATATTCCAATTAGCTATTGCTAATTTGGGAATATTACAGCAAACATTCACCCCTGAGGTTAAGACAAGTTATCTCATTCCAACAGGTGTCAATGGCGTCATTTGGATGGTTGAATGCATGGTTAGCCAAGGCCTCCGCTAAGGCGTTGGCCTTCCTCCGAATTGCCTGTAAGACAACACCTGTGAGAGCATTGAGACGCTGGGCAATGAGACTAGTAACCATAGCCAGACGCCAATGCTTGGAGACTCTTTCCGGCTTCGTTCCATTCTAAATCTTCTTAGTTGCTGAGATAGCCAGTAGGGAGTCCCCTTCCACCACCGCAGTGCCATGTCCCATGCGAATAAGGATATGCAGACCATGCTCCAACGCGACAAATTCAGCTTCATTGTTCATTGCTTCTCTCAGGGACAAACATAAGATGTGCACAATGCCACCTTTGTCATTACGGATAACTCCCCCATAACCTGCTGGACCCGGGTTGCCCCTGGAGGCACCATCGAAATTAAGCTTAAGAACACCATGCCAGGGACACATCCAAGGCTGCTGAGACTGAGGCGGAAGAGGTGTCCGAGAAGGGGAGTTGAGGCTCATGGCCGACCCCATACCAAAACTAAGTAAGACGCGCTTGTCTTCTTCCGAAATTTTCTCCATTTGAGTAGAATTGTAGTGGATTAGCACTGTCTCTTTCATATTCTGCATGATAGATAATCTAGTTTCCGCTTCATTCCTGGTTTCTTTTTGGAAAATTCTTCTGTTGCGTTCCTTCCAAGTTGACCATACAATAAACCCTGTACATAGTTTCCAGAGGTTGTTGACAGGGTCACAATTAGAGAAATTAGTCCTCCAATTGATTATAGTATTCTGAATGGAAGGCCTGTCGCGATAAGTCTGTTTAAAAATTTCCTGCATCCCCATCCAAAGAGAATTCGTCCAGCAATAGGAATTAAGGAGATGGTTCATATTCTCCTCCGCATTAAGTCATAGAGGACAACGAGAGGGACCCTGGAAGCCCTTTTTGCATAGGTTTTCCCAAGTGAGGATCTTCCTATGCAGCAGAGTCCATAAGAAAGTTTTAACTTTAGGCCAGAGAATAGCGCTCCAAACGTTTTGATGCCCTTGCAGTTTTTCTTCAAGATGCCTCTGATCAATGTAGAGCTTAGCTTCCTTTAGGTTATAGTTACTGCCCTCCAAATTGCCCCATCGCAACTAGTCCTCCTCCAAGGAGAGTCAGATTTTGCGAGACTCCATCGCTGAAAGCAGGGAGAAAGAAAGGTTGGCCATCTTGTCCGTATCAGAGGGACTGTTGAGGTTCCAAAGTCTCCAATGAGGGTTCTCCTCATTCACCGCCCAGTAATGAAAAACCTTGAATAAACCCTGTTCCTGGTACTTTCTTTGCAGGGAGAGGAATTCAGGGCATTCCAACTTGGGCAATTGTTGCCAAGCGTCCTCCCAGAAAAGGGCGGTGTTGCCATTCCTAATTTCCCAGAAACAATGATCAGAGATAATATGTCTGTTAGCACTTGCCAGGTTCCAGATGGGGGATCTGGCTTGGATATTTGTTAATCTGATGAGTTCCTGTTGATTCCCCTCCTCAACATATTTGGCTTTCCATAGCTTAGCCCATGGAAAAGTAGGAAATTTTATCCACCTCCACCATAACTTAGCTCCACTGGCTTTATTCACCGTTTTCGGGTCACACAGATCGAGGCCTCCTAGGATTTTGGGCTTGCATAGCTTCTCCCAAGCCACATGAGCCCATTTATGTTTATGTAATATTCCTAATTAGCGGCAGCTAATTGGAATATTCGATTTTGTTCAATTTTTCCGTCTATAGTTTATTAATAAATAAAGAGTGAGTGGAGAGGGTCTAACTCACTTAGTGGAATAAAACACCCTCCCTAGTAGCACAACGTTGTGACTTAAAGGGAGCCAAGGGGGGCCAAGCACCACGTAGAGAGGGGGCCCACGTATGCTCTAGAAGCTACTGCGCAAATGAGGATGAGCATGTGGCAAGAGAGAGAGGCTACGTTGAGGATATAGGGCTTAGGTTTTTGGAGGAAGACCAACGTTATAAAAGAGGGAGGAGCCTTCTCATTTCATTCATTCGTTGTTGATGATATTGAGTTGGTCATTTCGACTTCTTGAGCACGCTGGCTGTTTAGCCTGTCTGCAGCATTGTTTAGTGCATTGAGTGTCTCTGGTCGGAGATCTCGCCCTTAGCCCCGGGGGACTTAGAGTGCCTGCTCGGGCAAGGTTATTTCTTCAGCATTTTGCAGGAGGTTTTGGTGTTTGGGTTTGTTGCGGAGCCGAGCATTCATAGAGACTGCGCAGTCACTGAGAGGGAGGACGCAGTCCATCTAGGAGGTGTTCCGGATCGGGGTTTTTGCAGGAGATTTGAGCCGAGATTTTGAGCAGAGGATCAACTTTTGCCTTTGGGAAGATTTTGGTGGAGTTTGAGGCGGTATTTCAGTCATTCTTATTTAGCCTCTGCGCAGAGCCTTGGAGGCCAGCGTAATTCCCCAAGGGGGTGTTTTTCGGAGGTCAGTCATTTCTGATATGGTTTCTGGGTTTTGTTGGGATTGGTGAGTAGAGGAGGATTCCGGATTTTCAGCTCATTCCGGAAAGGGGAGCAACCCCTAGTTATCAGTTCATTTCAGTGGTAGCAGCTACACGACATTTTTCCAGCAGCTGGGACGCAGTTCAGAGAGCAGCCATTTCTGGTGTATTCTGAGAGTATTTCTTCACTTTCCTTGAGCAAGTTTAGGTGCCATCACTCTGATCACCTATTGTACTTCATTATATTTCTCAGTTTAATAAAAAGGCTTAGCATTTCCTTTCTATATTTTTGGATGAGTTGCCGTACATTATTTCTATGTTGCACTGTTATTTTTATATATTCTTGAGCATTCTAGTTCTATACCATTTGGTGTGTTTATTTCATACTTTTAGACAGAGTCTGGAAAGGGCCAGGTAGCCTCCAGATTTTGTCCTCTTTTCAGAGGCGGCATATCTGGTAAACGCCCTCCCAGTCCATCTCTGGTTGGAGTTTGCCGTGTTCCCCGAAATGAGATATTACAGTGGTATCAGAGCATAGTTTTGGCTCAGCCTGTGGAGCTAGTTGTCTATGACACCGGGGAAGAGGCCATATATTTGTTACAGAGGCCAGAAGTACAGAGATCGTGAGCATAGGTTGGAGAACACCTACAGAGAGGGAGACTGTGTTCGGGTGGTGGACATAGAGCAAGAGGAGCCTGTGACAGACGCAGAGTAGGAGGAGCCTGTGCTAGATTCAGAGCAGAGAGAGCCAATGGCAGATGACACTGAGGCCAAACAGTTTGGGGAGGCACTCCTCAAATCGGCGCAGGATTTAGCGAGGCATATTGAGGTGATGGGTCAGAGGTTCACCGCTGTAGAGGCTAGACAACGTGAAACCCCACGGGTATTCCAGGTAGGTGAGGGATCAGGTACATCCCACCATTTGCCAGAGCATGGTGCTGCTCAGCGTGATACTACTCAGCGGATGGCTTCACATGCACTTACACGTTCTACCATGCCCACTTTCTTGGGAGCAGACACAGGGGCAAGAGCCCAACAGGAAGCAGATCCCGGACACATGGGCGAATATTTTGCAGAGTATCAGGCCTATGGGTAGGAGTTCAGGGATGCTCTCTCGTTTCGAGATTTTGTTCAGCTCCAGCGGGACAGTAGACCCTGCGACCATCATAGAGGGCACCAACACTATCATGATGGAGATACCCACTGCACATCTAGCAGATTCCATTTGCCCACGTTTGATGGCTCATCAAAAAATTCGGCAAAGTCTTGGGTGGAGAAGCTGGACATCTATTTCCAGCTTAACCAGATGTCGGAGATGGTGGCCATCAAGGTGGCGACATTACATTTGGATGGTGAGGCCCAGGACTGGTGGTTCCATGGGATGGTTACACTCGGACATTCTACAGTGACGACATATGTCGAGTTTACCAGGAGGTTGATGGAGCGATTTGACCGGAGGGATCTAGAACAACACTTTGTTGAGCTGACGAGGCTCAAGCAGACTGGGAGCCCAGAGACATACATTATAGATTTCTTGAGGGTTTCAGTGATGGTGCCAGATCTATCTGCAACACAGATGATCTATATGTTTGTGGAGGGGTTAGCAGAGCCACTTCAGGGTTTAGTGAGATCTACTAGACCGGCTACACTCCAGGATGCTATTAGAAGGACGCTGGATTTACAGGATGCATTGCCTAGGACTCGTACACCTTATCCCCAGAAACAGGGTTTTCAGCCCAAGGGAAAGGATGTGAGGATCCCACCTCCAAAGGGGAATCCAGGACAGGCACAGATAGATGATGATGCTAGGAGGGAGCTGAGGAAAAAGCAGCTGTGCTTCACTTGTCAGGAGCCGTGGGCACTAGGGCATAGGTGTGCTGCTGGCAAAGCACACTTCATTGAGGTCTTTTTCGATGATAGCGGGGAAGAGGATGAGGAGGATGATGAGGGGGCAGGAGATAGTCAGATGGCCTAGGATCAGTTGCCACCTCCACCTCCAGGGATAGGAGGTGCAACTTTTGCACCCACAGGAGGAACCCTTGTAGCCTTGCGAGGAGTTCCCAAGTATTTGATGCTGCGCGTACGAGGGACAGTACGTGGCCAACGAGTGTCAGTTTTGGTTGACAGTGGGGCAACCCACAACTTCATTGATGCACAGATGGTCGAGCGGAGAGGTATACCGACTGAGAGCTTTGACGGATTTTCGGTTTTGGTCCCAGGAGCCTAGATGATGCAGTGTGCCCGGTATGTTCCAGAGTTGGCAGTGACGATGGGTACCTACACCATGACCGATCACTTTTTCATGGTCAACATACCGGATACCAATGTGGTGTTGGGTGTTCAGTGGTTGATTACTCCGGGGAAGGTCGCCACAGATTGGGAGGCCTTAGAGATGGAGTAGGATGATAAGAAGACCGGGAAGCACGAGAAGATCCGCGGGATGCACACTTACCCACCTCAGACTGTTTCGGCACACCGGATGGAGGCAGATTTCCAGAAGGGAGACAAAGTGGGCAGTTGAGTTGCGGGCATCAGAGGTAGAGACCACCGGTCAGGTAGTTCATCCTGATATACAGGCCATCCTTGACAAGTATGAGGTAGTGTTTGGGGATATACCACCAGGTCGGCCACCAGACCGAGGGTTCGAACACACCATAGAGCTTGAGCAGGGCATCCAGGCAGTGATTACTACCCCCTATAGGCATCCCAAAGCCTATCGGGATGAGATTGAGCGGGCCATCCAGGAGTTGTTGGCTCTTGGGCACATCAGACCGAGCACGAGTCCGTTTGCTTCTTCTGTGGTGTTGGTGAAGAAGAAGGACGACACCTTGAGGATGTGTATTGACTACAGGGCCCTGAACAAGAAGACCCTGAAGAACATGTATCCTATACCCATGATCGATGAGTTGATGGATGAGCTAAGAGGAGCCAAGTTCTTCTCGAAGATTGATTTGAGATCAGGGTACCATCAGATTCGTGTGAGGGAACAGGACATTCCCAAGACCGCCTTCAGGTGTCATTATGGGCACTTTGAGTTTTTGGTTATGCCTTTTGGGCTAACCAATGCACCTGCTACTTTTCAGTCTTGCATGAACCATATCTTCCGCAGTCATTTGAGGAAGTTTTTATTGGTCTTCTTCGATGACATACTCATATATAGCAGGACTTGGGAGGAGCATCTCTAGCATATAGAGGCAGTACTACATATCTTGGAAGAGCAACAGTTCTATGCTAAGCTCTCCAAGTGTGAGTTTGGGATGACAAAGATGTTGTATTTGGGTCACATTATTGGAGTGGACGGAGTGAGAGTCCATGAGGAGAAAATCAGGGCCATCAGGGATTGGCCAGAGCCGAGAAACGTGACAGAACTTCGAGGATTCATTGGCATATGTACTTATTACAGGAATTTCGTCAAGAGTTTCTCACAGCTTGCTGCACCCCTTACGGACTTGACAAAGAAGGGAGCATTCAGTTGGTCAGATACAGCGCAACGAGCCTTTGATAGGCTCAAGGAGGTGATGAGTAGCTGCCCAGTGCTTGCATTGCCGGATTTTACACAGCCATTTGTTTTGGAGTGTGATGCGTCGGGAGAGGGGATCGACGCAGTATTGATGCAAGGAGGACAACCTATAGCCTTTGAGAGCCGGAAGCTCCTTCCGCACGAGAGGTTGTATTCTATATACGACAAGGAGATGTTGGCCATCATGCATGCCTTGGCCAAATTCCGACAGTATTTGGTAGGGAACAGGTTCAAGGTGAGGACTGATCACAATAGCCTCAGGTTCTTTTTGGAGTAGAAGTAGCTACAGGAGAGGCAGCAGAAGTGGATCAGTAAGATCCAAGCGTATGACTTTGACATTGAGTATGTCAAGGGTAAGAATAACGTGGTAGCAGACGCCCTCTCACGTAGACCCGTCACGTTATCTCTTATGAGCTTGGATACAGATTGGAGGGCTCGAATTTTAGTGGAGTACTCCAAGGATAGATTTGCATGTGAGGTTCTGGATGGACAGGTATAGGGTGGTCAATGAGATCATCTACTACAGGGACAGGATCTTCTTGACTGAGGGATCTCAGCTTAAGAAGAAGATACTCCAGGCATCACATGATTCACCATTGGCAGGCCATCAGGGGTTTACCAAAACCTACAGGGCCATTAGAGAGAGGTTCTCATGGAAGGGCCTCAAGGAGGACGTACTCCAGCACATCTGGGAGTGCGATGTTTGTCAAAGGAACAAGGGGGAGATGAGCCATCCCGCAGGATTATTACAGCCTCTTCCCATTCCGGAGGGGAAATGGGAGAGTATCTCGATGGATTTAATCACAGGGTTGCCCATGGTGCAGGGCAAGGATTGTATCTTTGTCTTCGTTGATCAGCTAACGAAGTATGTGCATTTTTTCGCCATATCCGCACACTACACAGCAGCACAGGTGGTCGAGCTGTTCTTCAGAGAGGTTTTCAGGCTACATGGTCTTCCTAAGATCATCATCAGTGACAGGGACAGCCGCTTCATGGGCAGATTTTGGCAGGAGCTTTTCCGGTTAGTGGGGACGGAGTTGACACCGAGTACCAGTTATCACCCACAGACGGATGGACAGACAGAGATAGTTAACAAGTGGCTGGAGGGCTACTTGCGTAACTATGTCAGTGGGCAGCAACGAGCATGGCTGAAGTGGTTGCATCTGGGGGAGTACTGCTATAACACGAAACATCACATGTCCATTGGTATGTCACCATTTTATGCTTTGTATGGGTATCATTCCTTGTCTTTTGCTGATGTGATGTTCGGTGCTAGCAAGGCTCCTAGAGCCAAGATTTGGATCCAAGAGAGTCAGGACATTCTCCGAGCTCTCAAGGATAATATGGTTACAACACAAAACCAGCAGAAGTTGTATGTCGACAAAGGTCAGGTGGAGAGACAGTTTGAGGTAGGGGACTTGGTCTACCTACGATTACAGCCATACCAACAGTCGTCACTGAAGCAAAAGGGAGCTGAGAAGCTCAAGCCCCACTTTTACGGGCCATACAGGGTGATACGCAGGATTGGACAGGTTACGTATGAGTTGGAGCTGCCCCAAGGCAGCAAGATCCATAACGTTTTTCACGTATCATCCCTGAAGAAGGCACGGGGGCAGCAGGTGACAGTGACAGATGAGCTACCACCCACAGATGATGAGGGGCATTTGGTGTTGTAGCCAAAGGCTATTATTGATACCAGAGAGAGGCAGCTACGGAGCAGGACAGTTCGAGAATTCTCGGTGAGGTGGAAGAATTTTCCGGATGAGGATGCCACTTGGGAGAGTGAGAAGATTTTGCAGCATCTATCACTTCAGTTGCTTGAGGACAAGCAACATTTTCTCGGGGGAGACTGTAATATTCCTAATTAGTGGCAGCTAATTGGAATATTCGATTTTGTTCAATTTTGCCGTCTATAGTTTATTAATAAATAAAAAGTGAGTGGAGAGGGTCTAACTCACTTAGTGGAATAAAACACCCTCCCTAGTAGCACAACGTTGTGACTTAAAGGGCGCTAAGGGGGGCCAAGCACCACATAGAGAGGGGGCCCACGTATGCTCTAGAAGCTACTGCGCAGATGAGGATGAGCATGTGGCAAGAAAGAGAGGCTACGTTGAGGATATAGGCCTTATGGTTTTGGAGGAAGGCCAACGTTATAGAAGAGGGAGGAGCCTTCTCATTTCATTCATTCGTTGTTGATGATATTGAGTTGGTCATTTCGACTTCTTGAGCACGCTGGTTGTTTAGCCTGTCTGCAGCACTGTTTAGTGCATTGAGTGTCTCCGGTCGGAGATCTCGCCCTTAGCCCCGTGGGACTTCGAGTGCCTGCTCGGGCAAGGTTATTTCTTCAGCATTTTGCAGGAGGTTTTGGTGTTTGGGTTTGTTGCGGAGCTGAGCATTCATAGAGATTGCGCAGTCACTGAGAGGGAGGACGCAGTCCATCTAGGAGGTGTTCCGGATCGAGGTTTTTGTAGGAGATTTGAGCCGAGATTTTGAGCAGAGGATCAACTTTTTCCTTTGGGAGGATTTTGGTGGAGTTTGAGGCGGTATTTCATTCATTCTTATTTAGTCTCTGCGCAGAGCCTTGGAGGCCAGCGTAATTCCCCAAGGGAGTGTTTTTCGGAGGTCGGTCATTTCTGATATGGTTTCTGGGTTTTATCGGGATTGGTGAGTAGAGGAGGATTCTAGATTTCCAGCTCATTCCAGCAAGGGGAGCAACCCCTAGTTATCAGTTCATTTCAGTGGTAGCAGCTACACGACAGTTTTCCAGCAGTTGGGACGTAGTTCAGAGAGCAGCCATTTCTGGTGTATTTTGAGAGTATTTCTTCACTTGTCTTGAGCAAGTTTAGGTGCCATCACTCTAATCACCTATTGTACTTCATTATATTTCTCAGTTTAATAAAATGGTTTAGAATTTTCTTTCTATATTTCTGGATGAGTTGCCGTACATTCTTTCTATGTTGCACTGTTATTTTTATATATTCTTGAGCTTTCTAGTTCTATACCACTTGGTGTGTTTATTTCATACTCTTAGACAGAGTCTGGAAAGGGCCAGGTAGCCTCCAGATTTCGTCCTCTTTTTAGAGGCGGCATATTTGGTAAACGCCCTCCCAGTCCATCTCTGGTTGGAGTTTTCCGTGTTCCCCGAAACAGGTTATTATAGTGGTATCAGAGCATAGTTCTGGCTCAGCCTGTGGAGCTAGTTGTCTATGACACCGGGGAAGAGGCCATATATTTGTTATAGAGGCCGGAAGTACAGAGATCGTGAGCGTAGGTTGGAGAACACCTACAGAGAGGGAGACTGTGTTCGGGTGGTGGTCACAGAGCAGGAGGAGCCTGTGACAGACGCAGAGCAGGAGGAGCCTGCGCTAGATTCAAAGCAGAGAGAGCCGATGGCAGATGACACTGAGGCCAAACATTTTGGGGAGGCACTCCTCAAATCGGTGCAGGATTTAGCGAGGCAGATTGAGGTGATGGGTCAAAGGTTCACTGTTGTAGAGGCTAGATAGCGTGAGACCCCACGGGTATTCCAGGTAGGTGAGGGATCAGGTACATCCCACCATTTTCCGGAGCATGGTGCTGCTCAGCATGATACTACTCAGCGGATGGCTTCACGTGCACCTACACGTTCTACCATGCCCAATTTCTTGGGAGAAAACACAAGGGCAGGAGCACAGCAGGAGGCAGAGCCCGGACACATGGGCGAATATTTTGCAGAGTATCAGGCCTATGGGCAGGAGTTCAGGGATGCTCTCTCGTTTCGAGATTTTTTTCAGCTCCAGCGGGACAGTAGACCCCGCGACCATCATAGAGGGCACCGACATTATCATGATGGAGATACCCACCGCACATGTAGCAGATTCCATTTGCCCAGTTTGATGGCTCATCAAAAAGTTCGGCAAAGTCTTGGGTGGAGAAGTTGGACATCTATTTCCAGCTTAACCAGATGTCGGAGACGGAGGCCATCAAGGTGGCGACATTACATTTGGATGGTGAGGCCAGGACTGGTGGTTCCATGGGATGGTTACACTCGGACATTCTACAGTGACGACATATGCTGAGTTTACCAGGAGGTTGATGGAGCGATTTGACCGGAGGGATCCGGAACAACACTTTGTTGAGCTGACGAGGCTCAAGCAGATTGGGAGCCCAGAGACATACATTGCATATTTCTTGAGGGTTTTAGTGATGGTGTCAGATCTATCCGCAACACGGATGATATATATGTTTGTGGAGGGGTTAGCAGAGCCACTTCAGGGTTTAGTGAGATCTACTAGACTGGCTACACTCCAGGATCCTATTAGCAGGGCGCGGGATTTACAGGATGCATTGCCCAGGACTCGTACACCTTATCCCCAGAGACAGGGTTTTCAGCCCAAGGGAAAGGATGTGAGGATCCCACCTCCAAAGGGGAATCCAAGACGGGCACATATAGATGATGATGCCAGGAGAGAGCCGAGGAAGAAGCGGTTGTGCTTCACTTGTCAGGAGCCGTCGGAACTAGGGCATAGGTGTGATGCTGGCAAAGCACTCTTCATTGAGGTCTTTTCCGATGATAGCGGGGAAGAGGATGAGGAGGATGATGAGGGGGCATGAGATAGTCAGACGGCCCAGGATCAGTTTCCACCTCCACCTCCAGGGACATGAGGTGCAGCTTTTGCACCCACAGGAGGGACCCTTGCAGCCTTGTGAGGAGCTCCCAAGTATTTGACGCTGCACGTACGAGGGACAGTACGTGGCCAGCGAGTGTCAGTTTTGGTTGACAGTGGGGCAACTCACAACTTCATTGATGCACAGATGGTCAAGCGGAGAGGTATACCGACCGAGAGCTTTGACAGATTTTCGGTTTTGGTCCTAGGAGCCCAGACGATGCAGTGTGCCCGGTATGTTCCAGAGTTGACAGTGACGATGGGTACCTACACCGTGATCGATCATTTTTTCGTGGTAAAAATACCGGATACCACTGTGGTATTAGGTGTTCAGTGGTTGATTACTCCGGGGAAGGTCGCCACAGATTGGGAGGCCTTAGAGATGGAGTGGGATGATAAGAAGACCGGGAAGCACGAGAAGATCCGCGGGATGCACACTTACCCACCTCAGACTGTTTCGGTACACCGAATGTAGGCAGATTTCCGGAAGGAATACATAGAGTGGGCAGTTGAGTTGCGGGCATCAGAGGTAGAGACCACCGGTCAGGCAGTTCATCCTGATATACAGGCCATCCTTGACAGGTATGAGGCAGTTTTTGGGGATATACCACCAGGTCGGCCACTAGACCGAGGGTACGAGCACACCATAGAGCTTGAGCAGGGCATTCAGGCAGTGATTAATACCCCCTATAGGCATCCCAAAGCCTATCGGGATGAGATTGAACGGGCCATCCAGGAGTTTCTAGCTCTTGGGCACATCAGACCGAGCACGAGTCCGTTTGCTTCTTCCGTGGTGTTGGTGAAGAAGAAGGACGACACCTTGAGGATGTGTATTGACTACAGGGCCCTGAACAAGAAGACCCTGAAGAACAGGTATCTTATACCCATGATTGATGAGTTGATGGATGAGCTGATAGGAGCCAAGTTCTTCTCAAAGATTGATTTGAGATCAGGTTACCATCAGATTCGCGTGAGGGAACAGGACATTCCCAAGACCGCCTTCAGGTGTCATTATGGGCACTTTGAGTTTTTGGTTATGCCTTTTGGGCTAACCAATGCACCCGCTACTTTTCAGTCTTGCATGAACCATATCTTCCGCAGTCATCTTAGAAAGTTTGTATTGGTCTTCTTCAATGACATACTCATATATAGCAGGACTTGGGAGGAGCATCTCCAGCATATAGAGGCAGTACTACATATCTTGGAAGAGCAACAGTTCTATGCTAAGCTCTCCAAGTGTGAGTTTGGGATGATAGAGATGTTGTATTTGGGTCACATTATTGGAGTGGACGGAGTGAGAGTCCATGAGGAGAAAATCAGAGCCATCAGGGATTGGACGGAGCCGAGAAACGTGACAGAACTTCAAAGATTCATTGGCATACTTGCTGCACCCCTTACGGACTTGACAAAGAGGGAGCATTTAGTTGGTCAGATAGAGTTAGCCAAAAAATTTCGAATCTGAAAGGTCTGTTCTTGGGGGTTCCAAGGACAATAGCGTCCAAAGTAATAGGCCAGTGATCAGAGCCCCCACAAGGGATGATGTCCAATTCAATAGTCACCCCCTCCAAAAGGATAGAGTTAGCGATGAGGAATCGATCAAGTCTGGAGGCTATTTGTCTGTCACCCCCTCGCTTGTTGTTTCAGGTGAACAACCCAGACTTGGGGAGGATATCCACTTAGCGAGACTCATGAATGAAAAAATTAAAGGCTTTAGCATCTTTGTGCAGAGCTCTAATGCCTCCCTTCTGTTAGCCACTTATAATATTTTTTTATACCAAAAGGTGGCTAAGACTTTTTGAGTCTTCAAGGAACAAATTTTATCACTAAAAATTGTTGGCTCTTGAAGACTCCTTGAAGGCCTCATGCCTATGTCCAAAATCTTCATTTACTATTTCCATTTCATGCTCTGAAATTATGTTAATTTCATAAGAAGAGACTGCTGAAGAACCATCATTTTCACCCTTCTCCCACTCAAAACTAACCTTCATATGCTCCCCTTTTTCTCCGTAAAATCCCCTTTGTTTTCATGATTCATTTTCTCCCCTTCATGAAAATCACTCTTATTAAGGTTGAAGACTCATTCTTTAGCTTTACCGAAACCCCTCAAATAACCCACAGGACTTTATAATAAAGACTTTATGTTATAAAGCCCTACCCCTCTAACCACTTCCCCTTTCTCATACCCCGCCATACGTTATTATATAAACTTTATTATAAAGTTCATATCATATAATATATGGCCCACCGCTTATCGCAAATCGCAATCTCGCATTATCGCATTTTCCATGGTTTGTTCAATTGACCCATCGCAAAAACTTGCGATGCGATCGTTCTGCTCGATCGCAAATCGCGTAATCGCAATTTCGCATTTCGTTGTTTACGTCCGTTTGATCCATCGCGGATATTTGCGATGCAACCGCCCGATCGCAGTTTCTCTCCGTCGCATAATCCGCCCATCGCATATTCCCCCCTCCATCGCAAATCGCAAATCGCATTTTTCGTGAAACCCCTGATCACTCATCGCAAATATTTGCGATACGATTTTGCGATCCCTATTAACCTCCTCTGTATAAAATCTCCATCGTTGGATGCAGCCATCCAACGGTCCCAATCTTTCACGCCTTCCGAAGCAGTTTTAACCTAAAAACGCAGGGTTTCTTAATTGTTTTTGTGTTTTGCAGGTGTTTTTGGTTTCCCATTATATAATGAAGGAGAGCTGAGGGTTGGGAAAGACGTTCCCTGTGCCTTCGAGCTATTACAGAGAACCATTCACAGATTTAAATTTAAATGATTTATCAATGTTTCATGAGCGTTGATAGCATAAAGAGCCCTGTGAGGCCCTGCACATCGACAAGACATTGTTTTATTCAAAAGAACAATTAAAGAGTATCGGTTTTGAAGATAAAGCACAGCAGATGAAGATTGAAGACAGTATTACGGGGATTACGGCTAAGACGGTCATCAAAATCCTAATCCCTGACCCAAAACACATTTTAAAAAAAACCTGAAGTGTTTTATCAGACAGAAAGCCTCCACCGCCACATCTTGAGGCAAATTGATTCCTCAGCTACCACAGAGCCACCTGTTGCCTCAAACCTTTCAAAGCAGAGGCTGAAGTTATTGAAGAAAATCAGATATTCGCCTCCAGCACAGCCAGGGAGTTACTTCTGCAAGGAAATAAATGCAGAACTATCTGCAGAAGTTACTCCAAATGTACACGGAGCCTCAAAGTCAAATAAAGCTCCCACCGAGCTTGATTCATAAGTGTAAAACAGTTAATACAGTGATCCACCTGTAAACTTCTCCATCGAGCCCCTCAAAGGGCCGAGAAGTCTTGAATCTGTATTTATTGTCTTAAAAGATCTTATCTCAGATCTTTTCCCCTCAGTCTTCTATAAATACCTCAGTAGAAGATGAGAAATTGTTGGTTGAGTTGCTTACAGAGCTTTGAAATACATTTGAGCCTAAACTCCTGATTGTAAATAGTGTTCACTGGCCCTTGGAGCTCTGCTTGTGATATATTAGTTAGGCTGAATAGTGAAGATGATTGCTGAACTGAAACATTGGTCTTGAAGACTGTAGCCGGTTTGACATCAATATAAAAGCTGTTTCTTGGGATCCTGGTCTATGTCATTGGTGAAGTGCATCTCTCTTTGTTATTGTTTTCCTTCTATGTATGCCATATTGTTCATATTCCTATGTAAAGAACAGTTTAAACAGGGTTAGGATCTATTGTATATTAGTAACCTTCTCTGGCTGAGAAATCTGTATCTTAATGTTTTCCTCAAGTTTGTTTATTTAAGAACGATTCAATACTATTTAAACAATTAAGAATGTTGGCGTTCCCTCGTCCTTCTGTTTACATAAACATTGTTCTTGAATGTGATTTCCATTATTTGCTATTAAAGTTAGACTAGAGAAGATATGGTTTGCCTTGATTCCTAGATCCTTTTCTCCAAAGGCAGATTCTGAAAATTTCTCTTGGCGTTGACTGAAAGCAAACTAGGTTTAAAAGTACTTTATCTGATCTTAAGTCACACTTTGTTTCTCTTATGTGTTTTCATACTTTCTGAAGGTAATTATGTGGATTACTGGATTGTTTGTCAATTAAGCTGCTTTAATAGAACTTGCCCAAGAAGTTTATGGTTAGCCCCGTCCTTGGTTGGTTTTAAACAGTTACTTAAGAGGCTTTTCTTGTTTGGACTGACTATAAATCTTCTGAGAAATTATTATCAGTTTCCACCCCTCCAACACTTTATTGTTTCCATCCCATCACTCTAATCTCAATAATCTTGTGGTATAGATGACTTGCCCCTTGGATCACTCTTGATGTTGTTGTTCAATTAAAGCCCTGTTATGACTCCATAGCCCAATGGATTAAAAACCACCGTTATATCTATCTCTTAGCCATAGTTGTTCTTCCCTCTTGCAACTTCTCACCTTTGAAACTCTTTGCATTCAGGACTTTTCACCTCAAACAGTAATCATGCTCAACCATCCAAAACAAAACAATACCCTTGGCCTTCATAACTAGCCTAATATCATTACCTTAAGCTTTCAAAGACAATATCCATCTTTGTACATATTGGAGAGATCCCTCTCCGGATTCAGGAGGGCTAGATCCTAGAATCCCAAAGTTGGTTGAAATGATGTTAACTCTGTGATCGGACTTTTACCAATCTTGCTTATTACAGAGACCCAACACCTTCTTTTCAGCCAAAGTTGTAATCATGTTGAAATCGCCGCCATATATTGCTTTGGCAGAAGGATACCTTTGATGCAACTTTGATAGGGTGTCTAACAACTTTTGTTTGTCTTCCAATTTTTGGGGACTATAGACCTTAGTGCACAGAAACGTGCTGGGTTCTCCTATTATCTGTACTTCCAAGGAAATGTACGATCTACTGGCTTCAGCATTGATAAGATTTATGGATTGAGGATTCTAGAAGGAGGCTAGACCTCCCATTGCCCCAAGACCTTAAACCTCCATGTATTGCATTCTTTTGCCAATGCTTTTGTAGACTGCTTCGATCTTTGTACTGGAACATTTGGTTTCCTGTAAGCATATTATATCTGGGTTTTCCTTTTTAATCTTCTTTTTTAGCAGTCTTTGTTTTCGCTGGCTATTGAGCCCTCTTGTATTCCATGAGAGAATCTTCATAATTAACAGAATTAGGAGGTGAATGTGAAAGCCTCAAGGGTTTTCATCTTACCCGAATTGAGGAGAAGCTGACCAAGCTCAAAGAGGGCTTCCTTGTTCGTTCTGTGTCCCCTTTTTTTGCTATGTTTTACATTGTTGCTAGAAAGGTGCAAACTTTGAGCATTGACTCCCAGGATTTTGGTAGCTCCATGACTTATTTTTAATCCATGTAGTTCGACATCCTGCCTAGAGAGGAATAGGTAATTTATCCTATCTATTTCTTCTTCAGGGACATGTTCCATTCCTTTCATCTTCCATTGTTCCACCATGGTGTTCAAATCCATATCTTCCTTCTCAAGTATATCACTCAGCGCCATATCCTATGTTCCCATCTCATTGGAAACCATTTCTGTGTCTCCTTCTAGGTCCGTGGTGAGAATGGTGCCCGGTTCACTTGCTTTGTGACCTTCTGTTTGCGGAGCTATGATAGTCTGTGCCGGCTTGGTCAAAATGTGTCGCTGTTGGTCAGAGGTTGGCTGGGACTCTGAAGCAGCGACCTCCTCTGTCAGTATCTCAAAGGCATTGCTCGTGGCCCTAAAAGAAGGGCCTCCTTTCTGTAGGGCTTTCCTATTGTTCTCTGTTTTCCAATGGGACGAGTGAAGCCATCCTGATTCCTCAATGGAGCTTCTTTGGGTTTCTTAGCTATTTTGTTTAAAGGGCATTCCCTAAACAGATGGCCATGTTCATGACACTTCCGACAGCGGAAGGGTATTTTTTCATAATCAATAGCTTGAAAAAACTTCTCATCCCTAAATTCTAACCATAACCCCTCATGTAACGCACCAGATACATCCATTTCAACACATATGCGCGCGCACAAGAGGTATACCTTTTTTGCAGAGTGGCCTTGAAAGCTTGGATGAAGGTTCCCAAAGTGTTGCCAATCTGTTCCAAGGCCGTAGGCTGCCAGTAATCAATAGGAAGAGAGAAGAGACGTATCCACATTGGAACATGTGTGAAGGTTTCAAGCTCCGGAGCAAAGTTCAGCTTCCATGGTCTCATATAGAGACCGGTCGAGGCATAAAAGTAAGGGCCGCCGTCAAAGATGCAATCCCTGTCTTCTAGGTTAGCAAACACAACAATGAAAAACCCTTTCGCCTCCAGATATAGCTTAACATCTCCTTTTGGCTTCCACCGCTGACGGATCCAGAGGCATAACACTTTCTCAATAGGCCAGAATCCCATAAATTTGCAGATGATAGCGTGGATGCTCATGTGGTCACGATAGTCTTGTAGCTCTGGGTTAGAGATGATGATTTTGAGACTGTCTTTGGCTTTGGGCTTGCAGTGCCCCTGATCTTCCATTTTCTGGCCGTTAGCGACAGAACCCCCCAACGTGGCCTCCTGGTTGGCTTGTTCCTCGTTACCCTCAGAACCCTTGTCTTTTCCTCCTGTTTCTTGGGTTTTTTGCTTGGGAGTGGTGTCCCTTTTGTCTTTTCCTTCTGTGATCTTGATTCCGTTTGTCCGTTTCTGCTGTTGGGTGTCTTTGGTGTTTCCTGCTGCCTTCTTCTTGCCTTTTGACACTTCTTTCTCCAGACTGGCAGACCCAGAGATCTGCATACCTTCTAGAGGTCCTTTCCCTTTTTCCATTGTAATATGTTTGAAAGATGGAGCCCTCTTGGACCCCCGCACGGCGCATTTGCTGGGCCAGGGCCAACCCCGACTCACGAAGATCTGCAAATAGGGCTCTGCCCTCCTCTAGATTGCAGGAGAAGACCTAGCCTGTTATAGAACCTAAACTCCCGCCGTTTCCCTCAGAGCCAAGTTCCCTTCAGTGTGTCAAGTCTCTTGTAAATTAAATTTTCAAAAGTTATAACCTATTTTATTTTATTGAAAATATAATTTTTTATTAAAATACTAATCTAAAATTTATAAACAATCTTGTTCTAAAAACATGGTTTATCTTGTTCTAAAGAGTTTTAAACAATCTTGTTCTAAAAACATTCTTAATATTATGACATAGAATCATAACTTTTCTATTAATACCTTTATTCAATATTAATTGATTTGATACCATCAAATAGAGTCAATATACTCAAATTTGAATAAAATTTCAATTATCTGATAACATATATACATTTCAATTATATATATAATCAATTTCATTTAGAAATATATTTAATGCGTTAGTCGCATAAAGTGGTTGGCAGCAATAAAACGTAAGTTCACTCTCATATCTAAAGTCATAAATGATTTGGATTTCACTCTCATATTTACATTTCTAAATTGTTTGGATTTGGATTACATTATGATCTAAAAAATTATATTTTTAAAATATTAAATTTGTATAAATGAATAATTTAATAAGTGTCATAACAATAATGATTATGCTTAAAAAAAACCATATTGTTTGGTTAAACAACCTAAAAATATATATAGAAATAGCTTGCTAATAATATGTCATAATAATAGTTATAAATTTTAATTAATAGGTAAAATAAGACATTCCATTTAATAAAACATTAAATAGGGATCACTAATCATATATATATATCATTTCATGAAAATAATTTGATAATAAATATGATGATATTTGATAATAATAATAATAATAATTTATATATATTAATTTACATGTAAGTTAAGATAAAGTTTTATTTAATGAAACATTACATCGGGATTATTAATTATAATATAAATTAGAGTTGAGTGATTATTGGGTAGTTAAATAAGTGATTGCTCTGATAATAAAGAGTTATATTTCATAAGATTCTAGGTTCAAACTTCCCCGTGGAGATTAAACAACTCATATAAAAATATTTATTTAATTTTAAATCTATACAAGTTTACAATTGAGTTAATAACACTTTAGAAATGAATTTAAGAATTCACCTTATATAAATTTTCAAATGAATTTTTATTGAACTAATAACATATTACAAATTAATTTAGTGTAAATTTGATAAGCTCCCATTAGCTTTATTTTTCTAGATCATCTACAAAGTAAGCATCGTTGATGTTGAAACCAAAAATGTTTTTATTGTAGCCAATGTGAGGCTTACACACAAGGAATTACTGATAGGAAATCCGCCGAGCAAGAATGCTAATAGTGCCAAGTAACAACTTTGATGCTAAAAATATTGAGGAACTATTTAGAGAGAAAGTGGGACATTTTTCCTCTAGCATTGTCCATTTGTCATTTGTGCCAAAGGGATGTGTAAATGGTCATGAAGGGGGCTCAAAAACATATTTTGTCTAGCATCGTCCATTCAACAAATGCATGTGAAGTACATGTAAATTGTCACAATGAGGCTTACACAAATTTGTTGCAATGGAGCATAATGTATTGACCTTGATTTTTAAGAATCCAAAAATCGAGTGATTCCCTTCATTATTGGATGTCCTAGCATGGATAATGCACAATTTAAGAGCCAATACCTCTCTTCACTATTGGGTTCATAACCAATAGTTCCATATCCAGATAATGTTCAAGATCAAGAAATAAATTCAAATCCAACCTTTGACCTTGTAAAAATTATGTAGGTTTTAATTAAAATCACAAGACACAAACCTACTCTACTGTTATGTGAACATTAATTCACAATTTAGAACAAAAAATTTAGACATGCGCGAAGAAATAACACTCATGCAACAAGTATTTTTCTTTGGGGAAAGCAATATGCTAAAAAACCCTATGCCTCTTGCATTAATCATATGAAACAGAGATTTATTACAATTGCTTTTCTCAATTGAGCTCACCCTGCAAGTGCACAACCTATCTCTCTACTCACCGAAGGCCTCTGATCCATACTTATTCAATTTTTTCCTTGGCTTGAGCTCTTATTTCCTTTTGATGTTTCTTGAGGAATTAGGCCCCTATTATTTTGGAAATCCCTCAAACTCATTGCGCAATTCCTTTAGGTTGATCATCTAACCGCATGCAACACATGTACACTTGGAACTAATCTACAAATGATGTTACACTTCCTTGGAATCTCCATCTCAACTAGGTAACTAAAATTCTCTGGATGCACCAGCTATTTTGGGTTGATTGATCAGTTAATTGGATGATCACTGAGTTTGACTGAATTCCTATTGCATAACTTGACCCCCCACTAGTGCTTCCAATAATTGCAACTAGTTTGAATGAAAACAACTTTAGATAACTGATCTTGATCGCTACAAATTAGCAATCACACATGCTTAACTAAACTCTAACTCCTCCAACTCGAATTTACTGAGTAAATTAAGTGACACAAGACATGTCACTCAAGTTAACATCATCCAAGTTGTCTGCTAATGTGGAAATTCGAGTTTTCTCAACTTAATCAAGGACAAATCAAATTGAGAATTTCTACTTGCATTTTTCAACACTCCCTCTTGGCAAGAAAGGGATTATCAACCACCCCTATCCTGCACCTGTGGAACTCGAACTTCCCTCTGGACAAGGCCTTTGTCAAAATGTCAACATCTTGTTCCTCTTTCTGAAAGTACTACAACAACATTATCTACCTCTACACACAATACCGTAAATGGTGATACCATATATCTATATGCTTGGATCAATCATGAAAAACATGATTTTTAGAGATCTTGATGCAACTCAGATTATCACAGTAGATCATAGTTGGATCCATCTCTGACCAAACAATCCAACAAGTATCTTTCTCATCCAGATAGCCTCACATGCTACTTGACTAGAAGCCATGTATTCTGCTTTTGCCGAGCTGAGTGCCACATATATTTTCTTTCTGTTGTACCAAGGAACTGTTGCAGTCCCAACATTGAAAATTCCACTTGATGTACTCCTTCGGTCTGATGGACTCCCTGCCCAATCTGCATTTGTGAAGCCATGAAACTTCACTCCCTTTGTATGTTTGTACCATAGTCCAAACTGGGTAGTGCCTCTGAGGTACTGTAGAACTTGCTTAGTCTCCCTCAAAAATAATTTTCTCTGTCAAACCATAGTAGCTTTGCTCAAGTGGTTGATTGCATAACACATATATAGTCGTGTGTTCTGTAACATTTCTATCTTACACCAACAATTTTTTTTTTTTTCATATTCAAGTGTTTAATTTCTGTTATTTAATAACATCTAGTTTATAACATTAATATAATTATACTTTGGTAAACCCCAAAGTTGCAATACCATTTTATATAAATTATGGCTTTCTATGTATACATTTTACCTATCACTTATATACATATATATTTTATTTTCTTTAATTGTATACCATTACACTTAACTACAAGTTGTTTTTTTTCTTTTTTTCTTTTTTTTTCATCTAGTTATAATCATCGTATATCTTTATATATTATATATATATGTTTAATTTATACCATATACAAGTCCCTTATACATATAAAGATATAATGGAAAAGGGGTTTATAATTATGGTACGTCCCCAACCTTAATTAACCTACCCTTATAAATTCGAACTATTGTTCACCATAACAACGATTTATGAGATCTGTGCAGTACTACTGAATTTAATGTTTGTCGCATTTCCTTTCTCCACGTTGGTACCATTTCTACCAACTTGACCCATATTTAAGATCCTCGAGCCACGAAATTTACGAAATGTCAATGTCATCTTACAGAATTGATTTCATATTAATGATTTTAAATCTTTTGGGTACGTTTGGCGTGTAAATACATCTATCTCCTCGTTAATTTCAACAGGCATATCTGTGATCCAAGGATGAATGCAGTGATGGTTTCCATCTGTATGGTGAGATTTAATTAGGGTTCAGGAACTTGGTGTGGTTATAAAAATAATTTGTTTTCACTGTTATGATTCTCTATTCGTTCCATGCGGAGTTGTCTCTTGGTTCTCCGACTTTAGAACCCTACTACTCTGAAACATTACGCATGAATTCATTTCATTTTCTTATCAATGCAACAACTAGCATTTAGCTCTTTGAATCGATGGTGAGTAGTTAATGTTTATCACTTATCTTCTTTGGTTACATCTTTGTTGCCAAATTTTCTGTAGAGAGGAGGTAGCGAATCATTTAGGTAAAAATCCTCTGCTTTCTATGGAGTTTCCCTTCCGATTTAATTAGTTTTTGGTTGAGTTATTTGTTATTCCCGAACATGTTTCGATTTCCCAGTAGATACAACTCTCACAGTTATTTAAATGGTAATGTATGTATATATTTCTTTTCTGGTTTAAATGCAGAGTTAGAGAAATGCGTCTCGATTTAATTCTTGTATACTATTATGAGTTTTTGAATGAACTTCGGCATAATTTATTTACCATATACAATTACCATGCTTCGTTGTTCTCACATTTCGATTTCGTGTTGCCATCCACTGTATATATATACATCTGAACTCAGTTTATCTCGTTTTTCCTCTCTTGGGATATTATATGATTATTCTGTTTGTTTTTATATCTGAATTAAAATTGTATTTCTCGTCTTTTTATTTTTATTTTATTTTTCGCCGGCTTGGGGTTCTTAGCACATCTACTAAGCTTATCACCGCAAGGGAATCACCCTACGCATACCCCTGTTGGCAGAGAAGCACCCCACTTCGCTTTCCTGACATGAACCAATTATAGATTTACCCATATTGTTCTATTTGATGGCAGATAATGCATGAGTTCACTCTGAGTGATTTAACTCTAATTCTGAGTGCTTTGGTTCCAGATTTAATAAGGTATTTTTGTTTTTATCTACTCTGTTTCTTTTCACAAGTAAATTTCATTTCCTTTTTTTTTTTTTAAACCTAACATTGCGTTTTCTTCCCGAATACAGATACATACTTCTGTCTCGGGAGTTTGATCAGGTAATAATATTGACTTGGCTATAACATTTTCCATGTGTTTATATTAAAAATCTCTACGTTTTTAATTTGACATATTTTCCTTTGATCTCTATTTCAGGTTCGTTATTCGATTTTATTTTAACTCTAATTCCATACAGAGTTCTTCTCCAGCATCTGCTCTATCTTACCCCATTTCTATGTATATCCAGGTCGGTATAACAATGCCAAGGAAAACCCAACATTGGGTTTCGTTTTTATTAAGTCCTTTAATGACTTCAGTAAATTTCCATTTGTAATTACTCATTACAAACTATGAGGCAGTTTGATGCCGGATAAGATTATTCTGTATAATGTATACCAGAATATAGAGTTCATAGCACGAGGGTTTTAATTATTAAGATACTCCAAGTTATGAATGTTCCAACCCTTATTTAAATTTCAATTGGAATTTAAATGTACTTTAAGTATCTGTGTATCTATACTGTAATGATAATATTTACAGTAATTACATATTTATAGTTTTATTCAAACTTTAGACTCTGTCAAGGTTATAAATAATTTACCAGTTTCTCTCCTACTTAAGGTCATTACTGGTTTTCTATATTTCATGTAATGATCCAGATTTAATATTTAAGTTGATATAAATGCATCTTTTTATTTACTTTCAGTAATAGCTATAAATTTTTGTATACACAATCAGAGTTTTCTATGTTCACTCTACCATGAGTTAAATCTTATTTTATTATGGATATGAGCAGTGAACAGATTTATATCAATCATATACTTTATATTTGTTTTCTAAACTGTTCATTTCTATAAATAGACAGCTTCTACTTCTAAAGTTTGTATCACATATTTGGGTATATAATTATATGAAATACTAGATTCATTTCAAAATAATTTTATTTGAATTATGTAGACTAATATATCTTGAATTTTTAATGCAGCTAACATCATAGCTTATCAACAGAATTTTTGTTTTAGTATTAAAATCACTACTCAATATATTTATAATTCAAAGAATCCTTTACTTGGAATATAAAATATAGATAGTTTTTTCCTGAAATCAGTTAATTTATTCTTGGAACAAATTAATTAGAGTTTAAGATTTTATACTCTTTAATTTCAGTCTTGATTACTCAACTTTGAAATCACTGTACTACTTTTCTTCTCTGTACTTATAACTATGTTTTCAGAAATAGATTAAAGTTACAATTTTTCATTGTCTATGGGAATAATATATATCTTTAGATTTAAACCATCATTGTTTTAAAATTTCTTATTGATATTTCCCAATAGCTTCTATTCCTACAACTATACAGAATTGAGAAGATTAATTCTTCTGGTAAAATATGTTAAATGTAAGGAATTTAACATCTACAGCATGAAAATTTACTTTAAATCTCAATACCAGTTTAAGATTTCATCATACACCTTATTTATAGATTAGGTATGCATACCACTTTGCTTCTGTGACCAATCCTCCCAACCTTAGAATTCTTCTATCTCCAGAATTCACCCCTGAGCCGAGATCCTTCAGCGACAGACTAACCCAAGTCTGTTCTAAAATAGCTTACTTAAGGCATGCTTTCCCTAAGCCTGTTTCCAAATTCTGCGTCCAGAATTTTTAAGATGCTTTCTTCCTATTTTTGCCTAGGCTTCCCTCAATGAGGTACTTTAAAGCTGTTTTCTCTACTTTTCCAGCTTTTTCACCTCTTCCCAATTACTTTCCTCTTCATTGGGGAATTTAGATCTGTCCTCTTTAGCATTTTTTCTTTCAAGGCTTTTTGAAAGGTTTTGGGAAAGTCTTAGTCTTATCCACATCCTCATGGACCAGGCTTATGATCTCCAATCTCATCTGGTCATAGTGCACACATAAATATTCCATTTATTTTCATTAATAAATATTTAAATAAAATCCACCCAATAATTATCTAGTGGGGTCCACTCCCCTTTGAATTTTTGTTCAAATGTCTAACTTAAAAAACATATAAACTAGGGGTGTTACACATTCCACCTCTGAAAACAAACACCGTCCTCGGTGTTAACAGACTATCTACTATAGTTTATTATGAAAATAAAGATGGATATTTTTCCATCATCTCAGCTTCTCTTTCCCATGTAGCCTCTTCAGTAGTAAAGTGTTTCCACTGCACTTTTACTTTGGCTACTGTTCTGTTTCTCAATTCAACTTCTTCCTGCTCCAATATTTGAAGCGACTTTGGAAGGAACTCCCCTTCTGATTCCACCTGTATCACATTCCAATCAACAATATGAGAAGCATCATGTACATATCTTTTTAATAACGAAACATGAAATACATCATGAAATTTAACATGGAGGGGTAAGGCCGGTCTATAAGCCACCGGTTCCACCCTCTCTAACACCTCAAAAGGCCCACAGTATCTAGGAGCCAATTTTGCACAGCTTGCACATGGTCAACCACTTTGTACTCTCGGTGCACTCTCTTCTTATCGGCATAGCTTTTCTGTTGATCTTGGGCTGTCTTAATGTTTCTCTGTATTTGTTTGACAATCCTTTCCATTTCTTGTAGAGCATCTGGCCCAAGTACTAGCTTATCTTTAGGCTGGCTCCAACTTAAACGAGTATGGCACTTTTTTCCATAGAGTGCCTCAAATGGACTCATTTTGATGGAAGATTGGGAGTTGTTATTATAAGAAAATTCGACTAAATGTAAATAGTCTTCCCATTTAGTTGGCCTATCCATCACATACATTCTGAGCATATCTTCCAGAATTTGATTTGTTCTCTCAGTTTGACCATCTGTTTGAGGGTGATAGGCAGTACTAAAATTCAATTTAGTGCCCATGCCTCCAAACAGACCCTTTCAAAAGGCTGCTGTGAATTTGGTGTCTCTATCTGAAATAATCACTTTAGGAACCCCGTGTAGCCTTACAATTTCCTTCATGAACACATTTGCTACTTGGGCTGTCCCAAAAGTAGATTTTACAGGTATGAAATGTGCAACCTTTGTTAAGGTATCTACCACTACCATCATTGAGTCATGCTGGTACTTTGTTCTGGGTAACCCGATTATAAAATCCATAGAAACAGTGTCCCATTTCCATTCTGAAATTGGTAAGGGATTTAGAAGGTTAGCTGGATGCTGATGTTCAAATTTGACTAGTTGACATTCCATGCATTTGGCTAAGTAGTTGGCCACGTCTTTTTTCATTCCAAGCCAAAATAATTTCTTTTTCAAGGCTGTAAGCATTTTCTGATATCCAGGATGTCCTGAATATGGCTGTTTATGATATTCATCTAGGATTTCTTTTTTCAAAGAGTCTACGTTGGGGATATACAATCTGTTTCTATAACAGATTAACGCTTTCTGATTTTGGGTGTATCCAACCATTTCCTCTTTCAGCATTTGCACTTGCAGTTTCTCATAGTTGGTATCTTGATCTGCTACCTTTTTTACTAATCCTTCTAAGTCAAAAATGGCACTACTCCCAATGTTACTTATGTTTTGGCAAGCATTTCTGCTTAGAGCATCATCAATTTTGTTTTCTTTCCCTTTGATATGTTTTATTTCCATATCAAATTCACTCAGAAAAGACAACCATCTGGCTTGTCGAGCATTCAAATCTGTTTGAGAGAAGAAATACTTGAGGCTGATATGATCTGTCAGCAATGTAAATTTATTTCCGAGAAGATAGTGTCGCCACATCTTCAAGGCATGAATTACAACAGCTAACTCAAGTTCATACACTGTAGTTTTGTTAATGTTTCTTCAGTTTTCTAGATTCGTAAGCAATAACAGAATTCTCTTGCAACAGAACTCCTCCCAATCCCTCTCCACATGCATCCGTACACACTACAAACTCTTTATCAGGATCTGCAATCTTCAGTATAGGTGCTGTAGTAAGTTTTAATTTCAGTTGTTCAAAGCTATTTTAGCTTTTTTCAGTCCACTAAAATTTTGTACCTTTCATATGCAGTGAAGTTATGGGATATGCTATTGCAGAAAATATTTCTACAAACCGTCGGTAATATCTTGCAATCCTCATAAATGATCTTACCGCTGAGACATCAGTCGGTACAGGCCACTCTCTAATGGATTTTATTTTCTCAAGGTCAACAGCCAATCCTTGTTCTGAAATTATATGCCCTAAATATTGAATCTTATCCTTATAAAATTCACATTTGCTAAACTTGACACACAACTGATTCTCCTTAAGAGTCTCCAACACAATTCTAAGGTGTTCTTTATGTTCTGTCTCACTTTTTGAATAGATTAGAATGTTGTCTATAAATACTAGTACGAATTTGACTAAGTATTTATTCACAAAGTTATTCATTAAGCACATAAAAGTGGCAGGGGCATTGGTCAAACTGAAAGGTAGGACTACAAATTCGTAGTGACCATACCTGGTTCGAAAAGTTGTTTTACTGATATCCTCCTCCTTAATTCTGAGTTGGTGATAACTAATCCTTAAGTCAATCTTAGAGAATACTGAAGCTCCTCTCACCTGATAAAAAATGTCATCTATTTTGGGCAATGGATACCTATTTTTGATTGTCAACTTATTCAGTTGACGATAGTCAATGCACATTCTGAAGGTTCCATCCTTTTTTTTTACGAACAACACCGGGGCTCCCCAAGGAGACACACTCGGTCTGATGTAACCTTTATCCAACAATTCTTGTAATTGTATTTTTAACTCCATGAATTCTGGGGGGCTCATCCGATAAGGGGCTCTAGAAACTAGTGTTGGCCCTGGCACCAAATCGATTGAAAAATCGATCTCTCTCTTGGGGGGAAGATGAGGAATCTCATCCGGGAAAACTTCCTTAAATTTTCTTATCACTGGTAAGGTGTCTAACAAGTTTTCTTCAGGTTGATGTCCTAATTCTTCAACATGTACAACATATACTTGATATCCTTTCCTAGCTGTTATTTTTAGTTGAAGGGCTGAGATCTGCCTTACAGAAATAGGTTTCGGTTTCCCCTTTAGTATGAATGATTTCCCTTCATCATCTATGCAGTGCAGATTTTTGTCCCAACAATTCAGCATGGTATTTTTCTTTTCTAACCAGTCCATTCCTATCAGTAAATCATAGGAACCTAATGGAAAAATATTTAAATCTACCTCTGTCTGATATTCATTCAATTTAATAGTTGTTTTAGGTAGCTTGTGAGTTACCTTGCATTTAGTTCCGGTAGCTAACTGTACCAACCAACGCTGTTGAAACTTTTCTGTTCTGAGTTTACATTTTTCTACAACTTGTCGACTAATATAACTCAAAGAAGCACTAGGGTCAATTAAGATAGTAACAGATTGATCAGAAATTTTACCTTCCATTTCGACCATAGTAGACTGGTGTTCCGCTTGTCGGTTCTCCAAGACTGCACTGATAACGGGGATATTCCTTGCTACGTCATTCACTGTGGTAGCTTCTCTATCTCTCAGAACCATCTGAATATTTCGGTGGGGATAGTCCCTCAACAAATGAGGTTCTCCACAACCCCATCACTTCAAAGGCGCTCGCATTTTAACAGTTCCTTCCTTCTTGTTATTTCCATCTGTTTGCTTTAAACCCACTTGGGATTGAGCAGTTTGACTTTCATTTGTTTTGTTAAATTTATTTCACTGATGATTCCTACCAATTTTTTTTAAGTAAGCTGGTTTATGTTTCCTTTCTTTGAATTCACCCTTGTTTGTACAACTCTTCCCTTGTTCACTCTTTCCCTTAAACTGCTAGTAACATAATCTGGCTTTCCTCACCACTTCGTCCATGGTTTTTGGATTATCGAACTCTATTTTCTCCTTATACACAATAGGCAAACAGTTCAAAAACCTTTGCACCTTTGCTTTCTCTTCACGAATATAAGGAACATATTTTAACATATTTGTGAACTTGGTGACAAACTCATCTATGGTGAGCTGTCCCAATCTGATTTCGTGAAAATCTTTTGCTTTGTCATCATAATAACGCTCGTTCAAATACCGGTTTTTAAACTTGACTTGGAAATCTTCCCAAGTCACTGTTTTTTCATCAATGGCATGAACCATTTTTGTTTCCTCCCACCACAAGGTATCCTTACCCTGCAGTTGGTAGATAGCTAATCTGGCCCTCATATTTCTTTCATACTCGTAGACCTAAAAATACTTAATCATATTCAGCAGCCATGCGTCAACATCTTCCTCCTTCTCTCCATCATAGGAGGGAGGTTTTATTTTCTGGAATTCACCCTGTAATTCCTTCTTCTGTTTAGAGTGGTGTCTAGTGGTGTCATCTTCCTCAGAATCATCTGAGAGCCTGCCTTTCCTCCTCCTTCCGGAACCTTCACCTTCATGGCTGTTCCGCGAAGTCAGTTCTCTTATAAGTTTTTCCTGCTCCTTACTGGCTAAAGATAGCCTGTCATTCTGGATTCTTAGCTGGGCCATATCCCGTTGCATCCTGTGCAACATAGCCATCAAAGGAGCATTGGGATCTAGCGTATTATCTCTACCACCCAGATCGACATGGAGTTCATCTTCTTCAGCCATTGACTTTTCAATTTCAGTACATTTTTACTGTAAACCAAAATAACATCAGTAACATTTTTTTTCAAAAAAATAATAATTTCATAACAGTGAGGACAAAAGCAACCCAGTTTTCCAACTTGGGCTCTGATACCATTTGTAACATCTCTATCTTACACCAACAATTTTTTTCTTTCTTTCATATTCAAGTGTTTAATTTCTGTTATTTAATAACATCTAGTTTATAACATTAATATAATTATACTTTGGTAAACCCCAAAGTTGCAATATCATTTTATATAAATTATGGCTTTCTATGTATACATTTTACCTATCACTTATATACATATATATTTTATTTTCTTTAAGTGTATACCATTACACTTAAGTAAAAGTTGTTATTTTTTTTTTCATCTAGTTATAATCATCATGTATCTTTATATATTTTATATATAGGTTTAATTTATACCATATAAAAGTCCCCTATACATATAAAGATATAATGGAAAAGGGGTTTATAATTATGGTACGTCCCCAACCTTAATTAACCTACCCTTATAAATTCGAACTATTATTCACCATAACAACAATTTAGGAGATCTGTGCAGTACTACTGAATTTAATGTTTGTCGCATTTCCTTTCTCCACGTTGGTACCATTTCTACCAACTTGACCCATATTTAAGATCCTCGAGCCACGGAATTTACGAAATGTCAATGTCATCTTATAGAATTGATTTCATATTAATGATTTTAAATATTTTGGGTATGTTTTGCATGTAAATACATCTATCTCCTTGTTAATTTCAACAGGCATATCTGTGATCCAAGGACGAAGGCTGCGATGGTTTCCATCTGTATGGTGAGATTTAATTAGGGTTTAGGAACTTGGTGTGGTTATAAAAATCATTTTTTTTCACTGTTATGATTCTCTATTCGTTCCATGCGGAGTTGTCTCTTGGTTCTCCGACTTCAGAACCCTACTGCTCTGAAACATTACGCATGAATTCATTTCGTTTTCTTATCAGTGCAACAACTAGCGTTTAGCTCTTCGAATCGATGGTGAGTAGTTAATGTTTATCACTTATCTTCTCTAGTTACGTTTTTGTTGCTAAATTTTCTGTATAGAGGAGGTAGCGAATCATTTAGGTAAAAATCCTCTGCTTTCTATGGAGTTTCCCTTCCGATTTAATTAGTTTCTGGTTGAGTTATTCGTTATTCCCGAACATGTTTCAATTTCCCAATAGATACAACTCTCACAGTTATTTAAATGGTAATGTATGTATATATTTATTTTCTGGTTTAAATGCAGAGTTAGAGAAATACGTCTCGATTTAATTCTTGTATACTATTATGAGTTTTCGAATGAACTTCGGCATAATTTATTTACCATATAAAATTACCATGCTTCATCGTTCTCACATTTCGATTTCATGTCACCATCCACTGTATATATCTAGGGTCTGAACTCAGTTCATCTCATTTTTCCTCTCTTGGAATATTACATGATTATTCTGTTTGTTTTTATATCTGAATTAAAATCGTATTTCTCGTATTTTTATTTTTTTTCGTCGGCCTGGGGTTCTTAGCGCATCTACTAAGCTTATCACTGCAAGGGAATTGCCCTACGCATACCCCTGTTGGCAGAGAAGCACCCCACTTCGCTTTCCCAGCATGAACCAATTATAGATTTACCCATATTTTTCTATTTGATGGCAGATAACGCATGAGTTCACTCTGAGTGATTTAACTCTAATTCTGAGCACTTTGGTTCCAAATTTAATAAGGTATTTTTGTTTTTATCTACTCTGTTTCTTTCTGCAAGTAAATTTCATTTCCCTTTTTTTTTTTTTTAAACCTAACATTGCGTTTTCTTCCCGAATACAGATACATACTTCTGTCTCGGGAGTTTGATCAGGTAATAATATTGACTTGGCTATAACATTTTCCATGCATTTATATTAAAAATCTCTACGTTTTTAATTTGACATATTTTCCTTTGATCTCTATTTCAGGTTCATTATTCGATTTTATTTTAACTCTAATTCCATACAGAGTTCTTCTCTAGAATCTGCTCTATCCTTACCCCATTTCTATGTATATCCAGGTGCTTGTTTGAGACTGTACAACGATTACTTGAGTCTACACACATGAGACTCTCGATCAAGAGTCTCGAAGCCTTCTGGTTGCTCAATATACACCTCCTCCTCAATAACTCATTGAGGAATGTCGTTTTCACATCCATCTGGTGGATCTTCCACCCCATCTGTGCAACCATAGCAAAAACTGATAGGATGGATGAGTATTGTACATTTATATAGGAGCAAAGGTCTCCTCATAGTTAATCCATTCAACCTGAGTGTACCCCTTGGCCATAAATATGGCCTTATAATTTTCTATGTTTTTGTCTGCTTCCTTCTTTACCTTGAAGATCCATCTCGAACCCACAACTAATTTATCTGTTGGTCTTGGGACCACTTCCCAAACATTTTTCTTTACAATGGATTCATATTCCTCCACCATTGCATCAACCCATAAAGGTTTCTCTATTGCTTCCTCGGAAGAGGATGGCTCAGTCTCTACAAGCTAAGTCATTAGTGATATGAATGGAGGATGTTAGTAATGCTCAACTAATTCCTCATTTAGAATTTGAAAAAATTTTTCTTATGTGTGCTTAAGGGGTCAAGGTTTCTTGCAAATTATCAAGTCTCATGTGTGTTTTTCATGTCAATTCAGTGAACAATTTAACATAAAAACAAGAGTTGAACAACAATAATAAAAGTACAGAACATCACCATACATAACATTAACACGAGTATTTGATGAAGGAGTTCACCCCTCCTAGGCTACATCTCCTTGGTCCAACTTCCATGGCTTGGGCCTCTATATTATGCTCAAATTGTCAAATTGACCTATTTACAATGCTCCTTTGATCCTGTAACCTACTCCAATGAGTCCAGAATGGACAAGAATGGCTATCTAGCCTCTTTTTGAGCCTGAATTACTCAAAAATTGCAAAAGTTATTGCCTCTTAAATTTTCCCCGCTATCTTAGGCCATAAACTAGTTAACTGCCACTAGAGCTGGCAGTTTCTGCCAATTTCGGAGGTCTGCCAATTAACTGCTAAGTGGGGATTAGCGCTAGTTAAGGACAGTTAAGCGCTAATTGTGATTTTAAACTAATCTGCAACTTAATGATGGTTTAGCGCTAATAAACGAGTATTAAGGTTAATAAACATGGTTTATGGTCTTAATATCCGCATTAACGTAGAGCTCCACCAGCGGTCATCATGTATGGTCCTATGGACCAGGGCTGGCCCCTCTTTTCCCTCGCCATAACAATAGTTTTAAAACAAATACAATTCGGTGCCCATATATGTTAAGAATTAATGTGTAGCGGAGGTGGTAAGGCACGACGCTGGCAGTGGGGAGGTCGTAGGGTCGAACCCCGACGCATCCACCAAAATTTTAACCTTCGACCATGAGGGCAGGTGGCGGCCTCTGGTCTTGCCACGTGTCATGACCTCATTGGTCCAACCCAACACCAATAATCAAATTCGATGCCGACACTTGTCCTCCATTCATTCGTTCACTTGTGGGAATATTCCAAGAATATTCCTGGATTATACCTTTTGCTGACTGGATCGTACGGATGCCTAGTCAACACCCCTGCACAAAATTTTACCTATTTATCCAAGCAAACAGATCATGTTTCCGGGAGCATACGATGACCATTTTTTATGAAACGAAGTGCTTCGGATTTAAAACGACGAGCACTACACGGTCGTTCAAGATCCAAGCCAATCTTGCCACTTTGATTTTTTAGCATAAAACTGAGCACTTGATCATTCCTCCTCACTTGAATCCTTTTGGACCCTAAAATATATTTCATTACTGAACATGTGGATGAGGGTAAAGTTCCCTCACCCTTCTAGTCTCAATCCACTGGAATTTTCCCAATTTCATAAATTTGAGCTTTTCATAAAAACTAGTCTTTTTCCTCGACACTGGAGACCCTGTCTTGCTGTTGTAGACACTGTCATGCTAAAATATCTCTGAATTTGCAGAACATAAATTTATCCTTGCAGAAACAAACTTATTTCTACCTCGGTCTTCAATCAAAGGAAACTTGAAAACTGTCTCACCTTGAACATTATTGACATGGCGATTTTTAGCTTGTCTTGCCTTGTACTTGCGTCGACTTTTGACCAAGTTTTTTCGCCCTTTCCACGTACCATTTTGAAACCAAAAACAATTACTTGTGGAACCTATGCCTTCTTTTCCAAAATTCTTTGGGTCTTTCTCTTTGACCTTTGCACTCTCGTGCACCGATATCTTGTTTCCAACATTGCTCAACACTGATGTTGATCGCTGCAAATCTTTCACATATTGTTTACCTCCTTTCAAAGGCAACCTGTTAGAGTCCTGAAAAATCTTATTACAAGCATTAGCAACTTCAATGAAATCAACTTTTTTATTCGATGCATATTTTTAAAAGGTCTCATTCAAAACATCTCTATGCTTGAACATTAACAAAGTCAAATTTTGACTTGCATTCACTATTCTCTTCATTTCTCCTCCATGTATAAGATACAAACTTATCTTCTTCTTATGCGCTCTAACTATGTACTCAATTCCATCCTTAAACAAGTGATACTTATTCTCATGGCGATGAAATACTGCTCTCCTATCATAAATATAAGGACTTCCCAAAACAATACCTGAAATTTCAAGCGACACTACATCAAGTTCAACTTCGTCAAGAAAGTTTGAATTGATTGCAAACCTTAGAATGCACTCCCTTGTTACCTGCAAGTTTTCATTCTTTCATATCTACCCTAAAGGATAAGGTCTTGGATGTGTAACCGTTTCAATATTTAACTTCTTAACTAAGTCTTCGGAAATCAAATTAGCTTGAGAACCACTATCAAATAGCGTGTCTATCTTGATATGCTTTGAAATGACTCTAATATGAAAGAGTACATTCTTGTATCTTCATCTTGAGTTAGATTAGAACAACTTGGAGAACTAATGATTGCTATGTTCTTACCTTTCAAACATATTGTTGTAATATTGGTTTCAACTCTTGAATCTGAACCTAAGTCATGTTCAATGATTGCAACAATTTTCCCCTTCTCTTTGGCTTTAAGTTTGTTTGGCTTCAACTCTGGATGGAGTTGCCAACAATGGTATTCATCATGGAATTTCTTCGAACAATGTTTACATGTGATTTTCTCTTTATCTACTTTGATAGAACTATTTTTCTTTCCTCTTCCATTAAACTTGCCCTCACACTCAAGGATACTATCACTTTTCTCATATGCACTATGTTTTCCTCTTGCTTCTAGATGTATGGATTGAACACAAACCTCATATAAGTTTGTGGGATTGAACATGATAATAGTATGTCTAATATAACTGTGCAAACCCCCGATATACTTTAACAAAGTTTCTTGAGAATACAAATTAATACCCAAAATAAGAGCTCTTCTCCTAAATTCATGAGTATAATCTTGCACACTTTGCCCTTTCAATTGTCTAAAATTTTGCCAATCCATAATGGATTTTTGCATGTAAGTTAGAGGATAAAATTGACTTTTAATGGCAGCAATAAAATTTGACCAAGACATTGAGATCTTTCCATGGTTTTTAATCCCCTCTTGTGTCTTTGCTTACCACCATACAAGTGTTGATCCCTCCATTCTCAAGGAAGAAAACTGAATCTTTATGTCATCCTCTTGAAGGTTCTGAATTCTGCAATAAACCTCCAATTGACGAATCCAATTATCCAGCTTCTCTGCATTCACTTCTCAATTATACATTGGAAGCTCAAACTTAACATCAAGTTTAAGAAAAGGTGTTTTACCAGCTCCTTTGGAAGTATGTGTATGAACAGATTGTAGGGTTGTGGTAGTGGAAGATGATGATGAGGAAGGTGAAGATTTTGGTGAGGATGATGGTGAAGTGGGTGGTGGATTCTTACCATCTCCATGGCCTCCTCCTCCTAGAGAACCCTCTCCTCTTGGAGGCCTTGAACTCTCTCCTTGTATCCTTATATTCCTTTCCTCATAGAGGACTTTAACCATCTTAGTCATATCAAAGAATTCCTATTTGAGGATGTGCTGGTGTTGAATACTTTGGAAACCTTTCCCTTCTTCCTCTTGACCCTTTCACACAGGAAACAATAAAAATTCACACACATTAACACAGTTGTTTAACGGGAAAGCTTGAAGCTGAAAACCCCAAATATATGTATATAATATATGTCATAGAGATCATGTAACAATCCTCATACAAAGCTGATCATATCAAGCTCTCAGTAAAATACAATCGCTACACACTAATTAAGAACAATCATAAAAAATATGCACTGATTTTTGCCCTCCTGATAGCCTGCCTCTATTGCGCAATCCCTGCTGAAGAATGGCTCTAGATGAGTTCGAATTTCTCCAGCCTTGCTCACGCAATCCTCATTGGCATCTCCAATGAGTGTGTGGTGCATACAATGCAACACTATAGTCACAACTGATAGTCACACTTGCTCTTTCACCAATCTCTCCACTGAGTCTCCATTGATCTGTTTTGCACTATAGTTAACTGTTGTCTCTGTCCAGTTAAATAATGAGTTATTATTTAGTGAATTAATTTAACTAATTAATTCACTCAACTCCACTGAAAGTATCAATCAGTTAGTAATAGACACAATCAGTTCAACTGAGTTTAACTCCACAAGTGTAGTCAAACTAGAAACCAACTCCACCAAACTCTGCCACTTGAGTTCTAAATGAAGTCCTCCATGCATGAACCACCAATAGCTCTAGGAATTGCGTAATTCCTTCAGCTAGCTGATCTGAACAATCTGTTAACTGAATGTCAGTGCTCCAAGAGAATAATATAATGTTTAGAGTCCAAATATTATTAAGAGCTAATAATATTCGACATGTCTATTTTTAGACTGGCAGTCTAAAAATAGACTTCGCCCAAAATTTCTAAAAATAGAAGTCCATCTATTTTTCCAACTTGACCAACCATCCACAAATAGCATCCTGCAACTCATAGAATATGATCGACATGTCTAAAAATAGACTTGAACTGTAAAATAGCTCTAATGGCCCACTTAGTGAAGGCCACGTTCTATCAAGTCATTATCTTGTCTTGTTAATCTTAACACCTCTATCAAAAGATATCAAGATAGGGATTGTGTAAGAAATTCTTTCGGTGAAAATCACATGTAGGGAATTTTTGCCGACGCGTTTCAAACCAGCTAGTGTGGCTCATCATCAAGACAAGATGAGAAATCTGAACCAAAAAACCGATTAAATAGATGTGATTATCCACGAGGAGGTTAGTCTATGGTATTCAATTGAGTACTGTGAGCTTCATTAATATCTCGTATCCCATCTTCCGAGAATGTAAGCAGAAAGCAACATGATCTTCTGCTGCACACAATCTTTGATATGATGGCACTGGATGTCAATATTTTTAGATCTATCATGAAATATTGGATTAACCAAGAGTTTAATGCAACTTTGATTATCACAATATATCACCGTGGGAACTAAATGAGAACCGAACAAACTGACCAGGATCTTCCTCATCCATATAGCCTCGCATGCAACCAAACTTGCTGCCATGTACTCGACCTCTGCTGAACTGAGCGCCATGGATATTTGTTTCCTACTGTACCAAGAAACTGTTGTAGATTCGATACTAAAAATCCCTCCATATGTGCTCTTTCTGTCCGTTGGGTTTCTCGCTTCATCTGAGCCGTAGGCCATACCACCTCAACCGACCGTCTCGTACCACAAGGCATACTCGATGTGCCCTTGATATACCTCAAGACATGCTTTCCCCGCTTCCAAAAGAGGCTGTAGGCTTCACCATCGCAGAAATTTGTTCACATAACATAGCATATGTTCCTACGTGTATTGACTAAATACATCACAACTTCCCAACTCATGCTGATAAACATTGGCATCCACTACTCTTCACACAGCATCCTCCTTCCTCCAACCACCAGAGGAGTGTCGATAGGCTTGCAGCCTTGCATGTGAAACTTCTCCAGTATCTCCCGGGCGTACTTGCCTTGAGACACAAACAGTTCACCTTTCTGCTGCCAAATTTCCAATCCCAGGAAATAATGAAGGAGGCCCAAGTCCTTTATCTCGAACTCCTTTGCAAGATCTGCCTTGCATGAGTGTATCAACAGTTCATCACCCGTTAGTATTAAACCATCTACATAAAGCACAATGATCAAAAGCTTACCCTCCACCACAATCTGGTATAGGTTTGGATCCGCCTCACTCTTGGCGAAACCAAGTCCGGTGAAATAATTGTCTATTCGTGTGTACCAAGCACGAGGTGCTTGTTTCAGCCCATACAACGCTCTTTTGAGCCTGCACACATGCGACTCGCTGCTGAATATTTCGAATCCTTCAGGCTACTAAATGTACACCTCCTTCTCAATTAATCCGTTGAGGAACACAGTCTTCACATCCATATGACGAATGTGCCAACCCATCTACGCTGGGAGAGCAAGGATGGTCCGTATGGAATAATACCTTGCGATAGGTGCAAAGGTTTCTTCATAGTTGATCCCCTCGATCTGTGAGAAGCCCCTGGAAAAAATCTTTCCTTATACTTCTCAACGCTCCCATCAGCAGCTTGCTTCAATTTGTAGATCCATCTCGAACCTACCATTGATTTCCCTTCCGGCTATGGGATAATCTCCCATGGACTGTTTCTGACAATCGAATCATACTCTTTCACCATGGAATATACCCATGTGGGATCCTCCACAGCTTCCTCAAAAGAGGATGGATCCGTCACGATACACTTTCTCATCAGAGCCATGTATCTAGTAAATTGGTCAGGTGACTGTCTCTGTCTGCGCTGTGATGTAGGAACTCCTACATTTTGCACTACATCAGGATTTAGTCACTCAGCTTCTGTAGTGCGCTTCCGCCCTCTGATGTTTGGCGTTGCATGAGTGGTTTCTTCCACTCCATGAACCTCCTCTTGTCGTTGATCCACATCTTGAGGCTCATCTTTAGGAACAAGTAGCTCCTCCTCTACATGCAATTGTAGCTCCCTCTCAAGCGACAACTTCATGGCTTTCTCCTCATGAAATTTGATATCCTGTCGCACGACAGTCATTCAACTGTCTGGATAATACACATGATAATTGTGGGGTGTTTCTGTGTACCCCACAAATATCTCAACCTCTGCGGTCGGCTCCAGCTTCTTCCTAGCATCCTTTGTCACATGAATGTAAACAGGTGAGCCAAAAATCTTCAAATGAGAAATATCAGGCTTCTTACCAGAAAACGCCTCTTCGGGTGTACTCATGCCAAGTACTCTATGAGGACAATGGTTTTGCACATAAACCGCAGTGTTGCATGCCTCAGCCCACAAGTGTATGGGAAGGCTCTGATCATGTAACATCGCCCGTGCAACACCCACGATCGTTCATTTCTTCCTCTCAGCGACCCCATTTTGCTGTGGGTTATGAGGCACTATGAGTTCTCTTCGAATTCCTTCTTTGCTACAGAAGTCTTTGAATTCGCCAGAGATGTATTCACCACCATTATCACTCCGGAGAGCTTTCACTTTCTTCCCCAACTCTTTCTCAACCAGTGCCTTGAACTCACAAAACTTTGAGTATGTCTCGCTCTTTTTCTGCATGAAGAAGATCCAACACTTACGAGAAAAGTCATTAACAAATATCACATAATACTTGTGCTTTGCTGTTGAAGCAACCGAGAAAGGTCCACACACGTCTGTGTGAATTCTCTCAAGGATCGTCGAAGCACGACTATCCTTCTCATGAAAAGTGGTCTTCACAAATTTTCCCAAAGTACATCCCTTACACTGATCTGACTGCGCAAGTGTACCTTTGGGAAGCCCGGTAGAAATCTACTACAATTTTTTCAAAGTGCCATGGTGAAGATGGCCCAATCTCCTGTGTCGCAATTCACCCTCATCTCAGCTCACCACTCCTTATGCTTTACCTACCATTGCAGCGCAGCCATCTACCTGCAATTGATAAATATTCTTAACTCGAATTCTTATCCTCCTGGTTTGACCATTTGTTTTATGGTGCACGAAATATTTTCCCTCGCTAAAAACAACATCATAACCCTTGTCTTCCAGCATTGCCATGGAGATCAGATTCTTATTCAATCCTGGAACATGCATGACATCCTTTAAGATGAAAGGTTTACCGGACTCCCTCTCAAAGGAAATGGTCCCGATACCAGTCGCACTGTATCTACCATCATTTCCCATCTTGATGTGCACTCCAAGATCCTTTTCCTGTAGATCACTAAACAAATATTTGTCTTTGGTCATATGGAAAGACGCACCACTGTCAAGAAACCACACCGATCCCATCACACTTGAAACCAAGCATGCGATCAAATAAAAGTTGAGCTCAAACTGCGAGGCTAAGGCCTCTCCTACTACAGAACCAACAACGCTCTTATTCTTCTTCTTCTGTGGGAAATTAGTGGCGAAATGCCCGTGTTGGTGACAGTGAAAACACTTCACCTTGGACAAATCATGCTTCTTGCCTTTAGCTTCGGATTTGGAAGATTTCTTCCCTTTTCCTTTCCGAGCTTTGGCAGCCAAAGAAGAATTTTCTTCATCTTCATTCTTCGATGAAGATCCATCCCTAGTACCCCACCTTATCTCCTCCTGCACAAGATCCGACCAAAGTCGCTCCCATCCTAGCAGTTTCTCCCGTCCATTGACAGAGTCTTCGTAGCTATGCCAACTCTTCGGAAGCCCAAGGAGAGCCAAGCTCACCAAGTATTCTTCATCAACAGTAACCCCCACACTTCCCAGCTCATCCTTGCAGTGGACAAACTTCGTGAGGTATTTTGGTATACTGTCGCCTTTCTCCATTTTTATTTTTCTGAGCTTGTCTTTAAGCACCAACTTCCTCTGGTCACTTCTGCTTTGGAACAAGTCTATCAAAGCCTTCCACATTAAGAATAGAGTGGCTTTACCGTGAAGGTTGGACACAATGTGGTCCTTCACAACTTCCAACAGAATCCTTCGACACTTTGCTACCTTCTTTTGCCATGTGTCAAGCGCGACAACATCGCTAGATCCCAGCTTAGGAACATCGCTATCGATGAAGTCCTTCAACCCATTATCCTCCAGCACCGCCTCCATCCTGTCCTTCCATGCTATGTAATTCAAGCTGCCATCAAGAGCATACTCCAATCGCAATCCGTTGAAAGACATTTCAATGAATGCTCAACTTCGACACCAAGAAAACACTGCAGCAAATTCGAATTCCACCAGCACAAAACTCAACCGCTTCAATAATTGCAATCTCCTCCAATGATCAACTGCTCTGATACCATGTAGAAATTATATAACTTATGTGTTATATGTCCAAGATTCTCCTGATCTCACACTGTTTTAACTTCATGCAAAATACAAAATCTATTCCACCATTGATCATTTGCGGAAATTAAATCAAGATTGCAATGCACACATGAAACAATAAAAATTCACAAACATTAACACAGTTGTTTAACGGGAAAGCCTGAAGCTGAAAACCCCAACTATCTGTATATAATATATGTCATAGATATCATGTAACAATCCTCATACAAAGCTGATCATATCAAGCTCTCAGTACAATACAATCGCTACACACTAATCAAGAACAATCGGCAAAAATTTGCACTGATTTTTGCCCTCCTGATAGCCTGCCTCTACTGTGAAATCCCTGTTGAAGAATGGCTCTGGATGAGTTCGAATTTCTCCAACCTTGCTCACGCAATCCTCATTGGCATTTCCAATGAGTGTGTGGTGCATACAATGCAACACTATAGTCACAACTGATAGTCACACTTGCTCTTTCACCAATCTCTCCACCGAGTCTCCACTGATCTGTTATGCACTATAGTTAACTGTTGTCTCTGTCCAGTTAAATAATGAGTTATTGTTTAGTGAATTAATTTAACTAATTAATTCACTCAACTCCACTGAAAGTATCAATCCGTTAGAAATAGACACAATCAGTTCAACTGAGTTTAACTCCACAAGTGTAGTCAAACTAGAAACCAACTCCACCAACTACTTCTCCAACTCCACCAAACTCTGCCACTTGAGTTCTAAATGAAGTCCTCCATGCATGAACCACCTATAGCTCTAGGAATTGCGTAATTCCTTCAGCTAGCTGATCTGAACAATCTGTTAACTGAATGTCAGTGTTCCAAGAGAATAAGATAATGCTTAGAGTCCAAATATTATTAAGAGCTAATAATATCTGACATGTCTATTTTTAGACTTGCAGTCTAAAAATAGACTTCGCCCAAAATGTCTAAAAATAGAAGTCCATCTATTTTTCCAACTTGACCAAGCATCCACAAATAGCATCCTGCAACTCATATAATATGATCAACATATCTAAAAATAGACTTTGCGCCAAAAATAGCCTGCGGGCCCACTTAGTGAAGGCGACTCTTTTCACTAAGCTCATCATCTTGTTGAATCTCAACAAAGTCATCAATAAAAATGAAAAAATATTTGTGCCTCGTAGTGGAGGTTGTCAAGAAAGGTTCATAGACATCATAGTGGATACTTTGCAAGACTGCATGTGATTTGTTATCCCAATCATGGAAAGTGGATTTTGTGCACTTCCCTAGAGTACATCCTTTGCATACATCATGTTGTTAAAGTGCTCCTTTGGGGAGGCTTTGTAGGTTTTAACCCTGAATAGAAATTATCTACTCACGAATCTTATAACAGAAGATAAACAATAGCAAGAGCCTAAAACATAAAACAGATAAACTTAGAGATTTTCCCCTGGATCCCAAATCGGGACGACCAGCTTGATTTTTCATCATATTCCTTTTAGTGTTACAACACATATATATACATGCTGAAGCATACATAAACCCCAATCCATAAACCCTGCATTAGAACATAACCGTAGTTCCCTTGACCGGATCTACAAAAATACCAGGGGCCGAAAACCATCATGCCCCAATACCATGTGTAAAACCATGCACAAAACCATGGACACGGACTACCCACCGGAAATTAAGGACCAAACAAGCTTGTGGTTATCTATAACAAATAAATAACCGGAAATTAGTCGTGGCAAGAATATAACACATACCCAACAGGCTTGTGGTTATCTATTGCATGATCTTCAAAGCGCCATGATGCAAATGGCTAAGTGTTCTATGCCAAATTTCATTGACATTATGGATCTGCACCTTCTCCGCCTTTGTGCTCAATGCAACACAATCCTCCACATCCAGCTTATACAGGTTCTTCACACGAACCTTGATATTCTTCACCTGTCCCGTCACTATGTGTCTCAGGAATGCCTTTCCTTTTTTTAAGATCACATCATAATCATGGTCTTCCAAAACTGTAATAGAGATGAGATTTTTCTTTCATGCCCAGAACGAACATGACATCCTTGAGTCAGGGCGGGAGCTCGAATCCCCCTGAAAGGTGATTGTACCAACCCCGGTCGTGATGTACCTTCGTCAGCCCCCATATCAATGTGCATATGCAAGTCTTTCTCCTCCAGGTCACTAAAAAAAAATCTATTCCTCGTCATGTGGAACGAGGTACCTGAGTCCAAGTACCACACGCTCCCCATTACTGTGATGGTAATGCATGGAATGAGGGTAAATTCAAGCTAAAACTATGAATCCAAGGCTTCACCTACTGCTCCTCCTGAGGTCTTCTTTCTTTTCTTCTTGTGTGGACACTTCGTACCATAGTTTCCAAATTCATGGCAATGGAAATTTTTGACAAATATTTCTTCTTGCTCCCTTGACTAGATTTTCGTTTGGATTGGGATTTCTTCACTTTTTCCTTCTTTTCCTTTCCAGCCAAAGAAAATTTTTATTCATCCTCGCCCTTGTATGAAGTTCCATCTATGGTATTTCTCCTTATTTCCTCCTGTACCAAAACATACCATAAGCGCTCCCAATTTGGTAGTTTCTCCCTCCCATTCACTGAATCTTGATAGTTGTTACAGCTCTTAGGAAGGCCCAGAAGGGCTAGTATTACCAATAATTATTTAGGGACATTAACATCGAGCCCACAAAGTTCATCACGATATTGTGTGAACCTGCTCAGATACTATGGAATTCTGTCATTCTTCTACATCTTGATACTTCAAATTTTATCCTTGTAACAAACCCGAGTTAAAATTTCATGTAATAAAAGTTAATAAAGGAAAAAATAAGACCATGGGAAAGGGACACTTATTCCAAGCTGGATGTTGGGAAAAACATCCTAATGTGGGCGTTCATTTGGTTTATTATGGCTAAGTAAATTGGAAGAGGAAAAGGAAAAGGAAAAGGAAAAAATGCATTTTGGCATTTTATTTATGAAAATAATGGAAATTAGGAGAAAAGAAAGGTGAAAGGTCACAGGCTGCATGTGAGGAGGAAATTGAAGGAAAATAATGGAAAATTGAAGAAATTAGAGGCATCAATGATAAAAAGGATGATGAGGATCAGTTCAAAGCTTTTTGTCAGTTCATTTTCAGAATTAACCTTAGAGAGGAGGAGCACACCAAGAGGAGAAGGAGATCAAGCAAGCAAAGGAAGGAAAAGAAAGAAGGGAAAGGATAAGGAAAGGAAAGGAAAGGAAATATAAAGCAAGGAATGGTAGGATTAAGCAACTTCAGCAGGAATATTGCAGGTAATAGATTACATGTATGGTTTCCTAGTTGGTTTTGACATACATGGTAAGTGAATGTTTGTATTTGGTTCTTTTGTTGTCAGTGGAATGGTTTTGTCAGGTTTTGACAGTGGTTTTTAGCCTTGCCTTTCCATTTCCGGATAACCATGGTGTGATAGGATCGTTCTAGGTTTTGAGCTTTGGAATTTCCAGATGGTTTTAGAATCTGTGGCGGAGGTGGTCTAAAGAAATTTCCTAAATACCTGGAATTCCTTGACCAGTAATGGCGGGATACACAGTAAATCCTAATGGTGGAGTCTCGGTTAGTGCCTAGTGATCAGATGTGGATTGTGCTAAAGCCTAGAGACTTGGAGATGAAAAATTCCTCAAGGATGGCGAAGGAATCTGGACGCATTCCAAGCTCAGTTTGGTTTTGTAATATCAGGGTTGGTTAGGAGAGATCATGGTATGGTGAGGGTGGAGGTGGTTTAACCTCTGGATTCCCTTAGGTTTTTTGGATTGGATTATCCTATGAGATCCCACATTCATGCTTGGGATATGACATGAGGGTGATTGTTTGAAAGAAATATTTGGTTCAGCCATGTCTATGGTCGGGTGGTATGTGGAAGTCCCGAACCTGGTTGGCTCTTGCCTATGTTTAATGAAATTTAAGTTCTCTTGCTTTGATTGGTAAATGTACGTGTTATTATTTTGATTTAATGGATGTCATCTTATGGTTATTTATATGATTATATGTCGGTTATAAGCGTGGGTATATGACTGGTTTTAGTCATGGATTTTTTCATGTTTTTACTTGTAATTTAAAGAATAATAGATGCAAGACCTAATTGATGCTAAGATAGATAATGAGAGAGGGTGGTGATCCTTCTTGTTAAGTCTCATATGAGTTTTCAATCCCTTATGTTCATACTTGCATTCATGACCTGTAGGTTGCATATCTACCAAGTGTTTGACAGAATGGAAGTCATGGTTAGGCTTGGTCAGGTCAAGTCCTTCATCAAGCTTGTGTTGGAGGATTTTTCTTGGTGTCAATTATTTTCTTGGAAAGTTTCATCAAGTTTCGCGCATTGGTATGGAGGCTAGCCCTGAAAAACTGGCTTAAATCTCACAGTCTCTAGCACAACACTAGCTAAAAAAAGACTACAGTCTCTCCCTTGCAGGCAATGTGGGAGCGACTAGAGGGTCCCATTCGCATGCATGACCATGTCATGGGAGAGAGTGGGGGTTTAATTCATTGAATAGATAGTTAAATTCAGGGGTTGGGCACTTGGAGTGGTGGATTAGCTCCTGGGGGTCCTGTAGCACCTGAGGGAGGTATGTAAAGTCTTGTTTTGTCGACTCCATTTCCTTAAGGTCACCTAGGAAGTTGAGTCTTATCATAGTAGCCCCTCATCTCATTTTTACCCCGGGTAAGCTGGTGAAAGTGGGTAGATATGAGGGGAGATGTCATTATAGGTGGTATCAGAACATGGTTCAACACTTGGACCAGATGGGTTGAATGCATGTTGTTATTTATGCATTTTTATGGTCAAGGTTCTCATGCATGAGGTTATGATGTGAATGTTATGTCATTATGATGCCAATGGTATGTTATGATATTGATGTGTTGTCTAAGATAGAGCATGAGATGTAGATCATCAAAGCGAGGTTTCAGCACTGGACTTTAGGGTAAGAGCAGATCGACATATAGGTATTGTATGTTTGGCATGGAGGTATGTTGGTTAATGATTTTTATAAGCATTAGGGTTGTGTGCATGTCTATCATTGTATGTATTTTTGTGTTACATGTATGATAGATGTTATTTAATCAGTGTGATCATATGTACTTGTGTCGATTAGTCATGAAGAATAGTGACCTGTTGTTATATGAATTATGGTTGTACGCATGATGGTTATGGTCATTGTACTTAGGATCTTGATGTTATATGTATCATGCTAATTTGGATTGGTCTGTGTAGAAGGAAATGGTTGCGACATTCAGGTATGAGATCATGTACTTGTGATATTGTTTGGTATTAATCTGATCTAGGTGGATATTGGTGGCAACTCGCCTATTCCACTTGGACCCCACCATTGTTTCTTTCAGTTTTTCAGTTTCAACACAGTCTAATATTTTTAGCAGTTTTTCGGGTTCTGAACTTCCAGAGTCATTTTGAGGCCCTAAACGATGTTTTTTGGGAAAACCGAGAGCAACATAGAAGTTCCTTCGATGTTGCTCACTCAAAAGTTGTAGTCCTCTTTGGTGCTTCATCTCCTAGGGTTATATTTTTGGATGTTTATGGTTTTCCATTGTTTCTCAATAATAAATAGGCCTTAAAGCCTCATTGTAACATAGTTCAGAGGCCTATAGCTGCACATCTCTTCTCAGAGATAAGCTATTAGTTCCCTAGCTAGTTTATTTCCATTATGTCTGTAAGCATATTTCAATCATTTGATGTTAATGAAATGAAGTTTTATTTCCTCTGCCTCTTTGTATTTATGGTTTTATGAGTATTCTATTTCGTTCCAGCATAAATTCGGATCAGTGGTATCAGAGTGGTCTGCTTTTTCTATGTTTTTATTTGCATGTCCCCAACGAGGCCAGAGTATAAGGAGTTAGGGCTCGATCTGGTTGAACACTTGCAAGATCAGCCTCGCAAACCTCGACGACCTCCCATGGCGAAAGAAAAGAAAGATGAGGGAGTAGGAGATCCTATCAAATTATTACTCGAGGAGGCCCTTGAGAAAAAAAGGAACACGATGATGGATAAATTTTCCCAGATCCTTCAATGACTGCCCACCGGCGGTGCATATGCATCCAACAACCACTCTGCAGGCGCCACTCCTTTCAAGGTATAGGTCAACTTCGACATTCCTGTATTTGAAAGCCAGATAGATGCACACGCCATAGATAGATGGTTGAATTTGCTGCAAGGGTAATTCTCGGTCCATGATTTCTCCGACCGAGAAAATATTATTTGTTCACTCCTAAAAGCCGCTCCCCATGTCAAAGACTCGTGGGAAACCTACCGTGAGCAAAAGGATGGGAGGGAACCCTCTCTGTTCTCGGCCTCACCCACTTGGAATTTGTTTCGAGACAACATCAAGGAACAATATTATCTTATGCGGAGCTATGAGGACAAGTACATCCAATGGACCATGCTGCGGAAGCAAAAGGGATCAAGATGTGCACAAATTGACTAATTTTTTCCATACCTTTCACACAAAGTTGGGTATTAAATATTCAAAGATACATTTTGTGCTCAAGTACTGCAGTTGTTTGCACAGATAAATTAAGGAGGAAATGTATTTCCTCAACATTACCTCGCTTGACATGGCATATTGCTATGCCGCCGAGATCGAGCATAAATTTAAGTAGAAGAAGCGAGACTTTGGATCCGTGAATCTGAAGCCAAGGAAAGGCACCCCCGAACTGCAAAATAAGGGGAAAAGCCAAAGTAGTGCGACTTATAACAACACCAAAAATCCAAAGAAGGACATGGGGAAGTGGTGTGAATTTCATAACAACCCCACTCACAACACAAACGAGTGTCGGGCCAAACAGTCGTTGGTGGTCGAATTGAAGGCACCCGAATCAAATGCATGTTCTGATCCTAAGTCAGAACCAGGCAAGGGCGATGACAAAGGGAAGCGAATCATTGATGCGGAACCCAGTGCCATCGTTGCCACCACCAAGCTCCAGAGGGAGGAACCCGAGGATCTAGAGGAGGGGGAGCGCCTCTTCCATTCGGAGATGTGGGTGAAGGGTTCTCCACTACAATTCCTTGTCGATAACGGAAGCCAAAAGAACCTCATTTTGGTAGAGGTTGTGAAGCATATTGGCCTACTAACCACAACACACCATCATCCAGGTGGATATTGGTGGACACCCACCTATTCCACTTGGACCCCCACCATTGTTTCTTTCTGTTTTTCAGTTTATGCATAGTCTACTATTTTTAGCAGTTTTCGGGTACTGAACTTCCGGAGTTGTTTTGAGGCCCTAAAAGACGTTTTTGGGAAAATCAGGAGCAACATGGAAGTTCCTTCAATGCTGATCACACTATAATTTTTATTCCTTGAATAGATCTTTCTAACAAGGTATTGAGCACATCAAACATATATCATATGCCAAAGTTACATCCTCGGGAAGTTGATATACCAATTTACCCAAATGGAGCCCATAGTTTTGACGCTTCATCTCCTAGGGTTAGGTTTGTGGATGTTTAGGGTTTTCCATTGTTTCTCAACAATAAATAGGCCTTCGAGACTCATTGTAACATAGTTCAAAGTCCTGTAGCCGCCACATCTCTTCTCATAGATAAGCTGCCATCACCCTAGCTAGTTTATTTTCATTATGTCTATAAACATATTTCAATCATTTGTTATTAATGAAATGAAGTTTTATTTCCACTGCATCTCTGTGTTTATGTTTATTTCTGTATATTATTGTGTTCTTGTATAAATACGGATCAGTGGTACCAGAGAGGTTTTCTCTTTCTCTATTTTTCTTTGCATGTTCCCAACGAGGTCGGGGTATAAGGAGTTAGGGCTTGATCTGGTTGAACCCTTGCAAGATCAGCCTCGCAAACCCCGATGACCGCCCATGGCAGAAGAAAATAAAGACGAGGGAGCAGGAGATCCTATCAAATTATTGCTCGAGGAGGCCCTCAAGAAACAAAGGAATGCAATGATGGATAAATTTTTCCAATTCCTTCAACGACTACCCACCGGTGGCACATATACATCCAGTAGCCACTCTGGAGGTGCCACTCCTTTCAAGGTACAAGTCCACTTTGACATTCCTGTATTTGAAGGCCAGATAGATGTAGATGTCATAGATAGATGGTTTAATTTTCTGGAAGGGTATTTCTCGGTCCATGATTTCTCCGATTGAGAAAATATTACTTTTGCACTCCTCAAAAGCACCCCCCATGTCAAAGACTGGTGGGAAACCTACTGTGAGCGAAAGGGCGAGAGGGAACCCTCTCTGTTCTCAGCTGCACCCACTTGGAATTCATTCCGAGACGACATCAAGGAACAATTACCTTGTGGGGAGCTATGAGGACAAGTACATCCAATGGACCATGCTACAACAACAAAGGGAAAAATGTGCACGAACTGACAAATTTGTTCCATATCCTGCGCACAAAGTTGGGTATTAAATATGCAGAAAGACATTTGGTGCTCAAGTACCGTAGTTGTTTGAGCAGGTACATTCAAGAGAAAATGGAGTTCCTCGACATTACCTCGCTTAGCACAGAATATCGCTATGCCGCCAAGATCGAACAAAAATTTAAGCGGAAGAAGAGATGCTTTAGATTTGTGAATCCGAAGCCAGGGAAAGGTGCCCCTGAATCACAGAACAAGGGGAAAATCCAAAGCGGGGCGACTCAGAACAACACCACAAATCCAAATAAGCACACGGGGAAGTGATGTGAATTCCATAACAACCTTACTCACAGCACAAACGAGTGTTGGGACAAACAATCGCTGGTGGCCGAATTGAAGGCACCCGAATCAGATGCATGTTCTGATGGTGAGTGAGAACCAAACAAGGGGGATGAAAAAGGGAAGTAGATCATTGATGTAGATCCCAGTGCCATTGTTCCCACCACCAAGCTCTAGAGGGAGGATCCCAAATATCCAGAGGAGGGGGAGTGCCTCTTCCATTCACAGATGTGGGTGAAGGATTCTCCTTTGCATTTCCTTGTTGATAGAGGAAGCCAAAAGAACCTCATTTCAGCAAAGGTCATGAAGAAGCTTGACCTACCAGCCATAGCACACCTGCAACCGTATACCATCAGGTGGCTTCACCAGGGAAGAGATCTCCGCAATCATCAGCAGTGTCGCCTTCCGTACAACATCAAGCCATTCACGGATGAGGTATTGTGTGATGTTGCTCCTCTTGATGTGTTTGATGTATTATTGGGCCAACCATACTTGTGGAAGTGACTTGTTGTGCATGAGTCTAGGCCTCGTTCTGTTGTTATTACTTTGGGAATTATTTTTGACAGGATACTGGAGGTAGTACCTCATCCTGCCATCTCTTTGACTATTGCAAAACAATTCAGTAAGATTGTTTCCCATAACAGGAAATCTATTTTCATTACAATTCGCCCACAGGGCAAGAAGAATATTGTGGCCATAACCTACAAACAGGGATCCCCTACATGACAACAACAAATGGACAAAGTTGTGGAGGAATACGAGGACATTTTCTTGTCACTTACAGAGGCTGATCTGACCCCAGGCGCGCTGCCACCTGATGTTTCCATACCTCATGCGACCACACAGATAGAATCCACACATGTACTAATTGAGGCTAATAAAGAAACCAAATTTATTGAACACATCCAACACGTTTGCCAGCAGGTCCACGACATCTCGGACAAATCCAATGCCAAGTACAAGCAGCGCCATGATCAGCATCGGGTGCCACACAAATTCCAAGTGTGCAACAAAGTGTGGCTACATTTACAGAAGGAACGCGTCGCTGGACCCCACTGCAAGCTTTTCCCACTCCAATATGGGCCATACTCCATCACCAAGGCAAGTGGCTCACTTGGGACCAAGTTCAGCAGAATTTTCCTCATCTCATGGAGGAACTCAACGCAATGGGACCATTTCTTCCTAAGGGGGGAGGAATGATCTAGGTGGATATTGGTGGCAACCCACATATTCCACTTGGACCCCCACCATTGTATCTTTCATTTTTTCAGTTTCCACACAGTTTACTATTTATAGCATTTTTTCAGGTCCTGAATTTCTGGAGTCGTTTTAAGGCCCTAAACGACGTTTTTTGGGAAAATCGAGAGCCAAATGGAAGTTCCTTTGATGTTTCTCACACTAAAAGTTTTATTCCTAGGATAGATCTTTCTAACGAGGTATTGAGCGCGTCAAACAAAGATCATATGCCAATGTTACGTCCCCGGAAAGTCGATGTACCAATTTACCCAAACAGGGCCCATAGTTTTGGCGCTTCATCTCCTAGGGTTATATTTTTAGATGTTAATGGTTTTACATTGTTTCTCAACAATAAATATGCCTTTGAGCCTCATTTTAATATAGTTCAGAGGAATATAGCTGCCACATCTCTTCTCAAATATAAGCTACCAGCGCCCTAGCTAGTTTATTTCCATTATGTCTGTAAGTATACTTCAGTCATTTGTTATTAATGAAATGAAGTTTTATTTCCGCTGCATCTATGTGTTTATGTTTATTTCTGTATATTATTGTGTTCTTGCATAAATCCATATCACACCCGCAGTCGTATACCATTGGGTGGCTTCACCAAGGAAGAGATCTCTACGTCCACCAGTAGTGTCGCCTTCCGTACAACATCAAGCCATTCACAGATGAGGTATTGTGTGATGTTGCTCCTCCTGATGTGTCTAATGTATTATTGGGCCAACCATAGATGTGAAAGCGATATGCTGTGTATGGGTCTAGGCCTCTTTCTGTTGTTATTACTTTGGGAAATAAATTGTACAAGATATCGAAGGTAGTATTGTCTCCTACCATTTCTTTGACTACTGCAAAGCAACACAGTAGGATTATTTCCCAAACTAGGAATTTTTTTTCATTACAATTCGCCACAAGGCTAGAAGAATATTGTGGCCACAGCCTCGAAACAGGGCTCCGTTGCACGATAGTAGCAGATGGACAAAGTTGTGGAGGAATACGAGGACATTTTCTCCTCACCCACAGAGGATCCTCCACACTGTCAGGTCAAGCACTCCATTCATCTGACCCTAGGTGCGTTGTTGCCTAATGTTGCCATAACTCATGCGACCACATAGATAGAATCCACACATGTACTTCCCGAGGCTGATAAAGCAACCAAATTTATTGAACGCATCCAGCACGTCCGCCAGTAGGTCCACGACATCTTGGACAAATCCAATGCCAAGAACAAGTAGCGCCATGATCAACATCAGGTACCACACAACTTCCATGTGGGTGACAAAGTGTGGCTACATTTACAGAAGGAGCACCTTGTTGGACCTCGCCGCAAGCTCCACCCGCTCCAATATGGGCCATACACCATTACCAAGGCAAGTGGTTCACCAGGGACCAAGTTCAACAGAATTTTCCTCATCTCATGGAGGAACTCAATGCAATGGGGACCATTACTTCCTAAGGGGGGCGGAATGATCTAGGTGGATATTGGTGGCCACCTGCCTATTCCACTTGGACTGGCACCATTTTTTCTTTCATTTTTTCAGTTTCAACACAATTTACTATTTAAGCAGTTTTTTGGGACTTGAACTTCCGGAGTCATTTTGAGGTTCTAAACGACGATTTTTTGGGGAAAATCGGGAGAAACATGGTTGTTCCTTCAATGTTTCTCACTCAAAAGTTGTATTCCTCAGACAAATATTTCTAACGAGGTATTGAGTGCGTCAAATGGAAATCATATGTCAAAGTTACGTCCTCGGGAAGTTGATGTACCAATTTACCCAAATGGGGCCCATAGTTTTGGCGCTTCATCTCCTAGGGTTAGGTTTTTGGATGTTTAGGGTTTTCCATTGTTTCTTAATAATAAATAGGCCTTCGAGCCTCATTGTAACACAGTTCAGAGGCCTGTAACCACCACATCTCTTCTCAGAGATAAGCTACTAGCTCCCTAGCTAGCTTATTTCCATTATGTCTGTAAGCATATTTCAATCATTTGATTTTAATGAAATGAAGTTTTATTTCCATTTCATCTTTTTATTTATGGTTATATGCATATTCTGTTGCATTCCTACATAAATTTTGATCATAATCTAAACTGACTATGCATATGTGATTGTTATGCATGAGTGACAATTGTTTATGAGTTTATGGTGTGAACATGTTAGCTAGTTATTGTTATGGATATCATGACCTTAATTATGTTTGGGTTGATATGTTGTGAATTTATATCGTGATAATCTAGATGGATTGTGCAGACAATATATCCTCCCCTGAGATACATTGAGGTATGAGTTTGATTATGTTGTTTATTTAGTGTTTGACTGTTTGGTGTTTATTATGTCATCTATTTGTTGTTTGAATACTTGACTAGTTGCATGAAATGAGTTTGTATCTATAATATTTCATGGAGGAATTATCTTGTTTGAGATGGTTTCACTAACACATATGTGCTGAGAACAACTGATATGTACTTGAGTGTAAGTAGATGATAACTGTAGAATTATGTATTATGACTGATGAATGTGAGTTGTTTTTTTATTATGACATGGTTGTTAAAATTGGTAAATGTTGATTTCAAATTAATAGATATGATGTCTTGATCTTTGGAACATGTGGTTGATATGTGTGTTCAATTACAAGGAAGCGTGTTGAGCACAACAAGGTAAGATCACTGGTATATTGTTATATTTATTTATACACTGACAATTATATGTTTATGGTAGTATGATACACGGAATTGCATGGCAAAGAGACTGCTATGAAATATTGGTGAAGGCACAAATTGAACTGTAATATCCCCAACCGTTTAACCAGTTGGACCAAATCACAATAGTAGAAGACTAATAAATAAAGTAGTGAATAAGCGGCAATGACCCATGGTATTTCTTTTTGGTATTGACCCATGGTATTTCTTGTATTTGCCCATGGTTTTTCTAAGTAGCCCGTCTATAAAAAGAGGAGGAGGAATGAGAGAAACTCATGGAAAAAACAAATTGGGATCTTTCTTTGTGATATTTTTGAGGGCTCAGGCGAGTTTTCAAGAGAGGATTTCAGGTGAGATCCTCAGGATTTCTTCGGTGGGATTCGATCTCACTCTAGTAAGAAAACCCAACTTTGGTGGTTTCTCTTATCACCCTAGCTGGTATAGTTTATTTTATTTCTTAAGTAAAGAGAGAATTGTGCATCATTTATCTGCTAGATCAAAGATACAGATTGTGCCTTGGGCTGAATAGTAATAAAGCGTTCTCTTAAAGTCCATTTATGTGTATTTAAATGGAATTTCATAACACATCGTATGAACCTTTATGTTTATGGAGTTTATGGATATTTTAATCATGCACCTTTATGGATTTTATGGATATCGGTATTATAATCAAGTTTATGCTCATATTATTTTATGGCATTCTTTCCATATATTAAGAAGTATGTTACTCTAGTTCGCCATTTTATCAAGCATCATTACAAAAGGGTGTCATTTCTTTACTGAAGCATATTACAGTGGTATCGGAGCCTCAAATTGGCCTGCTGTGGGATGACAAGGAAGGATAAACAAAAGGGTATTACTATTAATTGGGAAGGAAAAAGGGCTAGGAGTCAACGGAAAAACGAAGGGGAAGAAAGACCAATGGGTGATCACGAAAATACCAAACTTGAAGATGCTTTACAAAGGATCGCTGACACTCAAGACACCATCATAGAACTCCTTAAAGCACAGATCATGCAACCTAATGTCCAAAGAAATAATGGGGAAGGAGGTTCCCATTCAGGTGGGGATGGTCCACCGCAGGAGTATATCAATGTCCGTAGCAACGGCCCATTACATGAACACGTCAACACTCGGAGCAGCCCTTTTAGTTGGCCAACCATGCCTCCATTTTTGGATGACTCCTCCAGGGAGCAAGACTGCCCTTCACCTATTGCAGAGACAGTTACCGCCTGGATGAAAGAATATGATACGTTGCCTCCCAACGTGAAAGCGACCCTGAGCCTTAATGACTTTTACTACATGAGGAGAAAACAACATAGGAAGGCAACCACATATGGGGGCCATCGGTCAAACGTAGAATTGCAGAAGGTTGTGGGAAAGGTAACTCTTTCTTATTTTGATGGATCGTCAAAGTGTTTAGCACGGTCATGGGTACAGAAACTGGATACATATTTCCAGCTCAATCCCATGCGAGAGAAGGATGCCATCAAATATGCCACACTTCATCTTGATGGAGAAGCACATGAATGGTGGCAACATGGTATGACCACTTTGGGACATGCCAACATCATCTCTTATATAGAATTCACACAGAGGTTAATAGAAAGATTTGATAGGAAGGATCCTAATATATACTTCCGTGAGCTAGCCCAGCTCCGATAGACAGGGAACCTTGAATCTTATGTTGCAGAATTCCAGAGGCTTGGAGTAATGGTCAACGACCTCTCCATGACCCGGTTGGTCATGTTATTTATAGAAGGGTTGTCAGAACCCCTACAAGGTTAGGTTAGGGCCTACCAACCCACCACCTTGCAAGATGCAATTAACCGGGCAAGGGATATGCAGGATGCAGTACCCAAGAATAGATTCCTACCTACATTCTCTATTCCTCAAAAAGGGAAGGAAGTCAAGCAGTAACAACATGAACCATTTGGTAAGGGGAAGCTGGATGATGAGACTAGAAAATATCTCAGAAGGAGAAGGCTATGCTTCTCTTGTCAAGAACCTTGGGCACCGGGACATCGGTGTACTAAAGGGAAGGCCCACTATATTGAAGTATTTTATGAAAGCGAAGATGAGGAAGAGGATCCAAAGCTCGATCAAGGGGAATCACAAGGCATGGGAGCAATACAGGAAGAAGTCCAGGAAGGAGTCATTGCCTCTCTCATAGGGGTCCCAAGATATCACACCCTCTGGGTTAGGGGCACCATACAAGGACAAAAGGTTACTGTGCTAATTGATGGTGGGGCCTCCCACAACTTCATTGATGTAGAATTCGTAGCTAGAAGGGGACTAGCCACTAAAGAATTTGAAGGCTTTACAGTTTTGATTCCTGGAAAGAAAGAGCACAACCGCATGCCCTGCACTAAGATAGTTCCTAACATGAGCCTAACAATGGGAAACTACAAAGTTACAGATAATTTCTTTGTTGTAGATTGCGCAGACTCTCATGTAGTATTGGGGGTACAATGGCTATATTCTATCGAAACTCATACAATAAACTACCAAGATTTGGAACTCGCATTCACATGACTAGATGGTAAAAAGGTGAAGTTGAGAGGAATTCATGCATATCCTCCCAAGTTTGTGACATCCAATCGGATGGAGGCAGACCTCCGACATGGGGATCTATAATATCCCCAACCATTTAACCGGTTGGACCAAATCACAATAATAGAAGACTAATAAATAAAGTAGTGAATAAGCGACAATGACCCATGGTATTTCTTGTTGGTATTGACCCATGGTATTTCTTGTATTTGCCCATGGTTTTTCCTTTTGGTTGTTTTGACCCCAGGTATTTTCCCATGGTTTTTCTAAGTAGCCCGTCTATAAAAAGAGGAGGAGGAATGAGAGCAACTCATGGAAAAAAAAAATTTGGATCTTTCTTTGTGATATTGTTGAGGGCTCAGGCGAGTTTTCAAGAGAGGATTTCAAGTGAGATCCTCAAGATTTCTTCGGTGGGATTCGATCTCACTCTAGTAAGCAAACCCAACTTCGGTGGTTTCTCTGATCACCCTAGTTGGTCTAGTTTATTTTATTTATTCAGTAAAGAGAGAATTGTGCATCATTTATCTACTAGATCGAAGATACAGATTGTGCCTTGGGCTGAATAGTAATAAAGCATTCTCTTAAAGTCCATTTATGTGTATTTAAATGGAACTTCATAACACATCGTATGCACCTTTATGCTTATGGAGTTTATGGATATTTTAATCATGCACCTTTATGGATTTTATGGATATGGGTATTATAATCAAGTTTATGCTCATATTATTTTATGGCATTCTTTCCATATATTAAGAAGTATGTTACTCTAGTTCGCCATTTTATAAAGCATCATTACAAAAGGGTGTCATTTCTTTACTGAAGCATATTAAAGTGGTATCAGAGCCTCATCTTGGCCAGCTGTGGGATGCCAAGGAAGGATAAAAAGAAGGGTATTACTGTTAATTGGGAAGGAAAAAAGGGCTAGGAGTCAAGGGAAAAACGAAGGGGAAGAAAGACCAATGGGTGATCACGAAAATACCAAACTTGAAGATGCTTTACAAAGGATCCCTAACACTCAAGACACCATCATAGAACTCCTTAAAGCACAGATCGGGCAACCTAATGTGCAAAGCAATAATGGGGAAGGAGGTTCCCATTCAGGTGGGGATGGTCCACCGCAGGAGTATATCAATGTTTGTAGCAACTGTCCATTACACGAACACGTCAACACTCGGAGCAGCCCTTTTAGTCGGCCAACCATGCCTCCATTTTTGGATGACTCCTCCAGGGAGCAACACTGCCCTTCACCTATGGGCAGTAGAGTGTCGAATCATGGAGAAGAAACCAGTAGAACAACACAAGGAGTACTCACGTGATATTATGGCACTATTGCAAAAATACCAGAAGGTCTTTGAAGATATTCCCCCAGGACGTCCACCTAATAGGGGATTTGAGCACATCATCGAACTAGAAGAAGGGGTCCAAGCTGTCATCACTACCCCTTATCGGCACCCCAAAGTGTACAAGGATGAGACAGAAAAGGAAATAAAAGAATTGTTGGCATTAGGATCAAACATAAAATAATCACCAGAATTACCGCCATTAGATGAAGAGGGCCATGTTCAACTGGTTCCTAAGGAGGTGTTGGAGGTTCGAGGAAGGAAGCTTCGAAGCAGAATCATCCGCGAATATTTGGTACGATGGAAAGATATGCCCATCGAGGATGCCATTTGGGAAGGAGAACACATATTGCAACATCCAACATTGAAATTGCTTGAGGGCAAGCAATTTTGGGCAGGGGGAACTGTAATATCCCCAACCGTTTAACCGGTTGGACCAAATCACAATAGTAGAAGACTAATAAATAAAGTAGCGAATAAGCAGCAATGACCCATGGTATTTCTTGTATTTGCCCATGGTTTTTCCTTTTGGTTGCTTTGACCCCAGGTATTTTCCCATGGTTTTTCTAAGTAGCCCGTCTATAAAAAGAGGAGGAGGAATGAGAGAAACTCATGGAAAAAACAAATTGGGATCTTTCTTTGTGATATTTTTGAGGGCTCAGGCGAGTTTTCAAGAGAGGATTTCAGGTGAGATCCTCAGGATTTCTTCGGTGGGATTCGATCTCACTCTAGTAAGAAAACCCAACTTCGGTGGTTTCTCTTATCACCCTAGCTGGTATAGTTTATTTTATTTCTTAAGTAAAGAGAGAATTGTGCATCATTTATCTGCTAGATCGAAGATACAGATTGTGCCTTGGGCTGAATAGTAATAAAGTGTTATCTTAAAGTCCATTTATGTGTATTTAAATGGAGATTCATAATACATCATATGCACCTTTATGCTTATGGAGTTTATGGATATTTTAATCATGCACCTTTATGGATTTTATGGATATGGGTATTATAATCAAGTTTATGCTCATATTATTTTATGGCATTATTTCCATATATTAAGAAGTATGTTACTCTAGTTTGTCATTTTATCAAGCATCATTACAAAAGGGTGTCATTTCTTTACTGAAGCATATTACATGAAATTTCCTTCGAACGTATTGGGAAGCCATGGGGAATGAGTCATCATGTTTATTTCTGGTCTTGTGCTTTTGGTATTTTGTGATTTGTTGTGCTTGATTGTGAATTTGTTTGTGTATAGTGTATGGCCATACTACTTTGTTTGTGGTGTCATATTGTTATTGGTTTTCATAGGATTCTTTTGGTTATTGACTTTTTTGTTTTGAGAGTCTTGGGGATTGGGTGGGAAAGAGGAAAGTTAGTGGAGATCGGGGAGAGTTGAATGAAACCTAACAAGTAATATAAGTCTAGGATGAAGCTTATTGCATGTATAAGGTCAGTTTAAGGCAAGAGTACAATAGTCGATTGGATTCGTGGGGTCAGTTTGGGTAAATGTATGGTGGCAGGACAACCATGAGAAAGGTAGCATGAAAGGTAAAGAAAATGGATTTGAGGCATCAAATGCCTTGGCTAAGTTGGGAATTGTTGTTCTTAATGTTGTGCATGATGTGGAAGGATAAAGGGAGTTCTCTTAACCTAGACCTTATGATATCTAGTAATTGTATGGGGATCATGATTGCTTTATGCTAATGACTATAATATGTATGTATGTATGCCATTTTTCTGATAGGGTCTTCAAGGATCATTCTTGTGGAGGAATGATTGTTTATGTAGGTGAATGGAATGAAGAGGTTCCTAGTTTATGAGGAATCAAGTCGGAAGAGTAGCCCTGACAGATCTATGAGGTTAGTATCATATGGGTGTGAATTGATATTATGTGATTATATTATGTCTATGTTTATGCTATGGACAGGAAATGTTGAGGGATACATCAATGAAATGAAAGCAGTGTGATCTGTGGCACGTTGGGACAACCATGGATAAGACATGAGAAGCAAGGTCACTTGGTAAGGAGAGTGTGGTCTTATCATGTGCAGTACCTGTGTTGTGTACATATAGCATATGCGGTATTGTGTACATATGATGTTGTGTGCATGTTTCATATATGATGGTGTGCGCATGTTTCATATATAGTGTTGTATGCATGATTTCATATGTGGTGTCGGGTACCGATGGTGCTTAGTACATGACTTACATGCAGTGCTATATATAGGTGGTGTTATGTACATGTTATGAATGTGGTTCTATGTACATTTGGTGCAGTGTACAAGTTGTATATGTAGTGCTATGTACGTATGGTGCAGTGTACAGGTTGTACATGCGGTGTTGGGTACATATGGTGCGGTGTGCATGATTATGCATGTGGTATTGTGTACATGTTGTGTAGATGGTTTTGTGTACATGTGGTGCTATCTACATGTCGTATAGCTGGTATTGTGTACAAGTGGTGTTGTTCACACGTTTTGCAAGTGATGTCGTGTACGTGTCATGTTGTGTACACATTGTGTAGGTGGCGTTGTGTACAGGTGGTACTGTGTACATGTTGTACATGTGGTATTTTGCACACGTTGAACATGTTGTGTTGTGTAAATTTAGTATGGTGTTACGATTATTGTGCAGTCGTTGTATTGCGACATGTGTATTCATGGTATTGTATGGTGTGTACGTATATGTATTGTGTTATACATCGGGTGTAGGTGTATGTGTCGTGTTGTACACCGGGTGTAGGTGTATGTGTCATGTTGTACACCAGGTGTAGGTGTATGTGTGGTGTTTTACACCGGATGTAAGTGTCTGTGTTTCAGGACACTGTGTATGTGCATGTTTTGTACATTGTGATGGGACAGACATATATGGGATTGTTTTGGCCCTTATTTTGGTATTGAGGGTTGAGGCAGTTTAGTCTCGGGATACCCTTGTTTTTGATATTGAGGGATGAGGTGGTTTAGCCTCCATATTCCCTTGTTGCTTAAAGAGATGGCATTGGGTGCTTGTCGAGGTTGGAAACCGATTCAGTGCGTGTGCGGAAAGGATAAAGAACAAAGGTAGAAGAAAAGAATCATTGAATGATAAGTATCAATATTTTACTTTTAATTTTTAATCATGCATGTGATCTATGATTTTGGTTTATGATAGTTACATGTGATTTATGATTTTGATTTATAATGGTTTCATTTTAAGCTAACCGAATGTGATATGTTTATACATGATAATTCGATCAAAGGAGCTAATTTGACTTGTTGTGACAAGAAGTAAACATAATAGCAAGTATACCTTATTGACTGACCACCAATGAGGTAGGATTTGAATTTATTTCAATTCCTTTTTAGTCTAATGATGATTATGTGCTTGTTATAAGAAAACATGGAAATTCCTATTTGGGGTGGTTGAAACTGACTGCAAGAACTAGCAGCAGAAAAAGGAATTGAAACAGGCAGCAGTATGTAGGTAAAGTATTCAGGAACATGGCCATTATGGGACACTAGTACCCCATAGTTTCCATTGATTTCCATGAGCATGTTATGACCAGTATGATGGTTTTGAGGCAGGGATATTCCTTGGTTTTTGGACCTTTCGATGCTAGGAAGCCTTTCCAAGGGATGGATCGTTCAGGATAGGGGATGTTGGGGAGCTTGGAAGGTGAGTGACTGCATGGAATAGGGTGACCGGATTGCCTCAGGGACTATGTAGCAAAGAAGGGAATTTAGGGGAATGTATTTGTTTTGATTGTTGACATTTCCAGATGGAATCAAGTACACATTGAGAGTGTGCCCTCGAACAATGAGTCCGTAACTGTTCACTGAGAGGAAAACAACGCAGGAGTATAGCGTTGGAAATTGGATTCAGGTTTGATTTTGGTATTGGGTTCTGGACTTCCTTGGAAGGAGGTGAATCCTGGTACTACTTTTGAGGGTGGAGGTGTGAGCCTCTGGACTCCCTTGTTGCGGATGTAGGCATCATATCCTTTCTTTTGTTGGTTGATAAAATGTGTATATGTGTATATTATTGTAAATATTGTATCGAGATGGATTTATAAAGCTCCATGGATAGTATGGTTATTTGTTGATTGAAGAAAAAGTGCATAAGTATACATGGTTGTTATTGTAAATTTTGTAATGAGTTGTGTTATAAAGCTCTAGTACACGGTATGATTGTCTTGTTTTTACCAGGTTGTTCATTGTAAATATTGCAACGAGCTAAGTTATAAAACTCCATGGGAAGTATGTTTTATTTTCAGCAGTTTTGTTGAGGTATAGGTGTGGTTTAACACCGAGGATGGTGTTCCCCAAAGGGTAGGGTTATGTAACACACCCAGGTTAAAATTTCATGTAAAAAAAGTTAATAAAGGAAAAAATAAGACCATGGGAAAGGGATACTTATTCCAAGTTGAATGTTGGGTAAAACATTCTAGTGTGTGTGTTCATTTGATTTATTATGGCTAAGGAAATTGGCAGAGGTAAAGGAAAAGGCATTGGAAAAGGAAAAAATGAATTTTGGCATTTTATTTACGAAAATAATGGAAATTAGGAGAAAAGGAAAGGTGAAAGGTCACATGTTGCATGTGAGAAGGAAATTGAAGGAAAATAATGGAAAATTGAAGAAATTAGAGGCATCAATGATAAAAAAGGATATTGACGATCAATTCACAGCTTTTTGTCAGTTCATTTTCATAATCAATCTCAGAGAGGAGGAGAGCACCAAGAGGAGAAGGAGATCAAGCAAGCAAAGGAAGGAAAAGAAAGCAAGGAAAGGAAAAGGAAATGAAATGAAAGGAAATATCAAGCAAGGAAAGGCAAGATCAAGCAGCTTCAGCAAGAACACTTGCAGGTAACAAATTGCATGTATGTTTTCATTGATGGTTTTTACATGCATGGTATGTTCATGTTGGTATTTGGTTCTTTTTTCTATCGGTGTCATCATTTTGATGGGTTTTGATAGTGGTTTTTAGCCTTGCCTTTCCATTTCTGGATAGACATGGTGTGATGGGATCATTCTCAGTTTTGAGCTTTGGAATTTCCAGAAGGTTTCAGAATCCGGGGCAGAGGTGGTCTCAGGAACTTTCTCAAAGGCCTAGGAATCCCTTGATGGTAATGGCAGGATACACAGTAAAGCCTGAGGGTGGAGTCTCGGTTAGGGACTAGTGATCTGGTGTGTATTGTGGTAAACCCTAGAGACTTAGAGACAGAAAATTCCTCAAGGATGGTGAAGGAATATGGAGGCATTCCAAGCTCAGTTTGGTTTTATGATCTCGGGGCCGGTTTAGGTGAGATCACGGTATGGTGAGGGTGGAGATGGTTTAACCTTTGGATTCACTTAGTTTTTTTGGATTGGTTTATCCCATGAGATCCCACATTAATTCTTGGAATATGGTACGGGGGTTACTGGTTGAAAGAAATATTTGATTCAACCATGTATATGCTCAAGTGGTACGTGGAAGTCCCAAAACTGGTTGGCTCTTGCCTATGTTTAATGAAAGCTAAGTTATATTTCTTTGATTGGTAAATGTATGTGTTATTATGTGGATTTAATGGTTTTATATTATGGTTATTTATATGGTTATATGTTGGTTATAAGCATGGGTATATGATTGGTTTTAGTCATGGGTATTTTCATGTTTTTACTTGTAATTGAAAGAATAATGGATGCAAAACCTAATTGATGTTAAGACAGCTAATGAGAGAGGGTGGTGATACATATTGTTAAGTCTCATATGAGTTTTCAGTTCCTTATGTTCAGACTTGCATTCATGACCTGCAGGTTGCATATCTACCAAGTGTTTGACGGAATGTCAGTCAAGGTTAGGATATGTTAGGTCAAGTCATTAATCAAGCCTTGTGTTTAAGGCTTTGTCTTGGTGTCAATTATTGTCTTGGAAAGTATCATTAAGTTCTAAGCAGTGGTATGGAGGCTAGCCCTAAAAATGTGGCTTAAATATCACAGTCTCTGGCCCAACACTAGCTGAAAAAGACTTCAGTATCTCCCTTGTAGGCACTGTATGAGTGACTGGAGGGTCCTAGTCGCATGCATGCCTATGTCATGGGAGTGATTTTGGGTTTAATTCATTTACTGGCTAGTTTAACTCAGGTTTTAGGCACCTGAAGTGGTGGATTAGCTCCCAGGGGTCCTGTAGCACCTGAGGGAGGCATGTAAAGTCTTGTTTTTTCGACTTCATTTCCTTAAGGTCACCTAGGAGGTTGAGTATTATCATAGTAGCCCCTAATATCATGTTTACCCCGATAAGCCGGTGAAGTGGGTAGATATGAGGAGAGTTACGTTACAATCCTTGAGTGCCAGCTTCATGTGGTCACTATTATTCTCGAACAATTATGTCAGTGCTTTCCACATCGCGAACATAGTTTCCTTTTTGTGGATATTTGAGACAATATGATCACATACTCCTTCCAATATGATTCTCCTTGCTTTGGCTACATATTTCTTCCATTGAGCAAGGTTTTGGGCATCCAATCGATGCCTGTGGTTTTTCAACATCTGATTCAATGCATTCTAGCAATCCATTTTCATCCAATACTACCTCCATGCAATAATTTCATGCAAAAAAATTTGAGGTTCCTTCCAAGGCATACTCTAGCCTTAGTCCATTGAAATCCATCTTCTCAGTTTTGAGGAAAACCTGCAACAATGATTGCCAAATTTGAACCTCTGAGAAACAACTTCGATTTCTTTCTCTACTGTGAATCCAAATCTGATACCATGTAGAAATTATATTGTATATTTTCAATAGCTCATGAAGTTTTAATAAAAATCACAAGACAAAAACCTACTCTACTGCTCTGCGGACATTAATTCACAATTTAGAACAAAAAAATCAGACATGCACGAAGAAATAGCACACATGCAACAAGTATTTTTATCCTGGGAAAGAAATATGATAAAAACCCAATGCCTCTTGCATTAATGAGATGAAATAGAGATGTATTACACTTTCTTTTCTCGACTAAGCTCACCCTACAAGTGCATAACCTATCTCTATACTCACTGAATGCCTCTTACCCAGACTTAGTAATTTTTGTCCTTGGCTTGAGATCATATTTCCTTGCATTGTTCCTTGAGGAATTATGCCCCTATTATTTAGGGAATTCCTCAAATTTATTTTTCAATTCCTTTAGGATGATCATCTGACTGCATGCAACACATGTACACTCGAAACTAGTCTAAAATTGATGTTACACTGCCTTGGATTCTCCATCTCAACTAGGTAACTTGAATTATTTGCATGCACTAATTATATGGGTTGATTGATCAGTTAACTGGATGATCACTAAGTTTGACTGAAGTCCTACTGCACAACGTGACCCTCCACTAGTTAGTCCAACAATTAGAACTAGTTTAACTGAAAACAATCTTAGATAATTGACCTTGATTGTTACAAATTAGCAATCACACATGCTTAATTGAACTCTAACTCCTCCAACTCGAATTTACTGAATAAACTGGGTGACACAATCCATGTCACTAAATTTAACATTTTCAAGTTTTTTGCTGATGTGGAAATTCAAATTTTCTCAATTTAATCAAGGAAAAATCAAACTAAGAATTTCTTGTTGCATTTTTCAACATGCCTAATAACCTCCCTTCTAGTTTCAGAAGAAATTAACGTTTGCTTAAAGATTTAGTAGAATGGAAAATGATGAAAGCATACCATGACACCTTCCTTGAGGAGTAGGCATAGAGAAGGACAAGGATCCAAACAACGAAATTAGCACATACATTTTACATGAAGAGTAAGCTTGTTTCACACCTTACGACTTGGTTATTATTTAATTCTTTATTTTGGTATGAAATCTAGGAAAGAACGAGGGATTTTTTTCACAATCATTATAATATTGTTAGGTGGGTGATATGGAACCAATTGCGGATTGGATCCTATAATTTTATTCATAAGGCTTCAAATCGAATAATGTGTTGTTTAGATAGATATCACTTATACCCTTCAATAATTTTAATCTTTCTCCTCATTTTTCATAATTCAAAGAAATGGTAGTCAAAGTAGAAATCATTATCAGGAATTCCTCAACCTCTAACCATTGTGTGGTTGGAAGGGCTAGCTAACATTAATTATATTTTGACTTCCAATGATCAAATTGATGGTTGCGCCTATCAAAAAACCATGACATAAATAGTCACGGGGATAAGCCCTTAGAGAGCCATAAATATATCCATAAGAAAGTCTTCTGAGCATAGGTTAAGATCATGTTTGTGTCCACATTCCTTCTGCTTTGAGATATTATAGTAGTAGATCTTATGGGTGTAGTTCCAATCTTTTTGTTAATTGGAAACTTAGTAAAGGAGGCAAAGTCAAGTGTTTCATTAGAGAAGGAAATGACAGAGGCCCCTGTTGAGAAATTGATAGGGGAAACAATTAGGGTGATTCATCTTTACTTGATAATTGATTTTTAATTTATGTTGGCTTCTTATTACTTTATTATGTTATGTTCATCAAACAATTACCAAAACTGTAAATTATGAATATCACAAAAAGACAATGAACACAATATGTAGCCTCCAAGCCAGGGAAAAACCCCTCCAAGGGGAAAACCCATAAAATTACTCTCTTCTTATAGAATCAGATCAAATGAGAAATCAAGGACCCAAAAAATAAGACCAAGACCTCCAACAAGACCCAAGTCATCCCTCTTTCCAAGCTCTTCCAACAAATCAAAGTCAACTCAAGAAAAAAACTTCCAAATCATCTCCGACTTCAGATTTTCAACCCCCAACAACAAAATTTCGGACTTGAAGTAGATATGCAACTTCGACCCCTGCAACAAATTTAAAAAATTTGCACGTGTGAGAGAAATAGGGAATATTTAGGGCATAAACTTTGATTTTCTTCCTCTTAGACTTAGCTTTCTCTCTCTTGATTTCTTGCTCCTTTTTCTATTAAATTTTACTCTTCATGTTCCAGATACTGAACTTGCTTGTGGTGCTTCAAATGAGGTCGAACTAATCTATTTATACACATCAAGAGGTAAAATTACCTCTTCCAAGGCCAACTTGATGAGGTAGGACAAAACTGTTCTTGTGGGTACAAAAATTACATTTTTGACTAAAAAACAAATATTTTCCATTTTATTTTAAAGTCCAAATGGGACTTGATTCCAATACAATATTTTGACCAATAAATCTTATAATCACGAAGAACATGCTTGACCTAGATTTCCAATTGATTTGAGCATGAAACCCATGCTTATAAAATAAAATTCCTTTTTATTCTTTTGATCTTTACATGAAATATATAATAACATAAGTACAATAACAATTATGAATATTGAACCTAATACATTTTCTAACACTCCCTCTTAAGTCTTAACTAGGGAGGTATTCATAATTCCATAATAGGGACAATGATATTCTCAATATTGATATATAGTGAAATATAACTATTGTTGTTGCAGTAGAACAATAACAAAAACAATATGATTTCATGAACAAGAGAAAAATACTCTTTGTCACATATCAATAAATCTATGCGTGGTTATGTTTGATGTGATAAAGCTTATATTGTCTCAGTTTCCAACCTTGCATGAAATTTCATGACTTTCGGACACTACAACCACCATGTGTTTTGGATACTCCTCTAATGAGCTCGCTCTTAGCAGAACAAAATTTGCAAGTTTTGCTTCTTTTTCATATCTCTCTTTGTATTTTCTCATCCAATTTAACTAGAGTTATAGAGATGGTATTTTATGATTGAGCTATGAATAAGAAACACATTGACTAACATAAATTCAATCTAAGGATCCTTGGAAATAGAAAGCATCTACATGCAACCCTAATTAAATTACTTATTAATAAAAAAAATTTAACAAAGGACTCAATGTATATCTTCCAATCATTGAGCAACATTCCATTTTCCTACTCGTTTTCCACAGTTCTGATTGAAATAGAGGAAAATGTTAATAGTGTTGTTATAAACCATTTTGTCACATCCAGTCATTAGGCATCCTAATGGGATCAATCAACATCCTATTCCCCCTTGTCAACATCATTGCACAAAGCCCTACGTGAACCTCCTTCATTTCCCAGAATTTCTGCCTGAAACCACCTCATCTGAGCCAGTTTTAGCACCAACGCTCCTTGGCCTTCCTCTAGAAAAAGTTCACATACAGTTTGCTTCATTGTGGTCAGTATTGATCACCTACAGATTGCTCCCCTTTGCACCTATGTTGGTTGTAGAAATTTGGGAAAAAGAGATAATTTCTAGAAGCTTCCTCTTCCAGAGTATTCTAGAATTTGTTACAACCATTTACCTTGGATTAAAATTTTGGATCCTATCTCATTCTTCTTTGGAGTTTCCATTGTAAATAATTATTTGTTTTCCTATATGTGATTGTCGTTATTTCACTTATTTCAATACCATGTTAATATATTGAATAGAGTACTTAGATGATACTACATACATCTCATAGTTTCTTGGCTTGTGTTATCTCACTGTGCAGGTTCTAATTTTGGAAATCAAAGTTGGAATTGGAGCATTCAAGATGAAGAAGGAACGAAGCATGCGACAAATTCCAGGTAGGCTTCATTCCATAATCTATTTACTTTAAGGAAATCATTGAGTTCCTTGTTTCTTTGTTGTTCTAGGTTGGTCATTTAACCCAGGGTAGATACCTTTATCCGTAATCGTAAATCCCGCATAACAAATCGACGACTCCACTGGGGAACAATGTATTCCCTCGGTGGTTATCCTTGTCCTTTGTGTTTGATTACCTCATTCATAGACCTTTATTGCTTTGATCAATCAATAAAAAACCTAGGAATTGATTTCATTGAGCCTTTTTTGCAATTTTTGTGCCAGAATCCTCTTTCCCATGACCAACTCTCCCCCAGTGCCTCTACAAAAGCATTGCACCTCACTCAGGCCCACTTTTTCCTAGCATTGCATAGCAATGGCTCCTCCTTTGCACCAGCGTTGACCCCTATTGTTTCACAAAATTTTCCTTTGTTTCTAAGTGTCTCTTTTATCAACCTACTTCCATCTGACTTTCCCTGAGTCTCTAGCATCTTGTGGTATTTCTTAAGCCTCCATTTGGTTTGAGTTTGAGTTTGATTTCCTTTGGTAAGAATTGGTTTTTATTTTTCTTTGTTCTTATCATTTGGCTGCCTGCAAGCTGATTTTGTTTGGTCATTGATAACTTAAATGAATTGTTGTTCTAGTCCTCATTCTGAAAAGTGCATTTGAAACAGTGATTAAACATTTGCATCGTAGTTTTCTTCATTTAGAAAATTAAGTGTGGTGAAAATATTTTTTTTCGAATTTGGCATTTAGGGTTTTATATGTGCATTAGTGTAGGATCAGTCACATTGAAAAGGAAATTTCATCTTGCATCTTGTTTATTGCATGTTGTATGCTTCATACTGATTGTTCCTTCCCTTCCTTAGCTAGATTTTAATTGAAAGAGAAATATTTATGTTTTCTCATGCTAGATTTACATTTTAGGTATATTCAGGTGACATCTGTGGTGAGCCCTAAAACTGAAACTTAATCAAAGATAAATAGTAAAATTTACTGAATCAACCTAAGGAGCATTTGGAACATTAATGCAAACACATAGAGGTCTAGGCTAGAGATGTGTTCTGGCATCGTTAAACGTAGGAGTTGTCATTGATTGTTAGTGTTGTATTCCAGAAGTGATATTTCGTTCCACGTATGTGAGTGTATATGATCGTTCTCCACATGCCTTTGGGTATATTGGACAATGCTCCACGCATGTAAATTATAAGGGAACACTCTCATTGAACAGTTACCCATTAGACAATACAACTATGGACTGCACTCCCACATACCATCGAGTATATATTGGGAGTCCCCTATAGGTTGTTATCCATTCATAGGTAACCGAGTTTTCCACCTTTTATACCGTGATACACTAAACACAACATTCAGGGAGATTGGTTGCCATACGTTAAGTCCTTGGTTCTCCGAGGTGTATAGTTCACGGTTACTTGGTAATTATTTATGCCTAGATTTCCCTCTTTTTGATTTATTTCTTTTTGTGTTAATACAAATTATTGTCCAATGTGGAAGAACAAAATCCCCCACCTCGTCATTCATGTAGAATGAAAAATAAGCCTCCACTTCCACCAGAGGATTTTCCTAGTCGTTGTCAAAAGCACAAGAAGATGAAAAATACCAAATCGGGAACATCAGGAACCACTTCTGGCCCTCCTCTTGATATTGATTCGCTAGAATCATCTGTCCCTTTGAGTTCCGAGCCCAAGATCACATCTACTCTTGACGGTGGCACTGACACAATTGAATAGAAGTCCCTGAAACTTTGTTGCCTGAGGTTGTTGAACCTGACTTTCCCAAGTCAAACACGTTGATTTATGAGGTTGTTGAGCATAAGGAGCCTCAACCATCTATCCCTGTTACTTAAGGACCTTCCTCTTCTCTTCCTTTGTCTAAGTCAGAACCTATATATCTTGGACCTGACGGTAAACCTCTTCCACCCAGACTTGTGTGTAGTGAAGAGATACTGCGAGAAAAGTCTTGTCCTTCTACTCCTATTCATTAAGAAGGAATTATTTTTTATCAAACCGACCCTATTCCTATTCAAACTCCAACACAAACTCCTTTTCCTGATTCCTCACCTATGGATTTCTTGCGGAAATATTCATCGGAGTTGTTAACCATGTTTGGAATTGATCCAAATTCTCAACTTGTGTCGACAACCATGGTTGAGACATCAAATTTTTCCTCCACATATATGTTTTCAACATCACTAGAAACAAATATGTATAGTGGTCTATCCATCCCACTAGGTTATCAGTCTTTATCTGGTACCTTTTCTGGTGCGGCTTCTAGTCCTTGGACCTCTCCTATGTCATATAATACGAGAATATCATCTGGTACTTCTCTTATGAGTGCCACATAGTCTGCTCCTCATCCTCCTCTACTTACACCTACGGTTGAGCAGTAGGATGGCCCTTATATCAGTGGGAAAGGTAACCTTCAACAACCCAACTCTCCTTATGTTGGGTATCCTCTATCCGGGTCACAATTGCCTCCATCCCCTCCTCCTTTGGTAGGGGGAAAAACCTGTTGTTGGTATACCTCAAATTGGTAACTAGCCTCATTATGGTCCTTATCCTAGAATGGTTGTGAATGTTTGGTAACCTACTTTTCCCATTCAACATGGTTAATGTTGGGACCAATTGTTGAATCCTCAACCTCCACCATTTTCTCAAATTACTATCCATCCATCAGCACCCCAACAAGCTCAAATACATGTGAGCCAACCTTTACAAGTTGTCGTTGCATCTCAATCCATTCCAACGATATCTGGAACTTACCAAATTCCACTTACCCAACCAGTACAAGGTACCTCACACTCTCAACTGCTTGGATAGGGTACTCCTCAAGTCTCGATAGGACAGATTGTTCATAATATGACGCAATCCAAACCAAACCCACCTTATCATGGGACACTGCAAATTCCCATCGACCAACAATATGGTCCATATCAAGTACCTTTTCAACGCCAAAAAATCCATACCTAACCATTCTAGCAGCATTATCGTCACCCTAGTGTTGTGCATCAAGGCCACTTGTATACTTGTTATTAGAATCCTCCTTATTCTGGTATCTAGGTTCCTTATTATCATAATCCCCCTTATCCAAGAATGCAAGTGCCCGGTGCTAAAGTAATTCCTTCATATCCAGGTCATCCTCCTTCAAACTTTAACTGACAGTTTCCTTTTGTGACCACTCTCGAATTTCCAGAATTAACTCATCTCACTAATGACCCCATTGCTCACTCACCATGGTGGCTGATTATTCCCACTAAATTGTCTTCGGATATCCTAAAATTCAATGGGAATCCATGAGAGGACTCGTCTATGCACGTCACGACTTATCATCTATGGTGTTCTTTGAACCCCCTTAGTGATGATTCCATTCGACTTCATCTTTTCCAACGAACGCTTACAGGTACCGTAGCTAAATGGTATATTGAGTTACCTAGATATTTATTTCATGATTTCAACACTTTATCCACCACCTTCCTCACACATTTCAAGTTACCCATCAAATATGAAACTCGAACAAAACTATTGACCAATTTCAAACAATCATATTCCACTCACATCTTAGATCACATTCATGAGTGGAGGCGTCGCCTCCGATTGGTCAAGACTTATGCTCTCGATCAATTGTTAGCATAATGGTTTACCAAATCCCTGTGGTCACCTATAACAGAAGATGTGGCTAAAGGTGGAGTCATGACCGAACAGAAATTTATTGCTCGTGCATAATATTTGGACCTTGTTTATACCCAATCAGGCACGCTCTATGATAAGATACCAAACACTCTAAGACCCTCGAATATTTCTCCTCCTCTACCTGGTAAAGAAGCTCATGTTGCGGATGACGTGATTGGTTATGTCAGTTCACAGTCTGTGAGTAAACCATTTGGTGTTGCTCTTACTGCATCTTCTCAAAACCCTCAATCCCATCCTCATACGGCTTCTGCTTCCGAGATAAATTCCATTTCATATGATAAGGGAAAGTCTCCACAACAACCTGGAACACGAAGAAAGGAAAAGGTAAAAAGAAGAAATATTCTTCACCGCAAGATAAACAAGCAAATCAGTCTTTTGATAAGAAGTGAATGCCTCGTTACCCATTCTTAATTTGAAACAAGCATCACTTTACACGTGACTATCCGCACCACGCTAAAGTGAACCCGATTATTAAATATTCTACTTCTAATTACAGAATCCGGATTATCCACATTATCATAAAACACTAGTCGACGTTTCGAATCCCAACGGGGATCCATCTTCAGGACGAGAAATGAATGAAAAATGAAAGAAGGTCGCAAAAAGTCAAGGTATAAATAGTGAAGGATTATGATGATGAGAGGAGCCGACAACAGATTTTTTAATCTATTTAAAATAAACTTTATTTTATTCTTTATAAAATTTTAATTTAAATAATAAATATTTAAAAATTTTATTAATTTTTTTTGAATTTATTATAAACCCTAAGTGCTAATAAATTAATTTTAATTATAATATAATAACCTTAATTTAAAATTTTAATTTATTATTTTTAAAAAAAAATATTTTAAAAAGTTTTAATTTTTATATTAATTTCATAATTTGTTACAAATTTTCTGAATTAATGTCTAAATTTTTTTATAAATAAACCTTGAGTTTTTTAATTTATTACCTAAATTTTACCTAAAATAGTATCATCAAATTATTAATCTAAGGGTAATTTATTAAATAACATTAATATGAAGAATACCTATGTTTATTTAATTGTAAATAATAATATAACTATTTAAATATATGTTAATAAATAAACTATAATAATTAATAAATATTAATTTTACTAATGAATTTTATTAATTAAATCCTAATAAATCTTTTCTTTCTTTCTTTCTTTCTTCTTCTTCTTCTTTTTTTTGTTTGAATTTTTATTATAATTTACTTCCATTTACTCATAATAATTATTAATTAATTAATTTTTACTAATAGAATAAAAATAATTATTACAAGTGAGTGAAATAATAAGTGTTTTGTATTCACACAACCCTAAATTGATTACTAATAAGGAGAAGAATTAAACCTGCGAAACTATACATGGGATGAGGACGAACCTGAGGAGAAAATTTGTCTAATTAAAGGTCGCCAACTGTCACTAATCTCGAATCCTCTGTCTATGTTGATGTTATGCGGGTGTTTTATAATCTCCACTGCTTCTCTAATCTTTCGTCTTTGATAGTGTTCCTCCCTTGCAATGATTTTAGCATCCTCAAGACGTAAGTGATGTTTTGTTTTTGAGGAGTGATTAGCAAGAGCCGAGGTTCGAGATTGCTCATGTTTAATATTGGCACCATGCTCTTTCAAACACTTTTGAAGAGAGCGCCCAGTTTCACCAATATAACTCTTCCCACATGAGCAGTCAATCTTGTAAACCCCTTTAAGCTGCCCCTAACTAATGCTATCTTTAACTGAGTACATATTTTGTCTAATGGTTCATGCTGTTGAGAATTGTGCAAAAATGTCACTCCTTTCCAAAACCCTGGCAATCTTATCTGTCACACCTTTAATGCATGGTAGAAAAACCCTTCCACCACTCTTTTGAGGATCATGGCATCTCTTGGATACGACAATACTTTTTGCTACCCTAAGTGCTACTAAATTAATAAAAAAAAAATTTAATAAAATTTTAAATATTTATTATTTATTTATTTTTTAAATATTTATTATTTAAATTAAAATTTTATAAAGAATAAAATAAAATTTATTTTAAATAGATTAAAAAAATTTGTTGTCGGCTCCTCTCTTTTCACAAAGGAAAAATTTGCAACTTTTCATTAATAGATCAGTTACATGTTACATTTGCTAGTAGAAAACTACCAAAAACTATCTGTCAAAGTATAAAATGTATATAGCCAAGCTCTGGCTATCAAAATACATATAATAATGTCGCTGGTACAAACATAGATGTATGCATATAAGATCACCCGTAAGTTCGGTGCATAACTTACCGGATAATAGACAAGAAATAAATAATAGCCAATACATAATCCATGGGAGATAAAGAGAAAAAAAATAACCTCCCAAATAGGTTGTTCTATCCAACAACCCTCTGATCTGGTGCCTCATCCATAAAATGCCTATGAAAAAAACCTGTACACCTGTTCGCCAATCTGCTCTGTAATGTGCCATGTACCCCAAATCAGCTCTGAGGCTTCTTTGGACAACTTATTAGCCACTTGGTTCCGAGACCTGTAAATGTGAGCCACGGAGATGGAGTCAAATAATAACTTGAGATGATGAACCTCCCTCAGTAGTGTAGTCAGTGTGTGCGTGTGACAAAGTGCAAGATTATTTAACCAGTTGATCACAAGAAGAGAGTCTCCAAATATTTGAATGGAATTGCAATGTTTTTCTTGCGCAAAGAGCAATAGAATTCTAAGGCTTTGAAGTTCAGAAAAGTTGTTCGATCCATGTTGTCGCCTCCTCTCATTATCATAATCCTTCACTATTTATACCTTGACCTTTTGCGACCTTCTTTCATTCTTCATTCATTACTCGTCCTGAAGATGGATCCTTGTTGGGATTCGAAACGTCGACCAGTGTTTTATGATACTGTGGATAATTTGGATTTTTCAATTAATGACAACCACAGAAGTTTGAGAACCATATTCTACTTCTCCTGTCATGCTGACCGACCTGTTTCCCAATCAGGAGACCCATATGGTTTCCCAGGGCCCTTCTTCCTCTAACACAGTTTTGATGATTTCATCTTCAAAGCTTAGATCCGATGTTATGGTGGCCACTCAGAATAAGGACTACAGTAATGTGAATCCACTGAACGGTCAAGCTAATGATAAACCTGTTGATTTGACATCACCTTCATCTGATTCTACTCCACCTCTGATTTCTGCGGAACTGACTATCAAACCTCCAAAGGGCGTTATTCATAAGTTTAATTTCAATCCTCATTCAAGAGCTGCCCAAAATTATAAATTATTTGAAGACTTGGCTTAGTCTCTATCAGCGATGTCAACTCTTGAAGTGTTGAAAATTTTTCTTGACTAAAATAATCCTTGTTGTTAGCTATTGGATGTGTGGATCCGTCAGATTCCAACCTAGTGTTTTTCTCTCATGAAAACTATACCCCTCAGCTTCCATCTCAATTAGATTTTATAATCCAAGTCATCGTTTGTGGTAAGAACATTCATCATTTTATTATGGATGAGGGATCCTCAACCTGCATTATGTCCATGTCTTGTTAGAAGGCAATTCGTTCACCTAAACTGAGTCAATTGACCACCACATTGAAAGCTTTTGATGGAATAATTTACAAACCTTATGGGATTTTGAATTCCCTCCAAGTAGAATTAGGGGGTTAAATCGTCTCTATAGAAGTACAAGTTATTGACAGACCTCTTGATTGCAGTATTTTAATGGGATGTACATAGGTTCATGCTTTTGTTGTCGTCATTTAAACCTATTTTCATATGATCGCCTTTCCTGATAAAGGAAGGATTGTAGCCATAGATCAACTCACCTTTTTTGCCTTTGATTCTCATGTTACTGGAAGTGTCCCTATTGTGGGGGAATCCCTACAATCCTATCATCATGTCGGGGTTGGATTATTGAAGGGTTCATCTCTTATGGGAACATTTTCGCTCCCTCCTCCTCCCCTTCCAATCAACTTTTTTTCGGTTTCTTATATCAACATGATATCATCATCTACGGTACCGGATGATCCATGGATTGTACCTGATGAAACCAACATCCAAGGTTTTGGAAACCGAATCCTGCTAAGCTTTGTCAAGCTATATTTAAAAGCCATTTATTCGGCTTACGTGTCTTATACCTTCTCTTAGATCAATTGGGTGGATCGATCACTGGATTATGGCACGCCTTATGACCCCTTTTTTCGTGTAGTGTCTACAACTTAAAGCATCATGGAGATCATGATGCCAGATTTTGAGCCATGAGATGAACATCATCATCATTCCTCCTTACTAGATTCCATTGAGGATAATCTCAGTGTTGTCTATTTACCCAAATCTGTCGAAACTCTTACGAATTTTGTCTCTATTCATGAGATCAACTTAGAAAAGAACCTCTAGAATATCGAAGAGATGATATCACTCGATATTTCTATCAAAATAGGTATTGCCTAAAATCTGTATATTGGAGCATCTTGTTCGCCATCTAAGATCAAGATTTATAGAGCCATTTTCCGTGAGTTTCGGGATGTCTTTTCCTAGACTTATGAAGAAATGTCAAGCATTAACCCAAATATAATAGTACATGAGATTAAGACATATCATGATGCCAAACCCGTCTGGAAATGCCTCCGTCCGGTCTATCCCAAGAAGGATGTCGGGATCAAGGTTGAAGTTGAAAAGCTTCTTCGGGCTGGTTTCATATACCCTATTCCTTTAAGTGATTGGGTATCAAATTTCGTCCCTGTCATGAAGAAACAGGGTATGATTTGAGTATGTGTCGGTTATTGTGATGTAAATTGTGCTTGTACCAAGGACAACTATCTGACCCCTTTCATCGACCAGATTGTTGATAATTGCATTGACTGCAAGATCTATTCATTCATGGATGGGTTCTCGAGCTATAATCAAATCAACATTCTCTCAGCAGACCATCCTAAGACTTCATTTATCTGTCCTTGGGGTACTTTTTCTTATCGAAAGCTCCCATTCAGCTTAAAGAACACTGGTGCCACGTTTCAACATGAAATGGATTATGATTTTCATGATATAAAACACATCATTGCAACCATATTTGGACGATCTCCCTGCTCCTTCCAAACATCAGGATGATCATTGTTTGGTCAATTTAGTGTGTCCTAAATTGCTACATTAATTTGTCAATCCAGGATTCGTAAGCTGACGAAGTGTGGCGCACTATATGTGCGAGATAACCTATCTCTTACTTTTTGTCGTTTTTGGTTTTTTTTAATTTTTATCTTGGTTGGTTTCCTAATGTAAGATGGAAATTTTAAAAGACAAGTATGGATGTAAATGTTCAAGGCAATGATGTCCTTTATAATGATTTCCCAAAATTCAAATTTCAAAAGGGCTTTAAACATGCAATTGACAAAATTAATTCCTAAAAGCAAATGAAAATGTGCCACTATACTAGTTAAACAAACAGTGAACTATTGAGCATGAAACTCATTACCCTTGCTGCTGTCTAAATACAAAAAGAAACTGTGCTTAAAGAAATCCAAGAATTTCAAGAAAGGTAAAGCTAAATCAAATTACATCAACTCATATTCTGACCCCTCACCATTAGTCTCGTTATGGCTTTCGTAGGTAATCATAAACAACTTGAGCAATCTGATATCTAATTTGCAGAAAAATAAACTAATATCAAATTACACACTCATACTTCAATCCCTCACCATTCGTCTCGCTATGGCTTTCGGAGGTAACTGATAATGACATGAGCAATTTAATATCTAACTTGCAGAAAAATAAACTAATATCAAACTACACACTCATATTTCAATCCCTCACCATTAGTCTCGCTATGGCTTTCAAAGGTAGCTGATAATGACATGAGCAATTTAATATCTAACTTGCAGAAAAATAAACTAATATCAAACTACACACTCATACTTCAATCCATCACCATTAGCCTCGCTATGGCTTTCGGAGGTAACTGATAATGACATGAGCAATTTAATATTTTAACTAACTGATTAGAGCAAGTGTACAAAACTGAAATGAATAAAACAGTGCTGGAATGAAAGGCTAAGAAAAACAAATCAGCAGAAGGACAAGAGTGATTCCATGTCATTAGTCATCATAAAACTATATGCAAATGCCCGGGCTGCCTACTGTAATCTGGAACAAAGACACTGATCAGTTAACATATAAAGCATGAAGAATTATGGACATAAATGAAATGTTAATACCATAAGAAACGTAATATATACACATGAATAACTGTGGAATAATGAACGCAATGAAATGAAACATGAAACTATACAGCACTACACAAAACCTCAGCGTGTGCAGGGGTCCTCTGCACAAACCTCGGGCACAACTATCAACCACAAATTACGCTTATGAACAGAGTCTTCTTATATATTCAAAATGCAGTCATAACATTGGAGAAAATGTCACGGTACAGCAGCTTTCCTTCTAGCAGAATTACATTACAAGAACTAACTATTATGCATATGAGAACACATTATTTATAGCAGAATATGACATAACTAATTTTCTACAGTCTGCGCTGATAGAAGACACGTGAACAACCACATCCAGAAATCTAGCATCATGGCTGCCGTGAAGTTTAAATCTATGAAGAGTGGCTGTTGGATTCGGCTTATGGAGCCGTTTACAGGTGTTGATTTGTCCCCTGAGACTAAGGAACGGCCACGCAAGTCTTCACGTGGTGAAAAACAGAGTTCTGTCACCGTGGGACTCTTACGTTGACCACCGCTTGCCTTCTTTTGACCACGGCCTTCCTTGGTGAATTCGACTGAACCAATAGGACTCGGTCCATGTCCACGTCATTTCCAACTTGCCCATGTGGCTCGATTTGCCTGAAGACACCTGCAATATAGACTTTAACAAAATGGCTGCGGAAAGTTGAAGCAACTGCGGAAAGTGACAAGAAGCGGCTGCGAAAAGTGACAAGATTCCGCAGCTCAAATGAGCAAAAATCTAATTCAAACAGCAGACACAAAACATAGTTAAAAACCACTTTAAATGCTCTTTTTGATTAATATGCAATGATGTTGATGACTTAGGAGGTCCAGGTAAAGGGAAAAAATCTAGAAAGGTGTATAAGAAAGATGCAAGTTTGGGACTCAACATACCCCCACTGTGAAGGTGTCGCATGTCCTCATGCAACCAAAATTTTGATCATCCTCCTTCAATTCATATGCTCTGATACCTCTGCCAGTACATCTAGTCCTCTTCTCCTCTTCCTTGGTGCTGCTAACATCCCGGGCTTCTTCATCAAGCATCTGAATTTGAGATTAATCAGTGCTCTACTTAACTTCTGGCATTTCTTCTTCAATTTCCTGTTCTTTTTCTGCCATAGTCCCAGATGTAGCATAGTGTTATCATGAATAATCTTGTCCAATCTGTTTTGCTCCTTTAATGCCTCATTTTCCTTTTTAATATGTCTATTTAAAACCTCCAACTCAAAGACTTCTTGTTTCAACGATTGGACTTGAGCTTCTTGTGTTGTGTGAGGCTGAGTGGACGAGGTGCTGGGACCCATGGCTGTTCTTTCTAAAGATTCTATGTAATCATATACCTCTTTTTGCCTTGGATCTATCTCGGGTGTCATTTTTCTTGGGCTGTCCCAAAAATGCTGTGGAGGAGAATTGACTTCAAAATCTGGCCGAAAAGGACTCATGTCAACATCTTGAGGGCTAGTTTCAACATCTGGCTGAGAATAAGATGGACTATGTTCAACGTTTGGCTGAGAATGAGATGGACTATGGTCAGCTGGAGTTTTTTCAGTTGTTACTTCTCCCAGATCAATAAAATGGGGTCCTTTTATTTGTGTTTTCCTCAATTTTCCTTTAAGCCTGCTGCTTCTTCTTATATACTGTGGACTACTGTCTTCTTCCTTTTGTTTTTCCTTTCCTTTCTTCTTGGCCATAGCTGACTATTCCTGAAGATGAACTAGTCTTTCAGATAGTACTTGATGGTCTTCTTCTGAGGAAGGGGTCTGATACACAGCCTCAATGCTTCTTTTCTCTTTTGGTTTTATTGGCCTTTTACCCTCAGTCTTTTCCTTCCTTCTTTTAGACAGTCTTTCTTCCCTACTAGTTTCTTCAACTGTATTAGTAGGAGTACTTTGAGTTTTATCATCTGTTCTCTTTCTCCTACTTCTTTTTGGTGTACTGCTTTCAGGGGTTTCTTGGGGTTCTTCAAATAAATTCATAATTAAAAACTGCTCCCAGGTGTCCTTCTTCTCTTTTAATTGTTTTTCTATCAGGATTTTCACAAGACCATGGTGATACAAATGTGGTTCTACGTCCCCCAAATGCTTTTGGACGGTTACAGACATCTTTTTCAAACTGCTAAATAAAAAATATGGCAGATTGAGGGTCTGGTTATCTAGAAAATTCATCAATAGACGGGTATGATACATGTACAATGACCCAAAACGTCCCTCACAGGTGATAAACTTTTGAATAACCAACAGTAAAGTGGCCCACTCCTCTTTCAAAGCATGAACAGGAATTCCATTTTTGAAAATGGTGACATCCATACCTGGGTTACGTAGGATCACTCTCCAGACTTCCTCGCCAATGCTCTTGTTCTTGAACCAGCGTTCACCTTCTTGAGGGAGTTCTGTAGCAGCTGCTATGGATGCCTCAGTCACCATAAATTTGAAGTCACCAATTTCTACCTCCAGACCGTTGAAAGACCTTGTAAAGGCTTTTGTTACCTCTTTATTGTGGCCTTTAAATTTTTGAATAAACTGAAGCCATTTTACCTTTTTCAATATATCTTTGACTTGCGGGTATCCTTCCATGAATTTAGGTCCCTCTGGTTCTGTTCTCAACAACTGACCCATCCTTCCTTCTGCTCTTTAAAACTTTTCTGTGTGAGGAGGGTTCAACAGAGGTAGGACGAATGAACTAGCGGAAATGAGCACGGTTTATGAAGGAGACCAGTGACTGTAAGCGTATATCGGAGAATAGGTATACGGAATGAAGCGGAACAGAGAACAAACTAGGGTGAAAGCTTATGTGAGCACGGTGGAAATGCAGCTGTGAAATCAATAGAACAGTAAGGGGAGTAAAACGCATTCGGCAATATTTAAAATTGGGTGGCTGCAAGCACGTTTATGAAACGGCTACGGATTTTGTGCGGCTGAAAGAAGCCGTATTCAAATCAACCACGTTTCATAATTACAGGTGGAGTATCAAAGTACGAGTGAAGACCGGAGGCTTGATTATGAGACCGTTTGAAAATGAATGCAAGGATTGTGGGGGGATTGTATAGAGATCGTGGAATGGTTACGGAGTTGTCAACGCAATCATTGCATATAATGGAGCTATGGTTTATAACTATGTAAAAATGTGCTTGAATGCTATTTGAAATAAATTTTTACTCATACCTTGGAATTCTTGCCATTTTTCATTAGTCTTTAATCAGTTGCTCCTTATTGATGCCTTTAAATGCCTCATGTCTTCATAATATGTCTTCATACCTGCATTTGATTTCATGATTGTTGAACTAACATTTGGCTGTACATTTTGAAAAATAGAGTGGTGGCTGCAGAAACTGCTTTTGGCTGCAGAAACTGGTGTCAGCTGCGGAAACTGACACAACAATGATTTGAATAGATGATAACTGACTGAATGAAAATGGTCATGAAAGAAAATTTTATTGGTGAAATGAAATGAAAATGGATGAAATGAAGTGGAGTGGAATGAAATGAAATGAAGTGGAATGAAATGGAGTGGGTTTTCATAAAACTTGTGAGATGAGAGAGAGAGAGATCTTTTTTTTAGAAAATATAGGGTGTCAGGTGCCTGATTTTCACCCTACATTTTCTGTATAAGACTGCCAATCAATGATTGGTTTTCAGGCTTATACAAATTTTATTTATTTATTTATTTATTTTTATTTTTTTTATATAAGCACTTGAAAATAACAAAAGCTAGGCTGGTGGAGAAGAAGGATTCTAATTCGCCAGCCTTATTGCAGAATTATCTTGAAACATTTTGACAAATTCCTCTTTTGAGAGTGGCTTATGATAGATCTTTAATCTGTGGCCATTCACAATAAGAGGAGTTTGAGATTCATCAATGGTCTTGATTCTTACCACTCCATTGCTAAAGATCTTGTCAATCTCATATGGCCCAAGCCAATGAGTCTGAAATTTTCCTTTAAAATCTTTAAACTTGGAATCAAATAGCAATGCCCAATCTCCTTCATGAAACTTCTTCTCTTTGATGTATTTGTCATGCCATTTAGCTCTTTGATATTGAACTAGATCAGTTCTTAGAATTGCCTCATGTCTGATCTCATCTAGCTCATTCAACTGCTCCATTCTATGCTTTTGGGCTTCTGATAGATCCATCCCCAACTGAACTGCCATCTTGAAGGTTTTGACTTGGAACTCAATGGGGAGCAGGACTTATTTCCCATAAACAAGTTCATAGGGAGAATGTCCTGTTGTATTTCTCCATGTAGTTCTGTAGGCCCACAAGGCTTCAGGAAGCCTTTCTGCCCAATCTCTTCTATGTAGATGAACAGTTTTGGTGATGATACTTTCAAGAACTTTGTTTGTAGACTCCACTTGACCATTTGCTTGCGGATGGTAAGGAGTAGATCTTCTATGCTTGATTTTGTATTCCTCCATCAGCTTCTCCACCAGGTTGGATGTGAATTGACTTCCCTGATTTGTCACAATTTCTCTTGGAACACCAAAGCGAGTAAAAATATCCTCATAAAGAAAATTAACAACTGAATTTTCAGTAGCAGACACTAATGCTTTGACTTCCACCCATTTAGTAACATAATCAGTACAAACCAATATATACTTCTTTTTCTTAGATGGTGGATTAATAGGTCCAATGAAATCTAAAGCCCATTTTTCAAAGGGTTCGATGAGTACCTGTGGTTGCAATGGCATTTCATTTGAGAGAGTAGGTTTCCCTACTCTTTGGCAGTTGTGACACCTTTTGACATATTGTTTTGCATCTTTGAAGAGGGAAGGCCAATAATATCTTAAAGAGAGGATTTTATAGGCTATCCTTTTGTCAGCAAAGTGCCCTCCGCATGGTTCATCATGACATGCCTTGAGGATATCAGGCATTTCATCCTCCCTGACACATCTTATGATCACAAGATCTGGCCCTGTTTTAAACAATTCATTAGAAATCCATGAATATCTTGAACTTTCCTGAATAATCTTTATTTTTTCACTTGGAAATAAATGTGGAGGTAGTTTCCCTGTAACCAAATAGTTAGCAATATCTGCATACCAAGGGGTCTTAGTAGTTACTGCAAACAAGTATTCATCACGAAACTTATCCTCTACAGGAGAATCTTCTTTAGTATTCTGAATCCTAGACAAGAAATCAGCTACTGTATTTTGTTTCCCTGGTCTATCCAACACAGTAATATTGAATTCCTGCAAAAGTAGGAGCCATCTTGTCACTCTGCTATTAGTAACAGGTTTGTTCATTAAATATCTAATTGCAGAATGATCGGTATGAATAAAAGTTTCATAGCCTGTTATATAATGTCTAAACTTATTGATTGCATGAACAACAGCTAAAAACTCTTTTTCAGTTACAGTATAGTTCAACTCAGTGGGAGTCAAATTTTTACTGGTATAGTAAATGGCATAAGGGACTAAATCATTTTGACCCAATACAGCTCCTAGAGCTGTATCTGAAGCATCTGTAGAAATATGGAAAGGGAGTTTCCAATTTGGTCCTCTTAAGATAGGTGCTTCAAATATTCTTGTTTTCAAAGTTTCAAAGGCTGATTGACAATCGGGATCCCATTTGAATTCACAGTCTTTTGTAAGCAATTTGAAGAGTGGAGATGCTATTTTAGTGAAGTTTTCTATAAATCTTCTATAGTAGCCAGTAAATCCTAGAAAACTTCTAACATCTCTTTGACAATTTGGAATAGGCAACTTGGAGATGACTTCAACTTTTGATCTATCAACCTTAATCCCATCTCTTGAAATATGATGCCCCAAAACAATACCTTCAGTAAACATCATAAAAAAAATTTCACGGCTTAATGAAAGGTTTGTTTCTTTACATCTTATAAGGACTTTTTCTAAATTTTCTAATGCCTCTTCAAATGAATTACCATAAACTGTAAAATCATCCATATAAACCTCTACACAATCATGGATTAGATCAAAAAAAATTCCTAGTACTTCTCTTTGGAATGTTGCAGGTGCATTACATAACCCAAAAGGAAGCACTCGATAGGAAAAAGTTCCCCATGGACAGGTAAATGTGGTCTTATCTTGATCTTCAGGTGCTACCTGAATTTGATTATAGCCACTAAAACCATCCAAGAATGAAAAGTACTTTTTACCTGCTAATGTATCTAATACCTGATCGATAAAAGGAAAAGGAAAGTGATCCTTCAAAGTTGCTTTGTTCAATTCCCTGTAATCAATGCATACCCTCCATTTAACATTCTTTTTAGGTACTATAACCAAAGGAGAAACCCATCGGCTATCTGAAATTGGATAAATGAAGTTTACATTGAGTAGTTTTTGGAGCTCCTCTTTCACTATCTCCCTAAGGTTTGGATTCATCCTTCTTTGAGGTTGTCTGATTGGTCTACTGTTTTCCTCAATATAGATATGATGAATGCAAGTCTTAGGATCAATACCTTTCATATCAGTATACTCCCATGCAAATGCAGTAGAATGTTTTTGCAAGATTTTGGTTAGTTCTTCCTGTTGTGATTTTTCCAAATTTTTGTTTATATTTAATGTTTTTCCTAGAAAAATATCAATGGTAGAACTACCGAACTCTTCCATAGAGCAAAGAGACATTTGTCTAGATGATAAATATTCGATGTCAGATTCCAACTGAAATTGTGTGGGGTCATATTCTGAAGATGTCTCAAAATTTTCTAATGTGTTCAGAATTTGACTATCCTCACTAATTTCAGAAATGGTAAAGACAGGTTGTATAGTGTCCTCATCATCGACCCATTCATTGTCTCCTACTTCTGTGATTGCTTTTTCTAGAGGATACAAATTGAATTTCTTTGTCGAATTACCATTAGAAATGTACATATCCCCAGATCTACAACTAATGAAAGCATCAGCTGTGGCTAGCCAAGTTCTTCCTAAGATAAGTGGGTGCCCTCCTAGATTACTCTTGAGAGTCAAAATCATAAAATCTACTGGATATTCCCAAGAATATAAGGAGACTGAAATATCTTCTAATACACCATCTGGTTTGATAATTGATCGATCTGCAAGTTGCAGTAAAGTAGGTGTGAAAAGAAGATTAGGAAGTTTTAGCTGTTCCATAGTCTGTCTACTCATAATGTTGATAGCAGCCCCTAAATCAATCAATGTGTTTGGAATTTCTATCCCATTTATATGTGTCTTGACAATTGGACTACCTGGATCTACATACTTCTGCATGGTAATTTTTCCCATCATGATATCTACAATTTTTCCTACCAGGTGGATTCTTCTTGTATCTCTTAGTTTCCTTCCTGGTCTTTTCAGACTCAGCTCCTTTATTGTTTTTGCTAGAATAGGAATCTCTCTAATGGCTTGTAGCAAGGGAATCTTGATACAAACATTCTTTAATTCATCTAGAAAATCATAGTTAGGCAACAAGATTTGTTTTTCCACCCCTTTATCAATTTGTAATCTTTCAGGGAAAGGAGGTGTGGATGAAGATGCGGGTTGCTCAACTATAGGAGTTGTGGGGGTTAACTTTTCTTTCTCTTTTTGAATGTTTGAGTTTTGAAGAGATGCTTCCTCAGAACCCTTATTGACTTTAAGAGAGTCCTCCTTAGAGGTATCTTGATCTTGGACATCTATAGAAGGTTTTTTCTAAAACTCTACCAGACCTGAGTTGTACATCATTGAGAGGAACAATCATATAGGTAGGAAATTGTTGTCCTTCTATCATGTAAGTATTCTGAGGATTTTTATTGTTAGGATTTGGCAATGGCTGAGTTGGAAGTTGATTTGTCTTTTGTTGGTATGGGAGCATGAGTTGAGGATTTGGATTTTGTTGAGAAGGTTGTTGTTGTGGAAATGGCAATGAAAGTTGTGGATTTGGGTTTGGAAGTTGTGGAGCTTGTTGATTTTGAAAAGATGGAGGATATTGATAAAATTGAGCAAATCTCCCATAAGGATTTTGCATACCTTATACCCATGACTGATATGGATTTTGAGGTTGGGGCCAAGGTTGTTGCCAAGGATTCCAATTTGGTGGGGATTGAAAATTCATAGGGTTGTTAAACCCTTGGGTTTGTTGCCCCTGCCAAGGTCTTCTTGCAACAAAACAGAGAGATTCTACTGAATTTGGATCTTCTTGAAAAACAGCTTTGAGTCCAGGAATTGAAGGACAATCCTTGGTCTCATGATTCTCTGAGCAAATCATACATGTTTCTACAACTTTTGCATCCAAGGGACATTCCCTTAACGCATGTTTCTTCCTACATTATGGACAAAAGATGGCTAGAGCATCAGTTTCTGCTTTCTGCTTCTTTTGAATTTTGAGGGTGTCTAGTTGTTCACTAAGGCTCCCTAAGATATCAGTTTTGAATTCATCAAGCATATTTCCAATCTCTGCCCTACTTACTGATCCAGTTGCAGATTTATTTGCCCTAATAAGAGAAGGATCTCTAAGCCCTTTTCCCGTTTTAGATTTTCCCCTTGAGAGATGGATACATAGTTCTGTTATGTCACGAAGTGGAAGTTGAGAAATGTCTCCTTTTCCCATCATGTTTAAAGTATCTATCCATTCATCTCTAATGGCTTTTAATAGAAGGGCTTTCAAAGTTTCCTCATCTAAGTTTCTCATCTTTGCTCTTTTTAAGTTGTATTGAAATCTTTCAAGTAAATCCTCCAAATTTTCATCTTCTTTCTGTACCATTTTGAATACCTCATCCTTGTGATTGGTGGGCATGTAATAGTCCAGGTATCTATCCAAAAAATTTTGTTTCATATCATTCCAAGTCCTAATAGATTGGGGGTCTAATCCCATGAACCATTTCAAAGCGGCTCCCTTCAATGTTGAAGGAAACAGTTTGAGTTTTTTAGAGTCTTCCATATAGTCATAGGTTCGGCATACGACTTCAAACTCAAACAGAAATGTTTCAGGATCCTCACTTCGCAATCCATAAAATTTGGGGAGGACAGATGGTGAGATGTTTTTCATCGTTGTATGAGTTTCCTCATCAACTATGGGGAATCCAAATGAATTGTCTCTTTCCCTATTTCTTTCATTATTACCTCCACCATTGTTGTCTCCATTATTTCCTCCTCTACCTCTACCTCTACCTCCGAATCCATCTACTACTTCCTCCGTCATGATAATTTCTTCAGAGTCCTTTGGTTCTTCTATCAAGGGAGGATGAGAGGGAGTTTCTTCCTTTTCTTTTTCAGATGATTCTACTTCTTTAATTACAATAAAGAAAGGGTCTCCTTCTAAATGAGATTTGGTAGATGGTGTAGGAGAATCCTCTAATTCATCTGCTTCTTGAATTCCAGGAATCTTAAGGCTAGGGGTAGATGGTGGTGAATCTTGTCTATGCCTTGAAGAAGATGGAGTTGTGAAAATTGAACTCTTGGCTCTAGCTATAAACCTTCCCCTAGAATCTCTTGCTCTATGCATGTCATTTTTATTTTTAAGTTGGGCTAATAATTCTCTTTCTGATCTTCCAGGTCACACTAGGTGCAAGAAGAGAGCATACTTAGAAATTATTGAATCAATAACTCTCTTTTCTGATCCTCCAGATCACACTAGGTGCAAGAGGAGATCATACTTCAAGAAGTTACCAATTTTTCCCTTCTTTTTATTGTTTTTTTTTTAAGAAATTGGCTACCTAGCTACACTTCCTCGACAACGGCGCCAAAATGTTTGGTCAATTTAGTGTGTCCTAAATTGCTACATTAATTTGTCAATCCGGGATTCGTAAGCTGACGAAGTGTGGCGCACTATATGTGCAAGATAACCTATCTCTTACTTTTTGTCGTTTTTGGTTTTTTTTTATTTTTATCTTGGTTGGTTTCCTAATGTAAGATGGAAATTTTAAAAGACAAGTATGGATGTAAATGTTCAAGGCAATGATGTCCTTTATAATGATTTCCCAAACTTCAAATTTCAAAAGGGCTTTAAACATGCAATTGACAAAATTAATTTCTAAAAGAAAATGAAAATGTGCCACTATACTAGTTAAACAAACAGTGAACTATTGAGCATGAAACTCATTACCCTTGCTGCTGTCTAAATACAAAAAGAAACTGTGCTTAAAGAAATCCAAGAATTGCAAGAAAGGTAAAGCTAAATCAAATTACATCAACTCATATTTTGACCCCTCACCATTAGTCTCGCTATGGCTTTCAGAGGTAATCATAAACAACTTGAGCAATCTGATATCTAATTTGCAGAAAAGTAAACTAATATCAAATTACACACTCATACTTCAATCCCTCACCATTAGTCTCGCTATGGATTTCGGAGGTAACTAATAATGACATGAGAAATTTAATATCTAACTTGCAGAAAAATAAACTAATATCAAACTACACACTCATATTTCAATCCCTAACCATTAGTCTCGCTATGGCTTTCGGAGGTAACTAATAATGACATGAGCAATTTTAATATCTAACTTGCAGAAAAATAAACTAATATCAAACTACACACTCATACTTCAATCCCTCACCATTAGTCTCGCTAAGGCTTTCAGAGGTAACTGATAATGACATGAGCAATTTAATATTTTAACTAACTGATTAGAGCAAGTGTAAAAAACTTAAATGAATAAAACAGTGTTGGAATGAAAGGTTAAGAAAAACAAATCAGCAGAAGGACAAGAGTGATTCCATGTCATTAGTCATCATAAAACTATATGCAAATTCCCGGGCTGCCTACTGTAATCTGGAACAAAGACACTGATCAGTTAACATATAAAGTATGAAGAATTATGGACAGAAATGAAATGTTAATACCATAAGAAACGTAATATATACACATGAATAACTATGGAATAATGAACGCAATGAAATGAAACATGAAACTATACAGCACTACACAAAACCTCAGCGTGTGCAGGGGCCCTCTGCACAAACCTCGGACACAGCTATCAACCACAAATTACGCTTATGAACAGAGTCTTCTTATATATTCAAAATGCAGTCATAACAATGGAGAAAATGTCACGGTACAACAGCTTTCCTTCTAGCAGAATTACATTACAAGAACTAACTATTATGCGTATGAGAACGCATTATTTATAGCAGAATATGACATAACTAATTTTCTACAGTCTGCACTGATAGAAGACACGTGAACAACCACGTCCAGAAATCTAGCATCATGGCTGCCGTGAAGTTTAAATCTATGAAGAGTGGCTGTTGGATTCGGCTTATGGAGACGCGTTCTGAGGTGTTGATTTGTCCCAAAGCGAGACTTAGGAACGGCCACGCAGTCTTCACGTGGTGAAAAATGGGGATTACGTCACCGTGGGACTCTTACGTTGACCATAGCTTGCCTTCTTTTGACCACGGCCTTCCTTGGTGAATTCGTGAACCAATGGGACACAGTTAATATCACATGCATTCCAACTTGCCCTTAAGCAAGCTCGATTTGCCTGAAGACACCTGCAATATAGACTTTAACAAAATGGCTGCGGAAAGTTGAAGCAGCTGCGGAAAGTGACAAGAAGCGGCTGCGGAAAGTGACAAGATTCCGCAGCTCAAATGAGAAAAAATCTAACAAACAGCAGACACAAAACATAGTTAAAAACCACTTTAAATACTCTTTTTGATTAATATGCAATGATGTTGATGACTTAGGAGGTCCAGGTAAAGGGAAAAAATCTAGAAAGGTGTATAGGAAAGATGCAAGTTTGGGACTCAACAATCGCCCAATGAATCTTCGAGTTATATTTATCCGTTGAAGACATTATAACGTTCAACTTAACCCGCAAAAATGTGTGTTCTGTGTTGGTTTTGGTTATCTCTTGGGATTTTTTAATTCAAAACAAGGAATTCGTATTGATCATATGAAAGTGCAAGCAATATTTGACTTGCCTGCACCTTCTTCTCTCGTTCAGTTACAAAGACTTCAAGAGAAAGATGAATTCATATGGAGGTTCATCCCCAATTACGCCGAGCTGACCAAAGGATTCACTCGCTTACTGAAGAAATGGGTACCCTTCTATTGGGACGACGCTACTCAAAAATTGTTTGATGCCTTGAAAGATGTATTGGTTCAGGCATCTCTTTTATACACCCCTCATTATCAGCACAATTATTTCATGTACCTAGTTACTACCATTCTAATATAGAAATGGTATTGGTCCAAGAGGAGGATATCGGGACCGAACATCCCATTTATTATTTGAGTTGGAACCTTAACGATACTGAAATTAGATATACTCATGTAGAAAAATTGGCTTTGGTGGTCGTTCAAGCCGTCCAAAGGTTTTGCCATTACATCTTTCTTAGGAAAAATACAGTCATTTTAGATTGCAACCCTATGACATATATATTGTCACGTCAATTGCTAGGGGGAAAGTATTCTAAGTGGATCGTTACTCTCCAATAGTTTGACTTGGAATTCAACAAATCCAAGTTGAAGAAATCCCTAGTTTTCGTCGAGATTATGTGCGAACTTCCTTCCCCTGATTCTGAATCTACATATGAAGATTTTATCCTTGACGAGTCATTGTTTCTGATTTCGTCATCTGACCCATGGTATGGAAATTTCCTGATTTATCTCCAGACCTAGACTTTCCGGCCTAATACCTATTGCTATAAGTAACGACGTATTCGATACCAATCCCGAAATTACATCATTATCGATGACACCCATTACCGTTGTGGTATTGATACGATATTACAAAGGTGCCTCACCCTTGAGGAAGTCGAGAAAGTTCTTAACGAATGCCATTTGGGGGCATGTGGTGGAAATCTATCTAGTTACGCTATCTTGCAAAAGATCCTATGCGCTAGTTACTTTTGGCCCACTATATTTCGTGATTACATCGTCGTTTTCCAAAAGTTTCATGCGTGCTAGATCTATGATCGCAAGATCTCTGATCCACCTTCTCCTTTGCATCCCATCATCATTGTTGGTCCTTTTTCAAAATGGGGCATTGAATTTATGACATGTAAACCTCACTCGGCCAGGGGGAATGGTTATATTATTGTCATTGTTGACTACTTTACTAAGTGGGTAGAGGTGATGCCTACATTTAACAACACTGTCGAGACAATTGCGTACTTTTTCTTCAACCACATTATTTCTAGGTTTGGCATACCACAACGATAGTTATGGATCACATAAATCATTTTTGGAATCATATGATGACCGAACTAGCTTCCAGGTTGGGACTTTCGCATGAAAAAGCCACTCCCTACTATCCATAGGCTAATGAACAAGTTGAGGTTGTCAACGAAGCTCTTAAAACTATGCTTCGACGTATGGTAGGGGTCCATAAATCACACTAACACCTACTTATTTACGCAGCCTTGTGGGAATACCGAACCTCAATGAGGGTTGCTACCAGATTCACACCCTTTCAATTGGTTTATGTTTTGTAAGTGATCCTCCCCATCGAGTGTGAAATTCCATCATTGAAACTAGTTGTCGAAATTCTTCCTGCCACTTCCATTGAGGAGGAACATATGTTACATTTGAATCGTTGGATGAAACCCAGTGGGATGTTTCTTTAGCCAACGAATCTCATAAAATACGTGTCAAGGTGCAATACAACAAAAGTTTCAAGCCTCGAGTCTTCTCAGAAGGAGACTTGGTTCTCCTATACGACCAGGAGGTTGATAAGTTAGGTCTAGGAAAGTTCCAACCTATGTGGTTGGGCCCACATTGTCAAGCGAGTCCTTGCGAAAGCGGCCTATGAGTTGGTATAATTTGATGGAGTTCCACGGGTGCAGCCTAGAAATGCATTGTACCTCAAAAAATACTATGCTTCATCTCGTGCGTAGTACTTTGTGTACATATTGTCTATAGGTGTTTGCAGTGTGAATTTTTAGAGTTTCCCACTGTTTATGTTGACCTCGTTTACATTTGGTTTGCAGATGTCGACATATCTCAAACCCTATATTGGTTATGTTGATGGTGCTCGTCGTAGTACTCAGAACCTATCTTCCACAACATGGCCTATCTTTGCTCCAAATGCTAAGTTGGTGAGTATGCAAGGGATTTGCATTAGTTGCTCGACTGAAAACATCATTGAGTATAGCACAGTGGTTGAGCTACTATCTAATGCTATTTCACATGGTATATGTCGTCTAGTCATCAAACTCAATTCCAAACTCTTAGTACTACAACTTGCGAATATCTATTAGGTTAGAAATCCTACCATCCTTCGCATGGTTTTGAGAGTGTGTCTTCTAGAAAGACATTTAGATTTCATAAAATATGAACACATTCCTTGAAATCTAAACACATTAGCAGATGCTCTAACTAATCTTTTTTTAGATAGACATTTGTAATGAATGTAAATAATTTTCAATTCACATCACATAATATTGAAAGAATAATAGGAAACACTAAAAAACATGTATATATATATATATATATATATATAAAGTTTGGTTTTACAAAAACTTGTGCCCTGAGACACATATGGCTATATCCCCCATATGAAAAGCTACATGTAAAAATCTAAGTAGAACAATCAATGGTGCTCATGATAAAATGACACTACATGAGTCATCTTGCATAGTAAACGACCAATATGGCTTGGCACCCCAATGGTGTGTCGCTGAAGTCGCATGGGAACCTGATCGATCATGGTCTCATCAACGCCATGGGTCAATCCCTCCATGCAGAACTCCACCTATGATAGGATCTCAGCTACCTCAAGATACCATAGCGCATTTCGTCTTGTACTGGTAAGATTGCCTCCTCATGTGGTTGTCATCCTGCACGACGGAAATATGATGCCTCCATTGGTCGAACTGGTCCAAAGTATGCATGAAACATCAAATAGTTCAAATACACAAAAAAATGGTAAAACTTTCAAAAACTTAATGGTCGAAATATTTTTACCTGAAGCATCCTCTTACACCATTTTTTTGGTCATCTAACCTATTATCATTAGATGAACCCAAGTACACCATGTAAGACCAATTTTACCCTAAATAAAATTGCTTTCACCACATTTGTCTATATTGCATGGTCATATTTAACCCAAAACAAGGAAATCAATTAAATAAATCATTATTTATTTGATTATTTCCTAAGAATAAGTTATTTAAATCATTATTTAAATAATATTCTTAGTTAAATTTGACTAAATCAAATATAAATAATTAAATAAACCATTATTTATTTAATTATATTCCCCTCATTTCCCTTAAATAATAAATAAATCATTTATTTATTTGTTATTTACAAATAAAGGAATTGACCCAAGTCAAAAACCCTTTTGCCTCCAACAAATATAATAAAATATTCCTAAAGGGTGATTCTAGATTTTGATTAATAATATTTTATTCATGCACCGAGTTCTAGAACACCCCAATATTTTGTTATAAATAGAAGGGTTTTTCCCATTCATTAGTCACCTTCATTGCATTAGATCACTCTGGATCTACTCTTGGTCACCATTTTCCATTTTGCTTTATGAACTCCCATTGAGTTCCATGTTTGTTTTTCTACACCAATGAGAGAGAGGAATTCTAGATCTGAAACACCGAGGACTTCCAAGAACCCATCCCACTGAGGAGAACCGGAAAACACCTTTCTTGTTTTCCTCTCAGGTGCCCCATTCTTTAATATAATACAAATCATTCTTTTAAACACTTTGTTCTTGCCTTGTCTATTGGATGCATGGAGCCATACTATATTTTATCTGCTTAATGTATTTTTGTGCTTAGATCTGAATTTATGCAGCAGACTTAAAGATATTTTTGCTAGATCCATAATCGATGCAGCCATAATCGATGTTAGGGCTATTTTTTATGCGTAGCTAAAGTGATATTTTACAACGAAAGATTCATACTAACCATTGGTGACTCCACACGGGTTTTCTTTTGCGACCGCTGTCGTTTTATATATTCCTGAATATCGAGTTGTTTCAGACCCTAGGGTTTCTCCTCCATTTTCTTTTTTTCCTATTTTTATGGTATTTTTCACCCCTAAAACCCTCAAACAGTCAAATTTTTAACTTCTGTGTGTTTCTAGCCTTATTGCGCAGGTGACAGACATCAGCCGCAGCTGAGACGACAAATTTTTCTGAAATCTACCGCCGAAAGAGCCGGATCTGAAGGTCGCACTTATTGGCCCAAAAAGTGCAACCTAAGCTTGAGGGTGCACTTTTCTGCCCCAAAACTACGACCTGGCCTGAAAACAGGTCAAAACCTACGACCTGCACTTTTTCTGCAAATTTTTCAGCACTTTTTATGGGTTTGTCTGAAGCTTCTGTCAGGGTTTTCCAGCCTCCGTCTCTGCCCGTTTAGACCTGTTTCTGATCTGCTTTACTCAACTAAGAGGGAATATTTCCCCTTAGGGCTCTAGTACCCTCCACTTTTTGTGGGAGAGTCTTTGCTATTTCAGAAATCTGAATTTTCCGAGTTTCAGCCTTATTTTTCTCAGATCTAATCCCTCCTTTTCAGATCCCTTTAGATCAGCTATTCTCCCTCTCAAATCACCTCATATCATTTTTTTTGGGTTCCTTTCCACGGCCACCGCCTTGTCTCTTCTATTTTTAGCTGATCTCCCCCTTTTTCGCAGCAACCTTGCCTCTACTTCTTTGTTGTCCTCTGCACCACTTTTCAGCAGATTTCTCCTTTAGATCCCAGTCCCCCCCTGACATTAGATCTATTGGCCTCCTTTTTGCGTGCTTGGCTTAGGTTTTCCCTCTTATAGACTAGTTTTGAGAGACCCGCCTCCTTGGGTTACATTGATGCATTAGTAGCTGTTAATTTTCTATTCTTTTCGCTTTATTTACTGCAGATTTCTTTTCAGTTACACAACACACCTTTTCTTTTACTCTCAAAACGTCTGGGTTTAAATAATTAAAATTAACGCATGCCACACACTGACCCTAAGTGAAGAAGCGTCTGGTTAACACCACCTGGCAAAGACTTTAAAATTAATTGTCACTGCACCTCTCTACCCTTGACCTCACTTGATTTTGTCCCTCCATGCACTTGTCGATTTTCTTCTTCCCGTCATCATTGTGCCTCCAAGGCACCTCTCTCGGAGACTTCTTGGCCTTCACCCTCAGTTTCCGCTTGGTCGACTTCCTCCTTCCCGTCACCCTCGAGAAAGTCCTCCCCCGAGTTCGCACTCCGACTCTTCCTCTGATTGTTCGAGTTCTCCCCCTCCTCTTGGTTTCCCCCTATTACCTTCACCATGTCTAGTTCCGGACCTAGCCCTAACCCCAGTTCTACTGCTGGGTTCGTGTCCAGTGGAACCCCTATGGGACCTACCTCGACTGCCCCATTACTGCCTTATATGGTTGGCCTCAGTCTCCCCGATTTCAATCAGCTGATTAATGATCCTATTCGCCACGATGTTAGTTGGCTTGCTATGCCAACCAAGCTCCCCTCCGACATTCCCAAGTTCGAAGGCCTTGCTAATGAAGATCCCTCTAACCATATCTGACCTTTCCACATGTGGTGTTCTTCCAATTCCATCACCGATGACTCCATCCGTCTTCGTTTGTTCCAGCGCACGCTTACCGGCGACGCTTCCAAATGGTATGTTGATCAAGCCACCTCTTCCCATACCACCTTTGCGACCATTGCCCAAGCCTTTTTATCCTATTTCCAGCTCCCTCTCCGATACGACATTGGCACTGAACTCTTAACTTCTTTCCATCAATCCTCTTCGACCCGCCTTTCTGCTCATGTCCAGGAATGGCGGCGAAGACGGAGCTTGTGTCGTGCTCCCCCCTTTGAAGATCAGGTTTACATGGACTGGTTCCTTCGCTCTCTCTTACCTCCCATTGGCAAAGATGTCGCATCCCATTTTCCCCAAACCGAAGAAGCCGCCCTCCAAATAGCCTTGAAGTATGACCTTATCTACGCCCAATATGGTTATGTTTATATCGTCCTCCCTGACCTTCCCAAACCCGATGGCCCTAATGTCCCGGGGGCATCTCACTCTTCCGACAGTATCGTTGGAGCCCTGTCACATACCTCTGCCCTCCCGGTAGCATGTATTCAGGCTACAGCATGCCTCCTCCTTTTGCCCACCCTCCTGCTTACCTTACTGCTACCCACCCTACCCCTTGTCCATATCCACAACCTGGTGTCCCAGCTCCTCCAGCATTTGGACCTCCCACTCCCTTGCCTTTTCCACCCCCGCAACCGCACTTACTACCCCCTCCAGGGCAAGTATATTCCCAGCAGGGGGCACCTAATTTTCCTCCTTCTCAAAGAAGGAGAAGGTAATCAATCTGCTTCTGGTAATCCTGGACCCAATCCTTCACGTATTAATCCTCACACTGCCAACCAGCCACAGGGTTCTCAGGCCAAGCCGAACAGGCCACTTCGCACCAATAAGCCTTGTTCATGTTGCGGTGTCTATGGTCACTACACTCACGATTGTCCATTATTACCACAAATGCGGCAGATGTGGGATTCTCAGGCCACCGTGCGGGGACAACACTCCTCCCCTCCCTCCCCAACTACTTCTCAACCCGCTGTGTTTAACAATCCTTTCCCTCAACAAGGATTTGTCGCCACTCAACCCCCTCATGCCACGGTAACCACTCAACCTTCCCCTTCTGGTTCCTCTGATTACCAGATTCTCATGATGGCCTCTGACCCACCTCTAACCGTCGACCTCAACCTTCAAAATCGGTCACGTCAGTATTCCACACCTCCTGTTCCATTTGTCTCCGAGTCTCCATCGTCAAGTCCTACAGAGCCTCTATCGACACCCAATGGTCCCTTGCAACTCCCTCTGCCCAAAGCCGAGTTTCATCCTAAACCTCCTAAGGGACCATTACGCCGAAATGCTACCTCTGGTCAGGCTGCCCATTCATACAATATAGTAAATGATCTGGCCCAATCTCCTGCCGCCATTTCAACACAGAACTCCTCCAGTCGTGTCCTTCTCAAAAGAGGGCTCTACAATCTACCGTGGGCGCTGTAGATCCTGTTGATGACCAATTGATTGTTTTCGACACCCGTCAGTCAGAACATCCCCCTCTTCCTCCTTCGGTTGCTTTCCAAATCCCAGTCAAAATCCGTAACGCCAATGTTTCTCGGTGTATTATTGATGAGGGGGCATCTACCTGCGTCATGTCCGCTTCGGTTTGGAAACAACTTGGATCCTTTGAACTGGCCCCTTCCACCATCACCCTTCGCGCGTGGGATGGCCATGCTTCCCAACCCATTGGCCTATTTCATAACTGTCCTATCACCCTTGCCAGAAAGACTGTTTGTGTCGACGTTGAAGTTATCGACGCCCCTCTTGACTACAACATCCTCTTGGGGCATAGTTACACCTATGCCATGTCAGCCGTCTCGTCCACAGTCCACCGCAAGATGTTTTTCCCTCATAATGGAAATTTTTTTACCATTGACCAGTGGTCGCATCATGAACCTAACTCTCATACCTCACCTGAGTCCACCATCTCCACTGTCGCCAATAAGAAAACTGTTGATTCTTTGACCAGTGTTTCTCCTAGCGTCTACAAAGACTCCTCTTTGCTTGGCACCTTTCCAGGTCCTCTCCCTCCTCCTGTCTCTGATCCTAGCTTAGCGAATGTTTGCATGATGCAATCATCTCAGGCTACCCTTCCGCAACCTGCTTCGGCTAGTCAGCAACCTCAACCTCATCCGTCGCACCCTGTTCCTAGCCCTTCGCCTCAGCTGATTCAACCTCTCCCACCGGGTCCTCCCCCTCCCCCTCACACTCAGGAACCTCCTTACCCTCCCGAGTCGGTTCCCTTAGGCCTCCACCATTTAGGAGCAGTCCCTCCTGGCCATTACTCCGCTGGTCAAATCCCTTTCCTTGGTCCCCCCCTGGAATCTATTTGATTCCTGTCATGGCCACCCTTTCCCTACCTAATTTAACCTTGGGAATACTAGTATGGTATCTTACTCCGCCAACCGAGACCCCTCCAGGCCACCCTAAACCATACATTGTTGTGACACTAGTTCAACCGATTCCCGTTGCTCCTTCCACCGCTACAGTACCCCTAGCCCCTCCGCATGACCCTCCTCATGCGGCGATAGCTACGGGCAAGAAAAGAAAAACTCACAAGGGGGCATCCAAAGACAAAGCCACCGCACCCGCCCTTACTCCCCCTCCACCCGCCAAGCCTTGTGCCTTGTGTGATGGTATCGGTCACGCCACCCATACTTGTCCTGAATTGCCCCGTATCCAACCCATGGTTAAAGTCGCGTTCCCTGAATCTACAGTCCCTGAAACCTCTGTTTCTTCCTCATCCGTAGCTAAGAACCCAAAGACTCTTCACACCAACCACCCCTGTGCTCTGTGTGGTGTCCATGGCCATTATTCCCACCATTTCCCTCACCTCATCTTTAGAGGCCATTCGCAAGTACGAAGTTGAACAAAATCAATCTGCCTCACCCATCCTTGCTTAGTATGCGTCAAGTTTACTTGAGGATCCCACGGCTACCATTGACATCCCTCCCCCTGATGTTGAGATGTCCCAATCTGCTGCTCCTCTCTTATACCTATCATCATCCGCACACCCCTCGGAGTACATCCCCTCTGAATCCACTCCGTCTGTTTCGCTTGATCCCCCTTCCGCCACTTTTTCAGGCTCTTTATGTTTCGACCATATTTTTACTTGTTCCTCTGTCATTTCCCCTAATGACCCGTATGTGCACCTTTCTTCCTCTACTGATGATCTAGGTAGCCTTGCAACCTCTTGTGGTTTCCACCACCTTTCCCTACCTTCCCATCCGTATCTATGATGTACTTCGCAACATGAGTCCCCACTTTTCCTCCCTTTTATTGTCTTGTGATGATATTCCCTCGACCCTCTCGTCCACTCATTACCTTGGTTACGCCGATGGCGCCAGTCGCTATTCTCGAAACCTTGCCTCAGCCGCCTGGGCCATCTTTACCCCCTTGCATACCCTTGTTCTTGAAAATGGGATCTGCATTGGTACCGCCACCAATAATCAGGCCGAATATGATGCATTCTGTGGTCTCATAGCTGACGCTCTCTCCCATCACATCCTCCATCTGCACGTTTATTTAGATTCCCTGCTTATTGTCTTATAACTTAATGGCGTCTACCGTGTGCATAATCCTATCCTGTTTAGACAATATTTACGGGTCAAACTTTTGATACGTGAATTTCGATTCATTACATTCAACCACATACCTAGAAGTCAAAATCACTACGTCGATCAAATCGCAAATCATGTTCTAGACTGGCATTTATCACACACAAGACATAACATTTAACACCATCAACAAAATGCATATAAATCATCTATATCATATAACATGTGTTTTCAGAGTCCACTACTTTGAAACATATGACATGCCCATAGCATGTTACAAAAACATAACTACAAAACTGGGGGGCACCACTTGCCCCTACAAAAACACTAGGGGGCACCACACGCCCTACACCTCACCACTCCCTGGAGGATCCCGAGCCAACGGCTCCGCTCCCGCAGCTCGTAGATCACGCACCGTCTGACCGGCCATCGCCATGCGTCGCATGATGCCTCGCCATTCCGAGGGTAGCCCAATACACAACTCTATGTATCGGTCATCTAAATCCTTCCAACCACGCTCTGACACACCGGTCAGCATTCTCTCACATCTACGACGGATGTCCTCCACTAGTGTGGCCATCTCCTCGTTCTGTCCTGTCCTCGATCCACTTGCACCTGTAGCTCCTGCTGTTGCAGGTCGCCCCATATATCCGGCCGGTTTTACCGGAGCTATATCTGCATTCCAAAAAATTATAAGGATTAGCACCATGCATACTAGTCACAAACTTTAAAATGCACATAACAGATTAGTTGCTTGTCACTTAACATCGGGTCCCCATACTTGACCAGGTGGAAGCGGCAAGTCCGGATCTCCCCAATAACTCATCCCACTATAGGGATAGTCGTCTATGTATAATGACATCTGATCCCAATGGGCGAAGAACTCTGGTCGAAACACCCGTCCGACCGCCCCTCCCCCTCCTCTACTTAGTAGCCGTCCCCACCGACGCATCCGGGGCTCTCTCGGGCCCCCATCAGGCAACTGTATACGAGGTCGTAAGGTCGGGATCTTCTCAAAGAAGAAAGAGCACAATATCGTCCCATACGCACAATCGTGATTCACTTGCCGCTTACATAGCGACAGCTGTCGTTTCAACGACACCAACATCATCTGGGCCCACCCATAGTAGGTCCCGCCCAACACACTCTCTACAACATCATCTGCCCTCCAGTGATGTGATGGAATGACTGGCTGCCCAAAATCCGCAACACTGCTACTGCCACTGCCCGGGTCTCCAACCTCTCCAGATCCCTAATCGTTATCCGAGTCCCTTTGACTCGGACGCCCGGTCGACAATGTCGCTCAACAAAACCCATAATGTTACGCCCCCGTGGTAACACGGGCTGCGTATTCCTCACCATCCCCAATGGTGGGAGACCAGTCAAGAAATAAATATCCTAGACCATCAGCTCAATCCTGTGCCCCTGCACTATAAACGCCTCATGATCTGGATCCCAATAGCTGATAATCTGGGCCAACAATGGCTCCCCAGCTCTCATCAACGGGTTCTCCAAAAATTTCAGAACCCCAAATCTATCTAGTGCACGACGGACACCCTGATCTGCCTGGATTTCCGTCCGCAATGTACCTAAGTCTCTCTCTCTCCATTTGATCAGTATATCTGCCATATCTGCACAAAAACATCATTTTGTCAGTCTACAGATCCACAAAATTGCATCTATTCACACCAAAACTGAATCTCAGCCCAAAACAACACTGAAATCACCTCCCTCTCACAGGTCACACTTTTCAGCAAAAAACTGGGCCAGGTCGCCCTTTTCAGGCCCAAACCTGCATCCCAAGTCATAGTTTTTGCCCCAAAAAGTGCGACCCAGCCGTGAGGAAGAAGTAGGGGTAGTTACTAAGATTTCAGGCCCTAATTTGAACTTTGAATCCATAAAAAACAAAGAGTAGGATTAGACCTCTTACCTGCAACTGACGAATCACGATTCCAATGGTCGGTTTGTCCGCTACAATCGCCGCAAGATTTAGGGCCTTCTCTCCTCTCCACATTCACCACAGCTACATAAGCAAATGAATGATTTTGGAGGGAAAATGCCTTATTAGAAGAAAAACCCCTGTTTATTCTTTCGCTAGCTGCGACCAAACCATAGCCCCGTTTGACAAACCGTCTGCACCGTTGGAAAGCTCTCACCGAGCGATCAAATGGGTGTTTGTTCATTTTTCATGTTTTGATACTTCACCATGACACATTTTGTCCATGAAGGATCTTTTCATCTCTTCTCAAAATCGAATTTCTTCACTTACAACACTTGTACCAAAGGCACCACTTTGCCTCCTTACTTGTCTTTGTTTGTGTTGATTTTCGTCATGAGCTGCCCTATTGTACTCATGCTTTTACGGTCCCCCATTGGACCTTCACCGTGTGGCAGCACCATCGAGTCGCCCTTGTCTAGAGCATCCGAGTTGAGTCATCATCAGTCATGGAGTCTATCTCGCGTCCCTTTGTATCCCACTATACTCCTCCATCCTTAATTGCTTGGTCCTTCTCTCGTGTTGCATATTATGGCCTTCAGTCCCATTGTCCCCTATCCCTCATGATATTGTGTCAGTCACTGCCAAGCCATTCTTGTCCTTTATGCTCTAACAAGGGAAGTCGTCCATCCGCTACTCGGTATCCCTCATTTCATCATCATCATTAGTGTCCGTCCGTTCGTCGCTCCACTATTTCCTTTTGTGCCTCATTTGGGGTTCCCTTTTTTGCCTCACCTATGGCGGACCTACTTCTGTCGACATCATCTCATTTACTCCAGAAGTCAGGTCTAGGGGGAAGTGTTCCTTGGTTTGAGCTCTTTTTAGCCTGAGCGTGATCTACACTCTTGATGGTTTAGTGATGCAGCAACAGCTATTGGTGATACCCGGGTGTGTGTGAGATGTCTCAACCCTCATGAGGGGGCGGCCCTGCAGGTAGCCCCCCACATACTCAGATGACTTCTTCATTCCCGCCCTTGATGCAGCTCCTCCTTGTTGATGATATCGGCCTCAGTCGCTTGTAGAGCCTCTTCGATTTGCATGTATCAGTCTGATTTCGCGAGCCCTTCCCCGTGTGTAGGGGGCATTTGGGTGTATTTATATCTCATGTACTACAAAAATTGTATAAGTCCTGACGATTATTCCAGGCATAGCATGTATGTGGGATTCATCATTCTCGTTTTCTGGCTCATGTTTAGGCCAACACTTGTTTTACTATTGCGTTTCATGGTTTTCTGGGCGCCTTATTGTGTGTACTATTGTCTCAGCGGGCATAGGTATGCCTCCCCCGCCGCCTTTAGCACAGGTACCACTTCATACACTAGAGACTTGTTTCACCTGTAAGTCTCATCTCCTCTGGGTCTAGTCCTCTAGCACTTTCGACTACATTACATTCCTCTCTCTCACTTTCCTTTCGTCATCTAGTGATTGAGTTCTTACAACGTACTTCGGTCATACGATTTGCTCCTAACACTCGTACGTTGGGGGGCAATCCGTTACACCATTTTTTTGGTCGTCTAACCTATTATCATTAGATGAACCCAAGTACACCATGTAAGACCAATTTTACCCTAAATAAAATTGCTTTCACCACATTTTTCTATATTGCATGGTCATATTTAACCCAGAACAAGGAAATCAATTAAATAAATCATTATTTATTTGATTATTTCCTAAGAATAAGCTATTTAAATCATTATTTAAATAATATTCTTAGTTAAATTTGACTAAATCAAATATAAATAATTAAATAAACCATTATTTATTTAATTATATTCCCCTCATTTCCTTAAATAATAAATAAATCATTTATTTATTTGTTATTTACAAATAAAGGAATTGACCCAAGTCAAAAACCCTTTTCCCTCCAACAAATATAATAAAATATTCCTAAAGGGTGATTCTAGAATTTGATTAATAGTATTTTATTCATGCACCGAGTTCTAGAACACCCCAATATTTTGTTATAAATAGAAGGGTTTTTCCCATTCATTAGTCACCTTCATTGCATTAGATCACTCTGGATCTACTCTTGGTCACCATTTTCCATTTTGCTTTATGAAATCCCATTGAGTTCCATGTTTGTTTTCCTACACCAATAAGAGAGAGGAATTTTAGATCTGAAACACTGAGGACTTCCAAGAACCCATCCCACTGAGGAGAACCGGAAAACACCTTTGTTGTTTTCCTCTCAGGTGCCCCATTCTTTAATATAATACAAATCATTCTTTTAAACACTTTGTTCTTGTCTTGTCTATTGGATGCATGGAGCCATATTATATTTTATCTGCTTAATGTCTTTTTGTGCTTAGATCTGAATTTGTGCAACAGACTTAAAGATATTTTGCAGCCATAATCCATGTTAGGGCTATTTTTTATGCGTAGCTAAAGTGATATTTTACGATGAAAGATTCATACTAACACATCCCATTGCTCACCCTCAGGAAGCACGAGCTCAGGATCATCGCGGAAATCCATCCCTACGTAAGGATAATCATCGAATTAACTGCGTAGCCATCCAAATAAGGTTGGTGAAAATTTGATCGTTGAAGGACCTACATGTCGGGTCATAAGATCTATCCACCTCCTCATATGTGGTACCCTCAGATCGATTGACTCTAGTATAACCTACTCAGGCTAAAGTAATGTCACCCTCTATAAATCAAAAGTTAATAATATCGAACCATAACCGAAATTTTTCAACTTCCCCTATTTCGTTTTCGTTAGTTGTGCCTTCATATTGATTAGGACACTCTCACTCCAGTTAAACATTGTTGGCGCTAGACACTCTATCTCATAATGCATGTATGATCGACTCAATACATGGAGTGTCAAGCTACCTGCCAATCTAACAATGATAAATAGGATCATCCTCAAAGGTAACTAGGTCACATATTTGATATTAATATTTCCATCCCTAGTAGGTTGGGCTTGAGGTCTACAATAGGTGTTGATATAGTCTTTCGTGGTCTCCCCACCACTCCTCCCACCTAGAAGAGAGATGGGGGCACCCCTCTTGGATAACCTTGTAAGAAAGTAGGTATCATATACCTTTATCTCGAGCAGATGTTCCCTAAACCTGAACACATGTACTTGAACATCCCATGAATGAACGAGATATTTCAACAGCTAAATTTTTTGCCTCATATCAGGTAGCCAGAAGAATTTCAACAATCCACAATTTTTTAGTGCCTGAATAATGACAAGATCATTTGCTACAGTCAAATATTGTTCTTCATGTTCTATTTCTTTCCAAATGAATTCCATTTTTTGTTAATGAACACCTAAAACATAAACAAAAGATTCATTGGGCTCCTTTTCAAGCAAAAAATCTAACAAAAATTGAGGGAAAACTGATAAACCATTGAGATTTTTGTGCCCAACGCACCCTTGTAGTGCAAACCAAAGCGTTGCACCTCTCCTAGCAGTCATTTTTTTCCTAGGTGCAACGCATTTTTCGACAGAGCGGGGGGGTGTTGGTCCTAGGGCGAGTTTTAGTAAACCCAGGGCCCTCAAAACCTCAAAAAATTTCCATGAAATCAAAAAAAATGACCATTAAATTATAAAGAAGGGTTTTAGCTCCTACCTGGAAGCGACAATACTCAAACTGATCCACTGGATTGGCCGTAATTAGCTATAGAAGGTTGAGGGAAAAATTGCTCCAAAACTCTCACTCTTAAAGGTAAATGTGAAATGGTAAAAATGAATAGTCATTTTGAGTATTTATGGTCATTTCTTGCATTAACTTATTAAAATTAATGTTTTTACATAGATATGCTACATTTTTACAACGAAACAGGTATGTTTAATCATTTTTGTGGTGTTTTGAGCAGGTCAACAGTTGTTAATGGTGTTCTGACATGTTTTAAACAAGTTATTTTGACCAGGGAATATACTTTTACCTCTTTTTCAGGTTCTATAAACTTAAGAAAAAATAACCCCTTTGGAGTCATATTTAAGCTCTTTTCATACTCCCAAAACATGAAAATATTTTCGAATACTTGTCTTTTCGAACTCGTTAAAATAAATGAAAAGATGCTTGATCAATATAAGTTTAACCCTTTTCCATACTGAGATGGACTATTTACGAAAAATGAATACCTTAGTCAAACATGGATAAGAGGTTCTCTTTGAGTCTTTTATTCTACCTTTTCAGACTCGAGGGACTATCTATGAAAAGGGACATCTAGATTTTTCTTTTTTTCCTCTTTTTCAAACTCTCTAAACATGAAAAATATGTCAAGTTTTACCTTCGCTGGACTCTCAAAAACATCAAACAATGATGGACTTGTGGAACATGATAGGGCCGATACACTCCTTCTTAGGGTTCGTTAAAAATAATTGGAAGGATTCATTCGAAGGATGAACTTACAGATCAAACATATGTTATCCTCCTCAAGCTTGTTAAAAAATAAAGAGGTAATGACCAATATGGTTGGGGAAATTGGGGAAATATGGTACTCCATTTTGTTGATGGCAGCGAGTCGCTCTTGAACATGACACTCTTCCACTTCATCTCTGTGGCTGTTGGGTTGGGTAATCTTCCTGTCATTCGGTTCATCTTACCTTTTCAAAGCCTCCATTTCGGTTTTGGGTCAATGCTACCAACTCCATTAAGTGTCATTATGTGTTCAAGAGAAGTCAATTTTAGTTGTTATTTGTTTCAATGTTCTTAAGAATTCATTCCATGTTTGTCTTTTCCTAATCCAGTTATGTGTCATCATAATTTTGTCTCATTCATGATACCTGTTTTGTGTCATTGATGGGGGATACATCAAGGCCCTCCTGTGACGGGTCGCTTCCTGTTGACATCAACACATCATCCAGGAAGTTGACTTAGAAACACCCCTTTGGTACCTTGGTGCTTGAATTCATCAATGGCAAGTTTCCTTGCTCTCGGAAATAGGTTTACATCATTGGACTTAAACCGAAAGACTTTGTGTGATGTTCAACACCAACTCATTTACTCAAACCATACGGAAGCTATTATAGTACCTTGAGAACCATTGACATCATTGGTGGTTTCTCTCGCGTATGTTAACAACTTACATCATTGGCCAGTAATCAGATGGTGTCTACCATGTTCGACCTCATTTCATTGATTCACATGGTTATACTCGTACGTTGGTTTATTTTATGAATGAGATAGAAGACCTCGGATCTAGTTTCATCCATTCGGGTTGTGATTTCAAGAGTTATAAAGAGATCATGATGTATAATGGTTTTGATCATCTAGATAGTCATCTAGTCATGAGTCCACTAGTTGCATCTGTGGACACGTCTTTTGATCATTATGCATGTTATGTTAGCTTATGTGTTGAGTATGGGAATACTTTCCTCAGCAAAGATATGTCATGATCTAAATGTATTGTAATAGATGAAGCCTGTCAGTAGTTCTTGATCCTGACTTGTCACAAAGTAAAGCACTTCAGTCATCAGCCATCATTTATGACTTTTCACTTTAGGGGGAATTTTTTTATAGGCCATTTTTTCACATCGATTCATTAGGCCTCCTAATGGGATCAATCAACATCATATTCCCCCTTGTCAACATCATTGCACAAATCCTTATTTGAACCTCCTTAATTTTCTAGAATTTATTCCTGAAACCACCTCATTTGAGCCAGTTTTAGCACCAACGCTCCTTGGCCTTCCTTTGGGAAGTGTTCACCTACATGTTGCATCACTATGGCCAACATTCATCACCTACAGGTTGCTCCCCTTCACACCTGCATTGGTTTTAGAAATTCAAGAAAAAGAGATAATTTCTAGAAGCTTCCTCTTCCAGAAGATTCCAAAATTTGTTACAACCATTTACCTTGGTTTAAACTTTCGAATTCTATCTCATCCTTATTTGGAGTTTCCATCCATTTTCCTTTGATCTCATCTTCCCATAAAAGGTGGATCTAAAACCTTAGATTGGTAATTGGATAATAAATCCCAACTTACCCCACTCATCTATATATTTATTGTGTTGCATGTGCAAAGGGTTGGATTTTGGAGAGTGATTCTACCCTTATGTTGTTGAGGTGAGAGGTTAACATTCCATGCATTTAGGGTGATCGGAGGTGCATATTGTGACAAGGAAAGGATAAGTTAACAACTTAGAGGATATCTTCTACAAGATCAACACCTATTTGTCTTTGTGATCTCCTTCCATTTATATTAATGCAAATAGTTCTATGTTTTCTTATTTGTGATTTTCATTATTTCACTCATTTCAATACCATGTTGATCTATTGAATAGAGTACTTAGATGATATTGCATAGATCTCATAGTTTCTTGGCTTGTGTTTTTATGACTTTGTAGGTTCTAATTTTCGCAATCGGAGCTGGAATTGGAACATTCAAGCTGAATAAGTAACGAATAATGCGACAGATTCTAGATAGGCTTCATTCCATCATATATTTACTTCAAGGAAAACATTGGGTTCCTTATTTCACTGTTGTTCTAGGTTGGCCATCAAACCTAGGGGAGATACTTTTGTCTGCAATCATAAATCCTGCATAACAAGTACTATTTCCTTTCATGTACCTGGTCAATGTTCATAGATTTCGTCTTGTTGACTTTGGAATTATGCATTGTGCAGGATACCCCCAAATTTGTGCCACTGAAGAGAAAAGCAATGAAAAACATGATAACTATGATATTTGTTGCGATCTTAGTTGTACTCTTCTCCATTCAGAGATTCAAAATCCAAAAAGTTCATTACTCATTTGTACTTGCTATTTTGATATTGTTCTTATTCATTGCCTTCACTTGAATATGCTAGACATGATACAAGTGTCTTCAAATCTTTTTATCTGAAAAAAATAAAATAAATAATAAATAATAAATAATAAATATATATATATATAAATAAAAAATAAATAAAAATATTTGATTAGTTTGGAAAAAATTCAAAACAACCTTGCATTTTACTTGGAGGAATAGTTTTATGCATAGCACATATGTAATATGCTTTCAGTTGGCTGGAGAATTTAATTGAATATTATCAAACATGGTCTACATTAGTAACATTAGCTATGACACATGTAAACAATTATTTATAAATTACCAAACCTAGCCTTCATTGCTAGCTTCAAGCAACTAGAATCCAAAAAATTATTTAGACATTGATAAATATAGTCTTTATTGCTAATATTAAGTAAGTAGCACACAAGAATTGAATCTAAAATTGCATATGTTAGTCATTTTTCATTCTCATATGTACTTAAGACATTAGCATAAATTAATTGAAAACAAGAGGAATAGGAAGGATTTGTGTTACTGCTAGTGTTGTTTCTAATTTGAAATCAAAATCCCATGCTCGTTCATTCCATGACCTATGTTCTGTAATTTTTTGATATGAAACATATAATTTGAAAATTCACGAAATAATGTGCATTCATGTTATTAGGTTTACAAGAAGCCTTTTTTTCTTTTGTGCATCACAAAATGAATAGAAACAAAAGCCTTAAACAATTTTTTTCTTTTTTGAAGACTTACGTAGGAGTTCGGATCTAGAAACATTTTGTAAAAAAAATTATAACTCCTGACTACCCGACCTTTCGACCACCCAACTAGTAAGTTGGGGCGACTACGAATTTCTTTTATCAATAATCTGCCCAACCTCCCTACCTCAACGTTTCTCGAGTGTCAAACTACCCGATCTAATGAAACCACCCGACTATGGTATAATCGAGGTCGCGATAGAATAAATGAATCATAAAACAAACAAACAAAAAGTCTGATTGTTTGATTTCCCGATTGTATGATCAACGCAATTAAAAAAAATCCCTTGATTTGTGTGCAGTGAGCTTTTTTATATAGATAATAAAAAATTTTCATTTCATGTTCAATTGATTCTTTGTTAAGACAATAATAATTTTCTCTTGCTTTCTTAATTCAAGAAAATAAAAACAATTGACCCGCTTACGAGAAATTAGTGAACATGTTTAGTTGCGATATTTTCTTATTTTAAACAAAATTTCAAGAGTTTAGAGTGCTTTTCCTACATGTTGTTTTCTTAAATCCGGTTCGAAGAAACATTGAATTAAGGAATTATAGTACCAGTTTCAAAAAATATTGTGTAACCAAAATATGATTTTACGAATTCATGGACATTTTAAAATTAAATAGGACTTATATATATATATATATATATATATATATATATATATATATATATATATATATATATATATATATATATATATATATATATATATATATATATATATATATATATATATTGTGTTACTGTTCACAGGTGATTAAATGCGTAAAAACCACCCAACCGCCTGACAGCCCAACCGACCAACTGCCCGACTAGTCGACTTAAAGACAAAACCTGTCTATGGTATAGTCGCAGTCGGGATAGAACAAATTAATCATAAAAGAAACAAACGCCCAACTGCTCAACCGAGCAACCTCTCAATAGTATGATCATTCGAATAAAATACTATTATTGTTGTTTTGCGTGCAATGCACTTTTTAACAAATATTTTCAAAATTTCCCGTTACACGCTCAATTGATTATTTGTTAAATCAATAATAAAATTTCTAATGCTCTCTCGATTCCCAAAAAGAAAAATACTTGGCGTATTTACAAAAAAATAATGAACACGTTCAAATGTGATTTTCGCGTTTTTCTAAACAAAATTTTATGATTTTAGTCTATTTTTCCTGCATGCTCTTTTTTTAAGTGTTATTCAAAGAAAAATTGAATTAAAGAAATACAATACCAATCTCAAAAAACTTTGTGTAAGCATAACATTATTTTTTTTAGAAATTCCTAAGTTCAATTTCAAATTTTAAATAAGCAAAACCTATATATGTTCTATTGTCGTTTACATGTCATAAAATGGAAAAAAAGGGAAACTCTCTAGCGGTAAATTTAAGATTTTAGGGTATTTTTCCTGCATGCTCTTTTCTTAACTCTTGTTTGAAGAATAACTGAACTAAGGAAACACAGTACTAGTTTCAAAAAATTATGTGTAAGCATAATGTTATTTTTTTAGAAATTCTTGAATTCATTCCAAATTTTGAATAATCAAAATATATATGCTCTCTTGGTGTTTACAACTCATAAAATGCCAAAAAATGGGAAATCTCCAACGAAAAATTTAATATTTTAGGGTGTTCTGCTTACATGCTCTTTTCTTAAGTCTTGTTCGAAGAAGCACTAAATTAAGGAAACAAAGTACTAGTTTCAAAAAAAATTGTGTACGCATAGTGTTATTTCTTTTAGAAAATTTTGAATTCAATTTCAAATTTTAAATAATCAAAAGTTATATATCCTTTGTTACTGTTTATAGGTTATAAAATGGGAATAAATGGAAAATTTGTAGCGGCAAGCAACAAATGGAGCAGATTAGAGAAAAGAATAAGGGGGTGGATGACCACCAGCATAAAAACTCAACTTCAACACATTACTCATCTCAAATTCAACTTACAAAACACAAAAAGAAGGTACTATGAGCTAGGAGGAGATATTTTAGTTGTTTGAGCAAAGAGAATGGTTAAAAAATGCAAGAGCTACTGAAACAAAGAAAAACCAGTTTGAAGCAATCAGATTAATAGAGTTACATAAAGTAGCAACTAGGGCCAAATTTTTTCCTATTATGACATAATTTCATGGATTCTCTCTGGCACTGATATTAAAACCAGAACAATATCATACCATTAAGAAATTGTCATAGCCTCCTGAAAATATGAAGTCTTATTGGCCATATATAAGCTCAATCCCCCAGAAATCTACCTTAATGTTGACTTCCTTTATAAGTTTCGAAGTATTGTCTTAAAGAAATGTCAAGAGAATTATGATATAGAAATTGAAGATTGGTTGAGAGAATAAGAGGAAGAATCAAGCTCAAAGCAAAAAAGGAGTATCCCCTAACTATTTTTAAGAAGCCTAATAGATTTATTAATAAAATGCTAAGAAGATTATATGGGGAACAATATCCTTAGCATTACAAAATTAAATGGATCTCAATAACCCATAACATTTTGAATGAGGGAGAAACACCTAAACTGGGTTGACATCTTATCGCAGAATATAACAGATTCATTAAAATTGTCATTGTCATCTCCCCCCAGGTTCAAATATATTTTGTGTATGTCTTCCTATTTGATAGATGTTGTCATTGCCTCGGTTCTATTCCCCCTCATGAAATAGAATTACCCGTCTGACCAACAACCACCGATTCAAAATTATGCTCCTATTCTATGGGAGTCTAATTTTAACTACCATTTTTATGATATTTGTCATTATGTTTTGATTCATTTGCATGAAATATAGTTTGGAACAATACCTCCTGTAATAAGTGATAGTCTGAAAGAAGGCCTAGAATCAATAAGTCATTGGTTTGATGAAGAATTATTTTCCTATATCAGAGTTTTTTGAATTGAAGTTGGTCCCTATCTTCTGTCTTGATATATCTCGGAAAAAATTTCTTTTAGAGAAGTGGCTAATCAAGTTGTTTTGAATGGAAAAGCTAAAAATTTGAGTAAGCTGCAAAAGGAACTCAGGCCTAATTTTCCAATCAAGTTTGGTGACATCAATATCCTAGACAAAGGGAACAGATTCAAAGAAGCCGAAGAGCTTGAGGAAATTTGGTTATTTTCTTTGCCTCATTATGACTATGATCCTCAAGGTCTCATTAGAATCCATTATATAACAATTAGTTATATAAAAAAATTTATTCATAATAAAACCTCTTTTGATGAGATTTTTATAAACATTGATGATTTTCAACAAGTTTTCGAAAGAGGCAAACTCTTAGGTAGTCAAACAAGATAACAATTGCAATAATTTAAGGAGAAATTGTTCAAAAATTTCCTAAAGGAAAAGGCTCTACACCTCAACATTTCATTCGAACAGATAAAATCGGAAAAGAGGTAGAAATTGAAAAAATAGAAGGTTTTGTTGTCGCAGGTAAAGAAGTTGAAGTCACAACAATAAAAAAATATGAAAGAGGAGAAAGAAAGTATAGGAAGAGAAAAGACTCTAGAGAAAATAAAAAATAATTGAACAAGAGATTATTGTCACTAATTGTCTTACGAAAACAGAGCAAGAGAAACCAAAAAGCATAGAATTCAAAGAAATCGAAGTAGCAAAGGAGAAAGAAAAACATGTATCTATTGAAACCAACACCAAGGAAAATGAAGAAAAAATGGAATCATATAACAAGCTGGATATTATATCTGTCGTATCTCCTCAAGCATCAATAAAATCGATTTCTACTAAGATTCCTTGGGAATCATTCTTGTTTAAGTCAGTTTCTGAGTTAGATCCAATTGCAGATATTATCCCTTCTTTAAAATATTATTATTTTAACACTAAAACAAAATCAATTGTCAGAAGAATAAATAAAAGAAAACATGATACTTTGGAGACTGTATCTGAATTTAGCTGACAAGCTCAGGGATATGTAAAATAAAAAGCTCAAGAATCTTCCCAAGATTTAGGATATTTTGTTAATTACAATCAATATCATTTGAATGAGATTGCAACTCTATATGATGTCAGTTTGCATAAATTTGAAGTTTTGGAGGAAAAAATGAATAAAAGTGAATTGTTCAATGAAGAAAATTGGCAGCAAAGTTTTGCCACTTTAATTCAAGGATTTTTTGTAGAAAGAGAAAACACGCATAAGAATTTTCAGAAACAATTGAAAGAAGCAAATGCAAAACATGAACATGAGATTCACGAATGAAGAAAATTACATAAAGATAAAACCCACATCTGGAAGCAAGAAGAAAAAAATATTTTTTCCATTATGGTCACAAATTTGGAATAGAAAATTGAATCTCTTAAATATGAACTCAATGAGAATCAACAAGAAACACAAAGCCTCAAAGTTTTCAAGGATAAATATTTACAAATTTGTCTAATTTTAAGGAAGAATCAATCAAACTTCAATAAAAAGATGGATAAAATCTCAAGGTTTTATCAAGAAATTACATATGTAAATGAAAAAATTGATTCATTGGTAGAAGAAGACAAATCAATTAAAAACAAGTTTATGTCTTTTATTGACTAGGAAAACGAATTTCAATCTAGTGAAATTCAAAAAGTTTCTAAGAGAGATAAAATATTGATGCTTGCTTGCTTAAGTTGCAGGGAGAAAGAGGAAAAAGAAATCAGAGTATGCGTACAAATGACATATGAGCAATGTTTATCAATTTGGGAAAAATGAACAAACTTTATAGAAGAATTTGACCTATTAGGTGGCAAGTCATTAAAGGAAGCGGTTCGAGGAGAATTAAGAAAATCTACAGAAGATCTTGTTTCCAAGGACCAGGTAGAAATAAACAAACATTAAAGTTTGGAGACAACAAATTTTCCAAAAAATTCTGCAACTTCCTTTTGAACAAATCAAGCTTGTTGCCAAGTCTGAGGTCAAATATCAGAAGAAGAAGAAAAAGGTACAAGGATTAATTGCTAACTTCCAAATCAACATTAATTAGTTTCCTTCCATTTATTTCTCTGCACTATAAAAGATATATTGACAATGGGAAATTTATATCCAAGTACATGCACCTCACCTACTAGTTAGTATCAATTACAAAGATTTTGAAGACGAGGAAATGATGCCTTTCAAATATCAATTGAACAAACATTTTTTTAGAATTGAGTATTTAATTTTTCAAAATTTGTTGATTTTCATGTTTCAAGACCTATTTTATTATTTTTTAGTATTTATAGACCTTTATGCATTGGTGCAAAGGGTCTGGAATCAGTGAATACTACACAATTAGATGTTTTTAATCAATTTTGAATTACCATATTTTTTCAAAACCATTTTCAGTGTTCATGTGTGATGACCTATGGCATTTATGTTAGTATATGATTTTAATTACTTAACAAATGTCTCTAATTTTACTCTATAAATATGTTGTTTGATTCTGAAAGAATATTTGATAATTTTACTTAACATTCCTTATGACAATTTTGCAATTTACATCTTCTTATGATGAGGAATTAAAAAATTGTAGATTTACTTATTGCTAGTTGATCATTGAAATCCAGTATTAAAATATAGACACATTTGCTCTCCTATACGAGATATAAATGTTTATTTATTTACTTTAAATTGTGCATGTATAAATATTCCAAAAAATACCAAAAAATTTGTTTAAATAGTATGAAAACCCGAAAATAATTTTGATGTTTCGATTTAAATTTTCAGCCAAAACTTATCTATTCAATTTTATGAATTCAATTCCAATTAGGATTTTAAATATCATGCTATTATGTGTGGTGTTATGCTCATTTAAATCATTTAGTTGTTGCTATTTTTATTGTTTAAATCATTGGTTAAATGTGCATGTGATGTGGATATTGGTACATGCCTAATGTACAAGAATTTGGGGCAAGTGTTTGATGAATAGAATCTCAAGAAAATAACTTTTGTTTCTGTATTCAAGATATATATGTTAACATCAAGTAGTTCACATATCCATTGTATTGCAAAACCTTTTCCCTCTATATGTCCATATGCATATGGCAGTAATAAGTTTATAATATAAGCTTGTGAATCATTGATACATTGCTATTGTTCTATGTTTCTAGCATTCACGTGCTGTTGTAAGCAATTGGTAGCTCTATTGTCATTGCAAATGAAACAATTATTAAAAAAAAAATCAATTTTTTTTCTCATATTAGACATATAAAAACATGGTGCAAGTGTACAAATAGACTCAAACAAAGAGTCATCATAGTCATTTATATTTTGTCCATAGATCAACAAGCCTTTTTCAAGAAAGATTTGCTCAATTGACAATATGTCAAAGTGTCAAAGGTATAATTGGAATGGGAATGTGCATAAGCCAATTTCTTTATCTATTGAAGCTACACTATCTAATATGTTATGTAACATGAGTAGCTCAAAATGTCCACATGCAAAATTTTAGTTATGTTGCAAAATATTATATGGATAACCATCAATGTCTAAATTGAACTGTAGATCTTGGTTTAATTCTAGTTTCATATAAGATTTATACAAAAAAAAAAAAGGAACTTTGATTGGCCAAAAGTTGACTTGTTGTGAGAGGATTTTTTCCACCTGTCAACAATTCCTTCTGCAAATTAGATGCAAGCATAGAAATTCTTGCAGTCATAATTGTGTCTTGATCCCCATTCACATTGGTAATGCTTATAACATAGAAAACTCATCTATTTCTTGTTATAATGTTTATCATTGTATGGCACAATGAAGTTACTACTATTTTCAATATTGTTGTACAAGTTTCCTCAAGAATGTACATTCCACTAGTTTTTGCTACAATATTGTTTCTTGTAATGTATGTGTGTCACTATGTCCATGAAAACAATTATGCCTGTAAGAGATAAATTTTTAAATTTGTGCCCTGCAATTGTATGTAAGTTCTATGACACTTTTCTAGTGCATACGATAAGCCTTCTTATGGTGCATACCATATATGGAACTATGATGAAACATGTTTACAGGCAGAAAGGAATTGTGGCACGCAGGTAATTTCCAAGAGAGGGATCAGAAACGTGCCAAATATTTTTCCTAAGAGCAAGGAGTGGATAACTATTCTATGTTGTGTCAATGAAATTGGTGCTTCAATCCTAGGATTTTATCTATTCAAAGGTAAAAATCAACTAAAAAACTATATACAAAATTTTGAACCACGTGCATGCATGGATGACTAAAGAAATTTTTTAAAATTGGCTTTGTCACTTTCCTACATCTGTACCAGGTGGTGTCTCACTTGAGAACAAACACCTTTTGATATTAGATGGTCATGGAAGCTACATCGTTGTGCAAATAATTGAGGAAGCAAACAATTTGGGCATCGACCTATTAACATTTCCCGCTCATACCATTCACATATTGCAACCCCTTGATGTCAGTGTGTTTTTCCCTTTCAATAAATATTTCAGGTCATAACGTGCTTCATGAATGGAAACAAATCTAGGGGTTGAGGTGAAAAGGTTCTAGCTAACAGAGCTTGCAAGTAAAGCATTTAAAAGGGCACTGACACCATCATATATCAAGGTTAGATTTAGGAGGACTGAAATCTGTCCACTTAATTATGATGCTCTTATGCATGATATTGGTTGTAACCAAGTGTTTCATGTGGATGGTCAAGAAGAAGGGCATGTCCAAGCAGATGTACTTGAAGTGCAAGAAGAAGTAGATGAACATGAAGATGTGGTTGCAACTGATAATTTGATTTCCCTCTCTTAAGGACACTTAAATGGTGATTATTATGAAGATGTAAGTGAAACACAATATAATCATGAACCAATTGATAGTAACATGGAAGTCATTCTACCAACTGAAGCATGTGGAACTTTTGTTGTTGATATTCTTAATGGTTTTGTTGAACATGCAACTGACAATGACAATGTGGTTGAAAATGGCATTGTTGACATGGCACTAGGAAGCAACAATGGCCAATTGACATTGCCAAGCCAAGTAACCCACCATCATGACTGGTAGAATCCATAATTAATTTGAACAAACATAATGTCTCAAGAACCAATGAACAAAGCATGAACATGCCTTCAAAACTAGCATAATTGAACAAAGAAATTGCTCATTTTTTGTGGACAATAGATCAATGGAAGAAGATAGTGCACATAATGAGGCATCATATGAAGAGAACATTATAGTTCAATCAATTGTCCTAGATATTAAAAGCAAAGTGTCAAGCAATGACATACAGGTGGCAAGGAAGGAGAAGTTACTTGGTCAATTCCTAAAGCTACCAGTAGAGAGAGTGTCAATGAAAAAAAACAAGGAACACCAGGTAGTCTTCGTTTGGGTTGAAGTTCACAGTTACTCACCTATAAGGACTATATAATCCTATTATTTGAGTCTAAAAAAAAAAAAAGATTTATCCAAGGAGAAGAAGGCATTAAGGATTGTTGCAGCATAACATTGAGCAGAAGAAAGGCTTGAAAGAGAGAAAGTAAGGCAAGAAAAGGACCATAATTTTTTTTTTCCAAGACATGAAAAGGAATCAAGAAATGCTTGAAAAGGAACAAAGGATGACCAATATGGTTGACAATGATGCAAGCATAGTTAATGAAACCGGGATGATGTCAAACACATTGGATCATATTGTAGATAATACATCATTATTCCAAGACCTCATAAACATTCAAGTCCCTCGCTATCAAAATGGGGGTTTACCCACTGGCTTTATTAATACCAGTGCATGTTTCAATTCTTTGTATGCTAATCAGACACCTCCACTTAATGCAGGGGATAGTAGCGCAAGTGTGAGGTATGGGTACTCAATTCCTCCATGGTTGCAAGGGGAAAATTGGAATCAATCATATGGCAGCAATCCAACACATCCTAATCAACCATATTAGGTATACCAAACTACTTAGCTCAAGAAGGAAACTCAACAAATTTGAGCACTGAAGAATGTTTTTTGTTGTAACCACATTATGATGTGGATTATGGATGGATTACCTTTTTTTATTCTCACATGAATATTTTGGCTTATAACCTAGGTCGTTTTATTCCATATTTTTTGCGACATTGTAACCAAAATCCTTTTCAGAAGGAACAATAATAATCTATTATAATGGATAAATCTTACCTGAGAATGCAAATGGGATTTTATGTATGCCTCTATACATCAAATTATTTACAACACATTTATACCTGATTTTTTAATTAAAAGACAAATGAGGGAATAATGAAATCTTGAACAAGTCACTTCTTATAATATGAAAATTCCATAAAACAATGAACAATAAAAGTACCAAACCTCACACCTCATATCAAAACTCATTTATTGTGATATATTCGTAAAAATAAAAGTAAGAGTATCAAAACATTTCTATCTCCATTTATTGTGACAAGAAAGTAAAAGCACCAGTATCAAACCTTTCTATCCCAACAATGATACATCTGAATATAATTACTCATAGTAGAGAAATTTTAAAACTTCATTTATTGTGATATATTCATAAAAATAAAAGTAAAAGTATAAAAACCTTTCTATCCACATTTAATGTGATAGGAAAGGAAAAGCAAAAGTATCAAACCTTTCTATCTTAACAATAATACATCTTGAACTCTGAATAGAATTACTCAAAGTAGAGAAATTGTAAATATGCCTAAGGCATTTTGAAGACAAACATATGGAAATTCTTGAAAAAATTAATTAACTATAGATTGAAATGAATACCCTACAAATGAGATAAAACTAACTTGTCTAAAGTCTCACTTCAATCGTGGATATTCTTACAGGCCCAAAGAACTACCATGTAGAGGAATTCAATCATGGGGATTCTTAGAGGCCAAAGAACTACAGTGTAGAAGACTAGAGACAAAATTGTAATATTCCAAAATTAGCATGCAGCTAATTGGAATATTAATTTTTGGCCAGTTTAATTTTTAGAGATAAACATTCACTAAAGTCACTTGAGCACATTATCGTGTGACAACATGGGGCACAGGGGTCGAAGTGGTAGCATGGGTAGCGTGGGCCCATGACATCGCAAAGAGAGAGGGACAATGCAATTTGGTGTGGCTTGGGTGAGAGCAAGGCTCTCCAAGCATAAAGAGAGGAAGAGGCTCCTCATTCAGGGATTCGATTATGCATCTATTTTTGTCTCTTGACATAGAGCACGATTTTTCTGTTAAGCAAAGTCTGCAAGTACTGTTCAGCACACCGGGTGTCTCCGAACGGAGATCCCAATCTCAGCCCTGGGGGACTTCTAGTGCCTTCTCGGGTGAGGAGTTCCATCCATTGATTTTCAGGTGGGAGCCATGGCATCTTCAGCCAGGGATTACGCACTGCTGGGACAACGTAGTCTTGAGGAGATATCACACAGTTCTTGGAGGAAGTAGTGTCGGGGTGGAGATTTATCAGGGGATTAAGCCCGAAATAGTGAAAAGGGATCAACCCTTAGTTATTCCTTCGTTTTGGTAGAGGAGGAGGCCACCATTTGTAGAGATACATTCAGGGCTATCGTATTCCACTGGAACAACGTTATTCCCCAAGGGAGCTTATTTTTCGGGGTCATCCATTCCGAAAACCCTTTTTGGGATTTTCTGGGTATTAGGAGGAGAGCTCATTCCCAGAGTTTCATATTTTTCTGAGTAGGGGAACAGCCCCAAAGAGCCATCCTATTCCAACAGTAGCAGCAGCAGTTTGGAGATTACGCAGTTCTTGGTTGAGCAACTATTTAGTGAGAATTTATGAGAGTATTTCTAGCTTGCCGAGTGCAAGCGAAGGTGCCATCATTTTGATCACCATTGTACTCATTGTATCTCTCAGTTACATAATAAAATGGCTCAATGTCTCTCCATATTTTGCATTATTCATGTGATGTCTCTCTATTTGTTGTAGACGCTTGTTTATGTTGCTTAATATTACTATTTATTTCTACACGTAATATTACAGTGGTATTAGAGCTCATAGACTTGGCTCAGCCTATGAAGTAGGTTTTCTATGACACCAGCAGGAAAACCATATATCACTTCTCGGGGAAGGTAGTACAAGGACCGATGGCAGGTGAGAAAGGTGAAGGAAGGAAGTTTGGGGAACTCCTCATAAAATATGTGCAGGAGCTATCGAGGAGAATAGAAGAGATGGGGCATAATTTTACCGCAGACCAGAGGCAAAGAAAAACCCCAAAAAGGTTTCAAAGAGAAGAAGGTCCCAGTACTTCTTATCAGCAACAAAGAAGACCAGAGAATTAAAGAGCTTCACATTATTCCACTAGATCCACTTTATTTGATGAGAAAGAGGACTAGTCTGAATATGATGAAGGCTTGGGGCATGAGACCCTAAGTGAATATCTGTCTGAATACAAGTTATAGCCTAGAGCATTGAAGGAGAATATTTCTCTCCAACAGTTTCTGCAACTCAAGGAAGAGAGGAGATCCAGGTTATTCTTGTCTACATTTGATTGATCTTCCACAAGCACATTGAGGGCTTGGAGGGAAGAATTGGCTACCTTATTTCTAAAATATCCTATATCAGAAAGAGAGGTTGTGGAGTTTGCAGCGTTGCACCTAGATGGTGAAGCAAGAGATTGGTGGTTCAATCACTTGTCCCATATGAAAGTGTCTGCTTATGCAAATTTCATTCAAAGACTGAAGAAGAAGTTTGGTAGAAAGAAACCAGAGACATCCTGCATTGAGACATCTCCCATCATTGTTGAGATAGTACATGAGGAGCCACAGGAAGATGTCATCATTATTACTCTGAAAGAGGAACCCCTACCTCCACCATTAGTTGCAGAAGTACTTGCATCAGGCGAAGGAGAACTTGCATATTTGCAAGATGGTCTTGAGCACTTGACATTGAGAGCCCCATGAATGATTCAGGAGATGCATGAGGAAAAGGAGGTAAATACTAGCGCTAGTGCAGCGGTAGAAGAGAAGTCATCACCATCCCCAGTAGTTGGAGAAGCCATTGCACTGGTTGGAGGAACTCTTTTAGCTTTGCAAGATGTTCCCAAGTTTCAGTTGATCCAAGGTTTGCAAACATTTCCACTTCCTATTACTTTAACACATCATATGGAGTTTTGTGGGGACATGCCATCAGGGAAATTGCATGACCTAGGGTCGAAGCACACTGCTGATTTGGAGTAGAAGACTATCACTATGCAGAGGACCCTTGAATTGTTTAAGGAGGAGATATATATTCATCCTGGTTTATCATTGTTGAGCTGCACACAACACTTTGGGTTGGAGTGTACATTTTTGGAGGATAGGATGAGCATAATCCTAATCAATCCAATGTAGAACTGTATGTTCAACATTGTGTATGATCATGAGGCGTTAAGTGCACTATCATGGAGACTGGGCTGTACCGCTATTGTCATTGGGCATGAATAGTGATGAGTTGGGGGCCCAACTATTATTGGGACATTATGATGACCAATACACTTGTGTAGCATAGGATAGGTAGATGGTTGATGGAAGACGTCTTATGATGGATAACATCTCCCATTGTTATGATGTATCCTTCTTGATGAGCACTTCACAACTCAATGAGAAGTTTTTTCCCACATCATATTTTGATTCTTATGCGTTCAACTTGGTCATTAATGAGTGGTCTTCATGTGGATATCTCTAGGAGGTTGCATTTCAAAATCCCATGAAATGAAAAGATAATGATATGATTTTGGAGGATGGTACTCTCCATGAGGTGGATACCATTCTGGGGCATGATGGAAGACACCCACAGTTGGATGGATGGGTGTGGATGGTGAGCAAGGAGTTGGTGAGCCACTTGCATATATATGACACAGGGCAACAAGAGGCATGGTTGTGATGGCTACTCGTGAAAGATTTTGGCCATCATGTGACATATCCTATGTCAAAAGGTATGTTATGGTTTGAGGCATTGCATGGCACCCATATGATATGGCAGCAGAAGATTTGGTTGTATGGGGAATTCTACAAGTCAATCATCATGATGTTGTAGAAATTTAAACAATACAATGATGTATTACCAGATTCTCCTGATCTAACAATTAAATCCATTGTTAAATACAGAATCCTTCTACTTAATTCTTTGCGGAAATTAAACCGCCAATTGCAAACACATGAAGAAAAATCAATCGTACATAACAAGATGTTTTTACCAAGAAAGCTTAAAGCTAAAAACCCCAACTATCATATATTATGTATATCATGGATCATGAAAAAATTTCATACAAAGCTCTAGCTCCAAGAGCTCTCAGTACAATATACAATCGTCTCACACTATCATACAAAAATTGGCTCACACATGCACCAATTTACTGCCTCCTGATAGCCTGCCTCCACTGCGCAATCCCTGTAGATGAAGATCCCTGAATGAATTCGATATTGCCTTGCCTTCAAGCGCAATCCTCATTGGAAACTCCAATGTGTGTGTATATGCATTGAATGCATCACTATAGTCACAACTGATAGTCAAACAGACCCTTTCACCTATCTCTCAACTGGGTCTCCACTGGATCTGACATGTATGTAGTTAACAGTAGTATTTCTTCAGTTGCAAGTGAGATCACTCCATGTGAATTAATTTAATATTTAATTCATTGATCTCTCACTAGTGTATCTTCATTTACAACTCGATACAACTAGCACAACTGAGTTTAACTCACTTAACTGAGTTAAACTAAATAACAAATCACATAACTACACATCCAACTCGGTTACAACTTTGTCACACTTAGTTACAATGAAGCCCATTGCATGGTCCACCAACCAACCACTTCAACTCTAAATCCACTTAGATAACTGATTTTCCACTTCAGTTAACTAGTTCCAAGTGCTCATTGAAAATAGATAATTATTTATTGTCTAATTTTTGTTAAGGGCTTAACAAAAATCGACATGCAATCCACGAAACAACTTCACACATGCATTCCAAACTTAGATGCCCATCCATCCATATAATTTTCTCAACCATCTATAAATAGATAACTGCTAAAAATAGACTTTGATCCAAATTCTAAAAATAGACATATCACCTAAAAATAGCATGCGGGCTCCACCTAGTGTAGGTGCTTAATTTTCACTAGGATCATCATCTTGTTGAATCTCAACACTCCCTCTCAACAAGAAAGAGATTATCCTTCACCCCGATCCTCTCTCTATGGTATTCGAATTTTCTCCTGGTGAGCGTCTTCGTCAGAATATGTGCATCCTGATCTTCTGTAGGAATGTACTGAAGCAACATGATCTTCCGCTCCACACAATCTCTGATATGATGATACTGGATATCTATATGCTTAGATCTATCATGAAACACAAGATTAATCGAGAGTTTAATGCAACTCTGATTATCACAATGAATCACTGTAGGATATAAATGAGAACCGATCAAATCGACTAGGATCTTCCTCATCCGGATAGCCTCACATGCAGCTTGATTTGCTGCCATGTATTCTGCTTCCGCTGAACTGAGTGCCACAAATATCTATTTCCTGCTGTACCAAGAAACAGTTATAGATCCGATAATGAAAGCCCCTCCTGATGTGCTATTTATGTCTGTTGGGCTTCCTGCCCAATCTGCATCCGTGAAGCCATGCAACTTCACCTCATTCGTCTGTCTATACCATAATGCATACTCATATGTGCCCCTAAGATATCTCAGGACATGCTTTCCTGCCTTCCAAAAGAGCTTGGTAGACTTAACCATCGTTTGACTAAGCTGGTTCACCGCATAGCATATGTACGGTCTTGTATTAACTAAATACATGAACGAACCCACCAACTGTATATAGACAGTAGCGTCCACTACCTCTACCGATGTAGCATCCTCTTTCCTCCAATTTCCCGGAAGAGGAGTATCCATGGGTTTTCATCCCTCCATGTGAAACTTACCGAGTATCTCCCGTGCATACTTGCCTTGAGACACAAACAATTCACCTTCTCGCTGCCATATTTCCAATCCAAGGAAATAGTGAAGGAGGCCCATATCCTTCATCTAGAACTCCTTTGCAAGGTCCTCCTTGCATGAGTGTATCAACTGCTCATCACCAGTCAATATTAAATCATCAACATAAAGAAAAATGATTAAAAGCTTACCTTCCACCACAATCTGGTATAGGTTTGCATCCGCCTCACTCTTGCTGAAGCCAAGTCCAGTGAAATAGTTTTCGATTCGAGTGTACCAAGCACAGGGTGCTTGCTTTAGCCCATACAATGCTCTTTTGAGTCTGCACACATGTGAATCATTGCTGAAGATCTCAAATCCTTCAAGCTGCTAAATGTACACTTCTTCCTCAATGATCCCATTAAGGAACACAGTCCTCACATCCATCTGATGAATTTACCAACCCATCTGCGCTGAGAGAGCAAGGATGGTCCTTATAGAAGAATACCGTGTGACAGGTGCAAAGGTTTCTTCATAATCAATCCCCTCAATCTGTGAGAAGCCCTGGCCACAAATCTTTCCTTATACTTCTCAACACTCCCATCAGCAACTTGCTTTACCTTGTAGATCCATCTTGAACATACCACTGATTTATCAACCGACCTTGGAACAATTTCCCAAGCACTGTTTCTGACAATGGAGTCATACTTCTCCACCATTGCATCTACCCATGTGGGCTCCTACACTGCTTCCTGAAAGGAAGATGGCTCAGTCATAATACATTTGCTCATGAGAGCCATGTATCTAGTGAATTGGTCAGGAGATTGTCTCTGTCTATGCTGTGAAGTAGGGACTCCTACATTTTGTGCCGCATCAAGCTTCAACCTCTCAGCTTTTGTGGTACGCCTTCTGCCAGTTTTGATGTTTGGCTATGCGTGAGTGGAATCCTCCACTCCATGAACCTCCTCCTGTGGCTGATCCACATCTAGAGACTCATCTTTGGGAACAAGTAGTTCCTCCTATGCATGCAATTCTAGCTCCCTCGCAAGTGACAACTTCATGGCTTTCTTCTCATTGAATTTTATATCCCGTCACACCACAGTCATTCGACTGTTTGGAAAATACACATGATAATTATGGGGTGTTTCTGTGTACCCCACAAATATCCTAACTTCATCAGTCGGCTCCAGATTCTTCCTGGCGTTCTTTGTCACATGAACATAAACATATGAGCCAAAAATCTTAAAGTGAGAAACATCTGGTTTCTTACTAGTAAAAGCTTCTTTAGGTGTACTCATGCCAAGTACTCTATGAGGACAACGATTTTGCACATAAACCGCAGTGTTGCATGCTTCTGCCCACAAGTGCATTGGTAGGCCCTGATCATGCAACATAGCTCGTGCATCACCCACGATCGTTCTGTTCTTCCTCTCCGTAACCCCATTCTGTTGTGGTTTATGAGGCACTATGAGTTCTCTTTGAATTCCGTATTTTCTACATAAGTCTTTGAATTCATTTGAGATATATTCACCACCATTATCGCTCCGCAGAGCCTTCACTTGCTTCCCCGACTCTTTCTCCACCAATGCTTTAAACTCACAGAACCTTGAGAATGTTTGATCTTTCTTTTGCATGAAGAAGATCCAACATCTACGATAATAGTCATAAAAAAAAATAACATAATACTTGTGTTTTGTTGTTGAAGCAATCGAGAATGGCCCATACACGTCTGCGTGAACTCTCTCTAGGATCACGAACCAGGATCACGAAGCACGATTCTCCTTTTCATGAAAGGTGAAGGGTCTTCACAAACTTACCCATAGTACATCCCGCACGCGATCTATATGTGTAAGTGTACACCCCTAGGAAGTCTAGTAGAAAGAGAAATGTTTGCTACAAAATCTTCGAGCCACCATGTTGAAGATGGCCTAATCGCTGTGCCATGGTCGCCCTCATCCCGGAGCTCACTCACTTCTTCTTATCGCCTGCCCATTGCACAGCAGCCATCTACCTCCAGCCATCTACCTCCAGCGTGTAGATATTCTTGACTCGAATCCCTATCCTCTTGGTTTGAACCGTTGTTTTATGTCGCAGGAAAGCTTTTCCATCGCTGAAAACAACGTCATAACCTCTGTCCTCCAACATCGCGATTGAGAGAAAGTTCTTCTTTAGACCTGCAACATGCATAAAATATTTCAACAGAAATTATTTACATGACTTCCTCTCAAAGGTAATGGTACCAATGCCGGTCGCACTGTATCGTCCATCATCGCCCATCTCTATATGCATTTGGATATCTTTCTCCTCCAAGTCACTGAACAGCTCCTTATCTCCCGTCATGTGGAAAGAAGCACCACTATCAAGATACCACACTGATCCCATTGCGCTTGAAACCAAGCATGCGATCAAAGAGAAATCAATTTCAAATTGCGAGGCAAGGGCCTCACCAGCTGCAGCTCCAGCAACCTTCTTGTTCTTCTTTTTATGTGGGCAATTAGTGGCGAGATTCCCATGTTCGTGACAGTGAAAACACTTCACCTTGGACAAATCTAGCTTCTTGCCTTTAGCCTCATATTTCGAGTGGAATTTCTTCCCCTTCCCTTTCCTTACTTTGGCAGCCAAAGCAAAATCCTCTTCATCATCATGCTTTGATGAAGAGCCATCCCTAGTGTTCTGCCTAAAATCCTCTTGCACTAGATCCAACCACGGTCGTTCCCAATCTGGTAGTTTTTCCCGTCCGTTGACAGAGTCTTGATAACTGTGCCAACTTTTTGGAAGTCCCAAGAGAGCCAAGCTCATCCAATCATCATCAGCAACTATGATTCCCACACTCCCTAGTTCATCCCGACATGGACAAACTTTGTGAGATACTTTGGAATACTGTCACCCTTTTCCATTTTGATTTTTCTGAGTTTATCCTTCAGCACCAACTTCATATGGTCATTGTTGTTTTGGAAAATATTTGTCAAAGCCTTCTACATTGCAAATGGAGTGGCTTTCCCGTGAAGGCTTGATACAATATGGTCTCTCACACCTTCCAACAGAATCCTTCTCGTCTTTGCTACTTTCTTTTTCCATGCGTCAAGTAGGGAAGCATTTGTCGAAGTGGGCTTAGGAACATCATTTTCGATGAATTCCTTCAAGCCATTATCTTCAAGAACCACCTCCATCCTGTCCTTGAGTGCATACTCTAACCACAAACCAGTGAAAGCCATTTTGATGTTTACTCAACTGTCGCACCAAGAAATTCTTGCAGCAAATTCGAATTGTTCCACCAACAAAACTCAGCACTGCTTCAATATTGCAATCTTCAATGATTAACATTACTCCGATACCATGTAGAAATTTAAACAATACAATGACATATTACCAGAATCTCCTGATATAACAATTAATTCCACTGTTAAATACAAAATCCTTCTACTTAATTCTTTAAGGAAATTAAATCGCCAATTGCAAACACATGAAGAAAATCAATCGCACACAACAAGATGTTTTTACCAGGAAAGCTTAAAGCTAAAAACCCCAACTATCATATATTATATATATCATGGATCATGAAACAATCTCATACAAATCTCTAGCTCCAAAAGCTCTCAGTACAATATACAATTGTCTCACACTGTCATACAAAAATTGGCTCACACATGCACCAATTTACTGCCCCCTGATAGCCTGCCTCCACTGCGCAATCCCTGCTGATGAAGATCCCTGAATGAATTCAATCTTTCCTTGCCTTCACTGCGCAATCCTCATTGGAAACTCCAATGTGTGTGTAGATGCATTGAATGCATCACTATAGTCACAACTGATAGTCAAACATGCCCTTTCACCTATCTCTCAACTGGGTCTCCACTAGATTTGGCATGCATGTAGTTAACAATAGTATTTCTTCAGTTGCAAGTGAGATCACTCCATGTGAATTAATTTAATATTTAATTCATTGATCTCTCACTAGTGTATCTTCAGTTACAACCAGTTACAACTAGCACAACTGAGTCTAACTCACTTAACTGAGTTAAAAAAATAACAACTCAAATAACTACACATCCAACTCTGTTACAACTTTGTCACACTCAGTTACAACGAAGTCCACTGCATGGTCCACCAACCAACCACTTCAACTCGAAATCCACTTAGCTAACTGACTTTCCACTTCAGTTAACTAGTTCCAAGTGCTCATTGAAAATAGATAATTATTTACTGTCTAATTTTTGTTAAGGGCTTAACAAAAATCGACATGCATTCTAATTTTAGACATACATTCCACGAAACAACTTCGCGCATGCATTCAAAACTTAGACGCCCATCCATCCATATAATTTTCTCAACCATTTATAAATAGATTACTGCTAAAAATAGACTTTGATCCAAATTCTAAAAATAGGCATATCACCTAAAAATAGCCTGTGGGCTCCACCTAGTGTAGGTGCTTAATTTTCACTAGGATCATCATCTTGTTGAATCTCAAAAGATGTTACTTCATGACTTGTATGATGATGAGATGAGGAGGCAAAAAAGGCTATTATTGCTTTGGTTACTCTTGGGAGAGTATGGGCTGATTTTCTCCCATACTTTGCATGATATTTCAGGAGTAGAGGATGGCACAACCATGGTGCAAAGGGGCTACTCTTCAACTTTGGAGGATCAAGAGGTACTTCCACATAGGAAGGAGTCTCCCATATGTATAAACTTTATGATATGTGATTTTGGCATGTGGCATGTAAAAGAGAGGAGTTATGAGATGACAAGAGCCTCATCACGCAACGCTGTCACTTGGGAGTTGGGATTTGTTGATGGAGTGTTCCCAGGATCACTTCACATATGATGCACTTGATGGGAAAGTAGGAGATGAGAGTTATGAAGTGGTGGATGGAGACATCTATTGTCATGATATGATCTTCTTGACTTGGGTCTCCAAGCATAAGAAAAATGCCTTACATGCAGCACTTGGTTCATTCCTTTCCATTCAGCAAGGCTTCCTGGAGATATATCATACCACTATGGAGAGATCATCCATGGACATCATTATCAGCTTACTCTGATTACATGGTAAGAGTTGTGTTTTTGCACTTATTGATCATATAACAAAGTATTTGCATTCTCTTTCTATCTATATACAGTGCATTGCTCCACAAGAGGGCAAGTTTATATTTGAGCTTCATGGTCTTTCTAAGACCAAAATCAGTGATGGAGATGGCCATTTTTTGTATTGCTTTGGGCAAGTGTTGTGCTATTCTTTGTGTGCTTAGTTGACACACAATGCCATTTACTATTTTCTAGTAGATGAGATAACATGCACAACTAGCAAATTTTTGGGAGACAACTTGCCACATGATGTTCTGAAACAAAAATTAGCAAAATTGCGCTGTAACCACTTGGGAAACTGTTGGTACCTTCCAACACTACATAAAACCTTCAGTATATTTCTCATTTGGATATCATATTGTGATGATGTCATATTCATTGTATATGGGATGGTTTGGGCTAGCATGATTTAGGACACTAGAGAGAGGATCTTCGAGGATCCAATTTTCTTCTTGCCTCTTGAAGGAAACATTATTGCAGCCCAAAATCAATAGGCACTCCACACTTATCATAAGTGGAGAGAGAGACAATGTGGGATAGAAAATTTGGTCTATCAAGTTCAGCTCTGCAATCCACCTACATTGCAGGAGCCAAAAGTGGAGGAGTTTTTCCATGAGTTACCATTTTGGAGGGTGACTCATTTTGTGTGGATGATATCTTGGGGATGGGAGCTTCACATGGGAATGATGGTTCCCAATATATTTTAGATTCCATGCCTTAAGAAGGCCTCTAGACATCATATAGTTGTCTCCATGGATATCCCACTAATTCATGATGAGAGCCATTTGGAATTTTCACCAAAGCCTAGCTTATACAATTGGGAGGAGCAACTTGGAGACATATTGATGAGAAAGCATCTTTTTCATTGGAGAAACTTATCATATGAGGATTCTATAGGAGGAGAGGAGGCCCTTTCGTTCTATCCTTGCAGTTGCTTGAGTACAAGCAATATTTGGGAGGGGAGGACTATAATATTCCAAAATTAGCATGTAGCTAATTGGAATATTAATTTTTGTCCAGTTTAATTTTTGGAGACAAACATTCCCTAAAGTCACTTAAGTGCATTATTGTGTGACAACATGGGGCCCAGGGGTCGAAGTGGCAGCGTGGGGGAAGTGGCAGTGTGGGCAGCGTGGGCCCATGACAGCGCAGAGAGAGAGGGACAACGTGGCCAAGAGGGACAATGCAGTTTGGTGGGGCTTGGGTGAGAGCAAGGCTCTCTAAGCATAAAGAGAGGAAGATGCTCCTCATTCAAGGATTCGATTATGCATCTATTTTTCTCTCTTGACATTGACCACACTTTTGTTGACGAGCAAAGTCTGCAAGTGTTGTTCAACACACCTGGTGTCTTCGAGCAGAGATCCCAACCTCAGCCCCGGGGGAATTCGAGTGCTTGCTCGGGTGAGGAGTTCCATCCAGTGATTTTCAGGTGGGAGCCATAGCATCTTTAGCCAGGGATTACGCATTGCTGGGACAACGCAGTCTTGAGGAGAGATCACATAGTTCTTGGAGGAAGTAGTGCCGGGGTGGAGATTTATCAGGGGATTCAGTCCGAGATAGTGAGAAAGGATCACCCCTTAGCTATTCCTTCATTTTGGTAGAGGAGGAGGCCACCATTTGTAGAGATACTTTTAGGGCCAGTGTATTCCACAAGAAGAACGTTATTCCCCAAGGGAGGTGATTTTCCGGGGTCATCCATTCCGAAAACCCTTTCTAGGCTTTTCTGGGTATTAGGAGGAGAGCTCATTCCCAGAGTTTCGTATTTTTCTAAGTAGGGGAACAACCCCAAAGAGCCATCCTATTCTAGTAGTAGCAGCAATAGCAACAATAGTTTGGAAATTACGCAGTCCTTGGTTAAGCAGCTATTTAGTGAGCATTTCTGAGAGTATTTCCAGCTTGCCAAGTGCAAGCCAAGGTGCCATCATTCTGATCACCATTGTACTCATTGTATCTCTCAGTTACATAATAAAATGGCTCAATGTTTCTCCATATTTTGTATTATTCGTGTGATGTCTCTCTATTTTATGTAGATGCTTGTTTATGTTGCTGTTTATTTCTACACGGAATATTACAGAAATAGAAAGTTGAAGGAAACAATTTCAAGAGTTGCAGCAATCTCTGAAGTAAAATATCAACATATAAATCAATTTCAAGCATCAATGTCAATTAAGCTGAGCAAGTTCTGCCATATCTGAATAAAGGAAGTTGAGAAATTGTAAAGATGACTAAGGCATTTTGAAGACAAACATATGAAAATTCTTGAGAAAATCAATTAATTCGAGATTGAAATGAATACCCTACAATTCTAAAAATGACGAATGTCATTATAGCATCATTTTTCACCCTCATGTGATTCATGATTGTCTCTTTGGCCTTGGGCACCCATTCCCATAGACTTGAACAAAGTTCATAAAAAACAGTGTTAAAAATCCCATACGTGGGTATGCCCAGAATTTTCCGCGTGTATATGCGAGTCCATACACAATTTTCCACGTATGCCATTAAAATCATTAAAAATATATATAAAATTCCCTATTTTCGGGCTGGGGTGATGGTTACTCCAGCAGTTCAACCACCCCAGCACGTTGCCAACTGTTTCCAATTGATTGAAACTACTTTGAGGGAGTATAAAAGCCCCTCATGTGCATGGCCTAAGGGAGAGAGAAATTTATAGACATTATACTCTGTTGGAGCCCCAATTCAAGTCTGATTTCCTGTGCCTCCTGCACTTTCCCAGATTTTTACAGGAAACCCTTGTTTCCTGGAGATGTTCATCAGTTTATATGTCATCTCGTGTGCACAAGTCTTGAAAGTATCCTAGCGAGGCAAGGGCAGGACGGATCCGGACGACGGTCTGTTCGAAGATCGTGGAAGGATTCAGGTGATCTCTCCACTTTTTATTACTGTACATGTTGTTCGTAATGAAGAAGAACCATCTTGTTCCTGAATTCACGTGTTAATATCTGCTTGCATATGTGAAAATATTATTATTTAAGCATTTATTATTGTTTATATGATGTTTCACATGGATTTCACTGACATTTAGGATAAATATATGTTGTACAACTAGATTTCCGGGCACGTTTCTTCTTGGTTTTCAGGTTGAGGAGGAAGAAGGGTTGTTGGGGGTTTGGACCCCGCGGGATCTACATCAAACGTAGGATTACGGGTGAGTTCCACTATCGATGTTATCTAGGTTTTAGCATACAAGTGTGGTTGTGTGAGTCCTTTTTGAATAGCATGCCCTGATATGTGGAGGTTTTGACCCAACAAACCTCTAGGGAGTTATTTCCTGAAACAGAACTGGCGACTCCGCTAGGGATCGCATTCTTGTGATTCCCCTGTTGGGTGGTTTCAGCTGTTTGAAAGGTTTCCAACAGTTTTAATCATTATTTCCAGTCCAGTTAACTTTTTCTCAGTCAGACTGAAGACCTGGTTCTTTATCTAGGCTTGATCTTTTTTATTTTTCATTATTTACCTTTCCATACGCGAGTTTTTCTGTACACAGTCGCGTATACATGCAGTTTTTGTTAAAGGAAGTCGCGTATACGCGTGTTTCCTTTGACACAGTCGCGTATGCACGCTTGTTTCAAAACTGTCAAGTAGCGTATGCCTGGGAAAATTTTGAAATTTTTGATTTCTTGACTTTTTGATCCTGTCTGCCTGTGGAGACCTGTTCCTGCAGTGTCTTTTTAGTCTTTGGATTGTGTTAATAGTGGTCATTGGTCTTTTTTCTCTCTTGATTGGTTGAAGACTGGCTTATCTGGAAAATCTTGTTTTTAGTGCTTGCATTTCTGGTTCGAGTACCAAGATCTCTTTCTGAGGATTCTTGGCTGTTCTGCTTCATCAGGACAGAGAGCTTCTGCTCATATACTCTTTCCTAGCTTTGTGTCTTGCTTTGTGTTTCGATTTTTGCCTGCTTTTGGTTGGTTTTCTTGAGTTCATTTGACTAGGTCTTGTTGCAATTTTTGAAGAGTCTTTCTTGGTTCTTTGAAGTTTTTGTTTGCTGCAAGGTTGTACTATTCTTCTGGGCTGAGTTACTAGTTTCTTGTCTTCTTTTGCTCATATAAATCTTGCTACTAAGTGGCACTATAAGATTTGGAGCGTTTTTGAATTTTTGCTTGAAATTCAGAATTGTTTGGCTTGGTAATTGGATAGTTTTCTTGGTCTCTTAGAGCTCTTCTTTTTTATAAAATTCAAAAGCTCAAAAAACATTTTGTTTTGTCATTTGCTTTTGTTTTGCATTTTTGTTTTCGTTTTGTTACATCCTTTGAAGCTTTGTTGAGATTTCTTGCCTTTGGTTTTTGACTTGATTTGGGAAGGGAATTGTCATTGGTTTCTTCCTCTTGTTTCAAGCATATTTTGGTGTCTTTATACTGAGAGTTTCTGATTTTGGGAACTAGTTTAGTGGACAACCAAAAAGTGATAAAACTGAAGGATTTTTGGGAAATTTCTCTTTGCTTTGTTAGATTTTGCATCTTAGAATTTGCATGCTCTTAGTTATTTTCATTAGGTGCACTTAAGCATTTGTAGTCTTTTTCATAGATTTTGCGAGTGTGAGTTGATATTTGAAAATAAGAAAAACATATAATCTCATAGAACCCGTGTAGAATTTTTTTTTCATCGAAAGGCAATTACTGCATTTGCATGTAGTTTGGTTTTCATTAATTTCTTTTCTGCGTCATAAAACACCACGAGTTTCATTTCCATATCCCTTTGACTTAATATAACAGCCAACTAAAATAAGCGCGATAATTTAAAAACAACTAGCAAGTTTTTTTATTAAGTGTCATACACCAACTAGCTAGGTTGTAGGGCCTTGGATTAGGTGAGTGGAGAGTTAACTCTCCAAGGCCGCTCAAACTAAAACATAGAAGTTTATTAATTGAGTGAAATCCAACTCCGTTAGGTGGACCGGGAAAGCTCTCCTTCAGAGAGTCAAGCGCGAGGGGAAGTGAAGGCCGAGAAGAGAGATATCCCCTCTCTGATTTGCTGGATCTTGCCTCAAGACCGTTCCGCCCGGCTTCTGACACGGATTGGTGCCCATAGTTGCCATTCCTAGGTTCCACACAGGTGACTGCGGGGGGGAATACCCGTGGTACCTGAGGCAGACGTCGTATCACTTCCAGCAGTACTTCTGGGGGGTGCCCTTGCGAAGCTTGGGTACTTGTGCTGGCAAAGGCTGTTGTTAGGAGGTCAGCGTAACTGTTTCTGTTACCTTCGCTAGTAGGCCTGGGCCGTAATTATCCCAGACTACTTTCGGGAGGTCCTATTCTTCGCTTTCTTGTATTTTGGTGTCCGGTCCTAATCACCCGGAGCGGAAATACCTGAAGGCTATTTGCTTGATTGTATCTCAGGGATTTTTTGTAGTGAGTGCTCTTTGCTCCTAGCTTGCCTAGCTTTATACTTTTTTGAGTCTAATTAAAATTTGTTAAAGTGGTTGATCAAGCGCCTCGTCGATCGAGGAGAATCCGGGGGTTATCTCCCGAGAGTCCAGAGCCTTCTTCAAGAAGGCGTAGGAGTAATTTAGCAGGTGAATATCACCCTGTGGCATCTGACGCAGTGGAGAGAGATCCTCCACAAGGGATTGAAGGTTTTGTAATTGGCTCCGGTGTTGGTTCCGAGAGGAGTGTTTCGCTCACCTCGAGAGTCTTATTTCTGCAGGAAGAAGAAGTACAAGTAGAGGAAGTATCTCAACCCTCTGAGTCACTTCCATCTCCTCTTCCTCTTGATTATCCGTTCATTTTTTAGTACATCGGACCTGAGTCTGCAAGACCAGAAGATCCTCCATATTATTCATACCTTTCGATGGCCACGACTGGGAACGCGGCTTCTGCTGTGAGTGCTGCAGGCATTCAGACTCCTGCTTCAGTTGAAGGAGGAGGCACTATTGCTATATCTTCGATTGCTTCTAGTACTGCTGTGTTTGGCTCTGGTTTCACCGAAGCACATGCTTCTCAATCTAGTCCCTTTTGTTTTGGAATGCCCACTAGTGGGATTCCTTCTTTTTCCTTTTCCGCTGCTGCAGCTGCATCTACACCCATGTCTTCCATGGCTAGTGGGTCAGCTTCTTTTCAAGGGTTCCCCTTTGGAACTGGGCATATTCCTAGTTCAAATCCTTCTTTAGGGTCTTTTCCTTTTACTTCTCAGACTTAGAGTTTTAACCCTTGGTCTGGAGGTCAGAGTTCGACCACTTTTACAGGTTGGAACCCTGTATTTACAACAACAGGGGCAGGGAATCAGTTTTACGCTGGTCACCAAGGGAATGCTTCTTTCCCTTCGTCGAGTGCTTATCAGACTTTTTCCCCTCTTTCTAATGCTTGGAACCCCTATCAGGGGCTTTCCTCTTCATTCAATACTTCAGGAGGGGGAACTGGTCCGGTCTTTGGTAACTCTGCGTTGGGAGGAGGTTCTTCTCCTTTTTCTACGAGTTCTTTCTGGCAACCTGGTGCCTTATCAAATCCAGGGTATTATTTTTCAGAATGAAGGGAATTCATCCCATCAAGGAGGGAATCCTTAGGCTCTACCTCGTTTACCTTTTCTGGCAATGTTAAACTTGCCAGATCTGTCGAAATTGACGAATGATCCGATCCGGTATAGTCCGAGGTGGCCTCAGGTTCCGACCAAACTACCTTCAGAAATTCCAAAGTTTGAAGGCAAGAATGGAGAGGACCCGGCTGACCATATCACCACCTTCCATTTATGGTGCTCTTCTAACTCCCTGATCGATGATTCGATTAGGTTGAGATTGTTTCAACGCACCTTAACTGGAAACGCTGCCAAGTGGTATATTGAGTTAACTGGGGGCAGTTTTGCCACATTTGGAGATCTGGCTACAACATTTCTAAATCATTTCCAGTTGCCTGTCCGTTATGATGTCGGGACTGAACTCCTAGCTAATTTTAAACAGGACGATGCAACCCACATTTCTGACCATATTCAGGAATGGCGGAGAAGGACGAGGCTTATTAAAGCTCATATTCCGGGAGAATTCCTTTTGGAATGGTTTTTGAAATCCTTGCAGTCAGATATTTCTAAGGATGTATCCCTCTCAGGGGTATTTTCCGAGGAGCAGGCTATTTTTAGGGCCCAACAACTTGAATTGATATATTCTCAGTCTGGTGTCCTTCATAAATATTTGCCTAATGCTCCTCGCTCCAAATTAGACTTATCCAAGACTAAACCTGGTCCTCATGGTGATGGACTTATTGGGTCGATCAATAGTGGTGCAGCTAACCTGCTTAGTCAATTGCAGCAGTTGTCTATACAATCTACTCCTTCCGGTCAGGCTGTGCCTACTGAGTCATCGCCTTCTCAATCTTTGTCAATAAATTCCATTCAAACCTCCGACCCTAAAGGAAATCAACAATCCGAAGGGAAGAAGAAGGGACAGAATAATAAGAAAAAGGGAAAGAATGGGAAGGGTAATGCAAATAAATCCAACGAGCATGTTGGTGAGGGCCCAAAGGATAAAAATAAAGTGAAGTTTCAATGCAAGTTATGTGCTGGAGACCATCTTACTCACCTTTGCCCTAAAATTCAGGATGCGCAGTGCTTGTTAGCTCACCAAGGTTCTTCTAGTTCCCAGGCTATGTTGACAAACCCTTTTCCCCAAGGGCAACAGCTAGTTGTTGGCGCGAATCAAAATACTGGGGCTTCCTCTGGGGGCACCCAGGAAGGGGAAATTCCATCAAACATATACATGATGAGTGCTCACGTGGATGTCGCCACGAGATCCCATGATTATGGCGAAGATGAGTCTTCGAAAGCCAACGATGCTCCCGATGCTACTGAGCCGCTTCACATCACGAAGCCTACTGTTGAGCCTATACCTCGGATGCCCAAAGCATCTACTAAGTGTACGAAGATTAATCCAAATGCCAGGGCTGCCCAGAACTGCTCTATTATGGAAGATCTGGTGCAGAGTCCTTGTGCCATGTCGGCTCTTGAGGTGCTCCAGTCTTGTCCGGCTCAGCGCAGTGCTCTGCTCACTGCTATTGGGGCTGTCGATCCAAAGAACTCTCTTATGATTACATTCGATATGACTAATTTTAAAAAGAGACTCCCCCATCATATGGCTTTTCATATTAAATCATCGTACCGGAAATGCAATATTTTCTGGACGGTCATTGATGAGGGTGCTTCCACATGTGTGATGTCTCTCACATGTTGGAAGGGAATTGGATCTCCCGTAGTTGTTCCATCTGCTACTCTTCTGACTGCGTTTGATGGTCATTCTCATAGACCGCATGGTATTGTCCCAGCTTTTCCCATCTGTGTTGGGGGAAAAACTGTAAATATAGAGGTTGAGATAGTTGATGCAAGCTTGGACTACAACCTTATGTTGGGGAGAAACTGGATTTATGAGATGGATGCCATTGCATCTTCATTATTTCGGATTATTTGTTTCCCTCACGAAGGGAGGATTGTTACAGTGGACCAACTGGACTGTCCTCCTATAGACCCGAATGCATCTACTGACTCAACTATTCCAAAGTTGGATAATACCAAGTCGCCTACTGAGAATTTAGGGGTTGGAATGTATTCTTCCTTGATGGGTACTTTCGATATTCCTCCTCCTACGGTTCATATAAATGCAATTTCATCCTCCAAGGCTCCTCTTTGAAGAGAGTTCTTTAGAACTCATTATTTTTCGGACCCTTGGACCTTACCTTCCCCTACCGCCACATTAGCGGAAGGTCAAGTGGGTGGAATGGCATTTTGAATGTCTGCAGCTGAGATTGCTTATCGGTCTATTGTTGACTCTGCAGAGTCCATCCCAGCTCCTCTTTCACCGGAAGAGTTGGATGGAGATGTGGCTCCGGCTTGGACACTTAGTTCTTCTTCTGCCCAGGATTTCCTTGATACCACTCTTCCATCTGAAGAGGCCATCCTGGAAGCTATGACTGGTATAGATAGACCATGGGATGATTTGCATCATCGGTCTTACTTTTTACCTGATTTGAGCGAAGTTGAATCAAGTTTTCCAAGTCCTTTGTCTCCTGGTCCTGTTCACCCAGTCCTGAACCCTTTAGCACCAACACAGGTATATGCTGAAGGGAACATGGCTGTGATTTCTCCAACTATCCCGGTGAACATTTCCAGGGATCCCAATGTTATAGAGAATGTCTTCATCAGAGCTGAATGTTCCCCTGAAGAGATTCAGATTTATACCGATCTCTTTAAAGAGTTTAGGGATGTATTCGCTTGGTCTTATGAGGAAATTCCTAGTATAGATCCATCTATTGTCCAGCATGAGATCCAGACTTACGAAAAAACTAAGCCTGTGAGGCAAAAACTTCGTTCGGTCAATCCTAAGAAGGCTGCAGCTATCAAAGCCAAGGTATAGAAGCTGCTCAAGGCGAGATTTATTTATCCTGTTCCTTTGACTGAATGGGTTTCAAATCTTGTTCCCGTGGATAAAAAACAAGGAACAATTTGAGTTTGCATTGATTTCAGAGACCTTAATAAAGCATGTCCGAAAGATAATTACCCCACACCATTTATAGATCAGATTATCGATGAGTGTGCCGGTAACGAGATTTTCTCCTTCATGGACAGTTTCTCCGTATATAATCAGATTACTATCCGTCCTGAAGATCAGCATAAGACTACTTTTATTTGTCCCTGGGGTACTTTTTTCTTACAAGAAGATGCCTTTTGGTCTTAAAAATGTTGGGGCTACGTTTTAGCGGGCCATGTCATATTCCTTCCACGACATCAAACATATTATCGAGGCGTATTTGGATGATTTAGTTGCTCGTTATCGAAAGAGAATTGATCATCTTGCTCACCTCCGTCAAGTATTTGAACGATGTCGTTTCTACAAAATTAGGTTGAATCCAAACAAGTGTGTCTTCGCGATTACATCCGGTTGGTTATTGGGATTCATTGTGTCTTCGGAAGGGATTAGGGTAGATCCCTTCAAGGTTGAGGCAATACTTCGGTTGCCTCCCCCGTCATCTATTCGTCAACTTCAAAGTCTACAAGGAAAGGCTAATTTTCTTCGGAGATTTATCGTAAATTATGCTAAAGTTACCAAGGGATTTATGAGATTGTTGAAGAAGGGAGTTCCATTTTTTTGGGATGACTTCGCTCAACGCTCATTCGATGCTTTGAAAAAAGCATTGACCTCTGCTCCTTTATTGAGTCCACCTGATTATAGCAGGGATTTCCTTTTGTATCTAGCAGCAGCAAAATCTACTATTGGTATGGTTCTGGTTCAGGAAGATGATGCTCTTGCAGAGCATGTTATATACTATCTTAGTCGAGGATTGGTAGGACCTGAACTCTGGTATACTCTGATAGAAAAGTTAGCTTTAGCAGCTATTCATGATGTGCAGCGACTCCAGCATTACATTATTCTACGAAAAACTTATGTTTTGGCAGCAGCCAATCCATTTCAGTTTGTCCTCAGTAGGCGAGTGATTGGGGGCAAATACAATAGATGGATTGTGATTTTGCAGGAATTTGATATTGAGTTTATGTCTGCCAAGTCCAAGAAATCATTGGTTTTCGCGGAATTGATCTCCGAGTTGCCCTGTGGGGAAGAGATGATCTATGATGAATCCTTCCCGGATGAAAATTTGTTTCTTATCTCTTCACAGGATCCTTGGTACGGAGATATCATTGTGTATCTTCAGACTACGAAGTTTCCCTCTACTTTTTCGAAAGATGAGCATCGTAAGTTGCGTCACTCGGCTAAGAATTACTTGATTATTGGTGATGATTTATACCGTCGAGGGGTTGATTCAATCCTGAGATGCTGCTTAACTCTCGAAGAAGCTGAGGCTGTGCTGAATGATTCCCACAGTGGAGCTTGTGGTGGTCATTTATCTGGGCTTGCTACAGCCCAAAAGATCTTGCGTGCTGGGTACTTTTGGCCTTCGATTTTTAAAGATTGTATGGAGTCGGTCAAAAAGTGTCATCCGTGTCAAGTTTATACTCGAAAAATGCGCGCTCATCCAGCTCCGCTTTTTCCAGTCATTACTGTCGATCCCTTTACAAAGTGGGGTATTGATTATACTACTTGTAACCCGCCTTCGGCTAAAGGTCACAAGTACATTATTGTAGCAGTAGACTACTTTACGAAGTGGGTCGAGGCTATGCCTACTTTTGGGAATGATGGTGAGACTGCAGCTCTTTTCCTTTTCAACCAGGTTATCGCTCGTTTTGGTATTCCTAGAGATATTGTCACTGACCATGGCAGTCATTTTCAGAATAGTATGATGGCTGAGTTGGCTCTCAAATTGGGTTTCCGGCAGGAGCATTCATCTCCATATTATCCTCAAGCCAATGGGCAAGTGGAAGCCGTGAATAAATCCTTGAAGACCATTCTTCAAAGGACAATCGATAAACATAGATCCAACTGGCATATTATGCTATATCCTGCACTTTGGGCATACAGGACGTCAGTGAAAACTGCAACTGGCTTTACTCCGTTTCAGCTAGTGCACGGGGTGGAATCCGTATTTCCTATTGAATGCGAGATTCCTTCTCTTAAGTTAGCTGTTGAACTTCTTCCGGACACTTCTAGTCTTGAAGAACGGCTCCTTCATCTGGAACATCTCGATGAGCAGCGTCGGGATGCCACCACGATGAATGAAGCGCATAAAAACCGAGTTAAATTTCAGTACGATAAGGCGGTCAAACCTAGGGTTTTTTCGGAAGGTGACCTTGTTTTGGTCTATGCCCAAGAAAAAGATGCCCTGGGGGCAGGAAAGTTTAAGTCTATGTGGTATGGCCCCTTTATCGTTAAAAAAGTCCTTAAAAAAGGAGCATATACCTTGGTTGATTTTGAAGGGAATGAGTTGTCGGAGCCTAGAAATGGGCTCTATTTGAAAAAGTATTATGCCTAGGCTTCGGCCTGGCATTTTGCTTTTGTATATAGTAGTTTTTCTTTGTACATATCTGGTTTTTCGATCTTTGATGGGATGGTGATGTTTTTGATCTGCTTTGGCAGGTTGTGTCGAATGTCATGAGTCATTTTGGTTTCGCCGATGGTGCTAGTAGACACACCCGGAACTTGGCTTCCACGGCTTGGGTGCTTCATCATCCATCCGGTCAGCTGTTAGTATCAAGGGGAGTCTGCATTGGTCCTGCTTCCAATAATATAGCAGAATACACTGTAGTTATTTATCTACTCTCGAAGGCAATATATTTGGGTGTTGATTTGTTGGTAGTTTTCTTGGACTCCTAGCTGGTGGTGTCACAGTTGAACAATACTTATCGAGTTCGAGATCCATTTTTACTCCGGTTGTTCTTGAGGGTACGTTTGTTACAAAGATCATTTCAATTTTTAACTTTCATTCATATTCCTCGAGCTGACAATTGGTTGGCAGACTCATTAGCTAATCAAGCAATTGATTGGCACATTAATCATTCCATACAATAAAAATTAATCAAAAACATCATACATTTTGATACATTTGTCACATCACATCAAATATCGTTGTATATATATCATCAGAGTGTTCAAAACTATACAAAAATTTGGATCCATAAGTCATACAAAAATTTGGGCTTATGCCTGATCATGTTCAGTCTCAAAAAATATACAGTCATCTGATACATCATATCTATCTACTCCTGAGGTCCCTGCCCAGAAGTTGTGTTCCTATAGAACACGATCGCAGTGGCGACTCGGCGGAATAACCGTACCCAGTCACGGGGTACTCCTACCACCCGTCTCTGGATGGCTTCAGGCAGATCTTCCACTGCAGCCATAGGTACTTGGCGGGTTAACCCCTCCAAGTTCCTCTGTACAGCCTGGAGGGTCCTATCTGGATCTACTGTATCCGCCTCGCCTCTGCGACGCTTATGTCGTGGGTAACCCTCAGGTCGAACTGGTCCAATATATGTATCATGATCATTATAAAATTGTAAGTCATTTTGAATCCAATCAAAAACATGTTTGTTTTCCACATTTTTTCATACATATTGAAAAAATCCAAAAAAATTATATAAGTCAAAAATTGCAAACTTACCGACTGTGCCCCATGCCGCACCTGGTGGAAGGACAAGGTCTGGATCGCCACGAAAATCCATCCCGGCATAGGGATAGTCCTCCACAGCGATGATTTGTTCTCCCCACCATTGGAAGAACTCATCATCCCAAGTGGTTCGGGGAACTTCACTTCCCCCCAGTCTCTTCATCAAGTCAGCCCATCGGGCAATTCTTGGGTCCCTTGGACTGCTGATAGAAGAGATCACTTTGGGTCTCAGTCCAGGAATCTTCTCGAAGAAGAATGTCATCAAGATTGTACCATATCCGAAATGTTTTGTCTTTGCTTTTCGGATGGAAGTCAATTGTTGCTTCATGTTCATTAGTAGAGCTGTGCACCAATCATATAAATGAGTTAAGCATTCCACAGCTATACTCATTTGAGTCCTGGATGCCTGGTGTAAGGAAGCAGATCCTGCTACCCTGCCAATGGTAAATAAGAGAATTTTCATGTGCAAGTCTCTTAAATCTTTTATAGCAATTTGAGTCCCAACTTTCTTGGAACCCTCTACGCAGTAGACGTGGACGTAGTCATCCACTGTGAGCCCTCCCAAAGGCTTGCCATGTAAATCTACTGGCTCCCCCCTCCGGGAGAGTCCAGTAATAAAATAGATGTCTTCCACCTCGATACGTATGGGCATTTGATCTATTATGAAGCAATCTTCTTCTGGTTCCCAATAATTCACAAGCATTTCGAGCAACTGGACATTACTCTTCATATTTGGCATTTTGAAAAATTTGAGCAATCCACAATTTCGGAGAATATTGAGCGATACTTGATCCTACATTACTTCATTGTCAATGGCACTGTGCTCACGTTCTCTCCAAGATATAGTCATCCTGCAAAAATTCAATAATTTGTCCTTTAGAATCACGTTTTTTCATTTCGGGTTGCGCATACGCGACTTTCTCTGTACACAGTCGCGTATATACACGGCTTGGTCAATATAGACCCGCGTATGCGCAGACTCGTAATTTAAAACAAATAATTCTACGGTGAAATTTTAAAATTTTAATCTTATGAACGGACAAAATGAATAACAAGGATAGATTAAGAGCTTACACAGTATTAGGTCAGGCGAAGTTTGATGGTCGATTATCTATTTGACAAAGAACGCTTTTACTTTGTGTATTTATGCCCAAAAATTGAAAATTTTCGCAAAAATTTGTTATGCTTATTTTTTCAATCTATCTTAAGCTGCATAACCCAGATGTTTGGAAGTGCCCAGATTGGTATATTTTCAGGTACATTTTGATGAAGTTGAGATTTTTTCCCGGTTTTTGATCCATGACTACTGACCCGTCATGGCAGGTATACGATCTTCACTGGCATATAGGTTAGGGAATTCATTCTTACATTGCATTTTGCATTCTAGCCTCCATTCTGATCACTTGCCATAGGGTCGATCCCATTAGGTCATGAGTATTACACCCATTTCACTCGCCGATTATTTAATCATGACTTGGTGGTAGAGCCTTCCTTTACATGGGCTTCCTAGTTAGTTACTCGCTAGCATTTGTTGCCCATGCTGCGTTTTATGTAGGCTAGGGAGTCCTCTTTAGTCCCGCCATGACTTATGTGTTGAGGCTTCATTCTTCTTCTTCTTCATTATCATTTTTCTGGCTATTACCCTAGAGGCTCCCTGGTGTTGTTGAGTTGTATTACTGCATTGCATATTGGCTACTTGTTTATCTTGGCCTTTAGCCGGCTTCATTTTGGACTCGATGTTTAAGCCAAATTTTGACCTTGACTGTCTGTACAAGTTAACCATTGCATGCACTTAGCTATCGCGACTTGACACCCTTTTTACCCATGGATGGAACATTCCTTTGAGTATCGCTTACCAGTTTCCGCCACCTTGCATTGAGCATAGGATCGTTCCAATCCCAGGAACTAGTGCATCTGTTTCTTGATACTCATTCTATCCATTGTACCATAGCATTCTTTTATTCTTTTTCAGGCTTATTATATGAAAAAGACAAAAAAATCAAATATAACAAAAAGAGCGGGAACGGGATATAACTTCGTAATTTGATGGCAGTACAGTGTCAGTTTGTCGCCCTTGAACAAAGCACATACACTTATATATTTCCTCCATTTGGGATGGTTTTAGTTTTTGACCTAGGTTTAGCCTTTGCCTTGTTTCACTGGTCAGTCCTCCCCCGATTGGTTATCTCTTCCAATCATATGGAGATTTTGTTTTTGCCTCCTGCATAACAGACTTATACAGTGTCACTTTTTACTACCATGGTCATCACAAGTTGTGCTTTTGTTCAAGGGAAGTCTAACCAGTGTCGGCCATTCTGCGGTGTCTCTTGACTCATTATTTAGTCGGCCTTCCTGGTCTTGTCAGTATCTTGTTCTATCACATCAGATGTTTTGGTCTTCTGCTCGTGCTGGTTTGAGAAGGTCTTCATTGACTTCTTGCTGGCGGGTTTGTCTCTTATCGACTACGACACATTGCTCTGAGAGCAAACCTAGAGCCGCACCCTGGCCCTATTTCCATCATTGATAGGTGACCTTGTGCTCAACATTTGATCATCATTATGGGTCTTTGACTGAGTGGTTTCCCCTGTGTTCGACGTCAGCACACATTATCACACTTGGGATTCGTGCAGTACCTTGATTTCCATTTGACCCTATCGGTGGATTTCTCGCCTCTGTGTCAGCTTTCATTATTGGTTGGTTCGGAGGGTTTCTTCCGTGCGCTAGCTTCATCTTGTGCACGTCGGAAACGTACTTCGGTTTTGGTTCCATCACTCTACTTCGTCCGATTCCTTCCAAATCTTGGCCTGCGGGTTACACTCGCGCTGGACTGATGTGGGATGCCTTAATGCCTTCCTTCTAGTAGATCTTTTCCCATCGACTCCGACTCATTGCTCTGGGAATAAGGTCTAGAGTCTTTTTGTCAGTACCTTAGGGTTTGCAGTCATCAGTGGCAGACTCTTCGCTATCGACGGTGGGGATTCATCATTGCCTCCTGATTGGTAGATTCTTTCAAGTGTTCGACTTCAACTCATTCATTCGCACTTGTCAGATTGTACTGGGGCACCTTGACACTCATTTTCATTATTGGTGGGTTGTCTCGCATTGGTTAACGGTATACATTATTGACCGGTAATCCAATGATTTCTCACATGGTCGACTTCAGCTCATTTATTCCCATTGTGTAGAATTGTGCCATAGTGATCGGTGAAGACCTCGGGTTGCATCAACATTTTTCGGTTCACTTTTGACAGTCCATTCAGTTTCTGCCAGTGATGTCGTTCACCCTTATATGTTGCAGTGTCAGTACAACAACATCCTATATGTTGGCTCCCGAGTTGTGTGATTGTACCATGTATTCCACCCTTTATGATTTGGTACTTGGAGATTCAGTTATTTATATGATCAGACATCCAGTTTCAGCATCATTGATCAACTTTCTATATGTGATACTTAGACATTGATCCTGACTTGTACTTCCGGGCCATGCTCAGATGATTCATTGTGTACTTTCAGTTCAGCTATACTTGTATACATTTTGGATCTATTATGTACTTTCGATATGATTTATTCTTGATTGAGCATGGTGTTGAGGAGGTAAATCCCCTCTGCGGACAGAGGCGATCCCTACTAGCCCAGCAGGGGTCTAGCAACAAACAAACAATGCTATGACGCAAGCTCCTAGTTACGAATGAAAGACTTGGGATAAGAGCCTACCTGAATTCCAACGCTAGATCTGAAGAAGAAGATGTCCCCGTCCTTCAGCCCTGGCAGATCACAATCCTTCCACGATCTCCGCGGATGAACACCTACACATAGAAGAAACGAACAGATACAAGCATAGGAACCAGCATACGTAACTAAACATCGGTCAGAAAAGATATAACTCGCATTAAAATGATGGAAAACGGAGTGGAACCATAATCATAGTCATCTATTAAGTAATAAACGAATAGAAGTTACAACCAAGTTCTGACGTCGCAGCTTCCTTCGAACGGGTCTCCGGTTGTCCACGTCTCGCAAAGCTCGCCAAGGAAAGGGAAACCTCTCCAGAGTCTCGTAACAATGGTCTCCTCGCTTGAATGGGCCTTAAGGGAAAGAAGGGATTCTTTACGGCACAAAGGCACTTGGGAATAGGGAGATGCAAAGCTTCAGCACTTCAAGACTATCAACCCTTTAGCCCCTTCATCAATGGATGAAGGCTATATTTATAGAGGAGAGGAGGAGGTTGGGATCCCTACAATAGTGGAAGGGAGGCCTTATCCTTTGGGAGGTTCCCCATATGGTGGAAACAAGAGGCCAAAGGAGGAAGGCCGTGGTTATTCAGGCGAAACCACTCCCGATGACTCATCCACGAAGTTGTTGTAATCGAAACTTCGCCTCCTTTTTTAAAAAACTTTCCATAAACAGAGTGGCGCGGGTGCAACACTGGGACAGAGCGCCAATTGGTGCGGGCTCAGTGTTAATTTTCCCCCATTGGCGCGAGTACATAACGGGCTACAAGCGCCAAGGCAAAAACAGGTGTTTTTAAGGGTCTGCTCAGGAAATAGTCAACAAAAGGAATGTTGTCCCCATGGAAAGGGATGCAATGATGGTATTTGCAAGGCATGACACTGCTTATTGGTCACATAAGCGGCCCTCCAATGGGCGAGATGGAAATTGCGGGGACGGTAATGAGTGCGCATGTAACACATGGGTATGCCCGCCTCGGCATGAGTTGACTCTCTGTTTTCTTTCATTGGTTTTTGGCAGGCTGAAATCTGGTGAAGTCCTCTCTTGTCCTTGCGAAGTTCTTTCTATGTGCATAGTACATTTCGACCATCATGTACCCCTTCTGACCTGATATATTAGGGGGCATTTGTTATAGCATCATTTTCACCCTCATGTGATTCATGATTGTCTCTTTGGCCTTGGGCACCCATTCCCACAGACTTGAACAAAGTTCATAAAAAACAGTGTTAAAAATCCCATACGCGGGTATGCCCAGAATTTTCCGCGTGTATACGCTAGTCCATACACACTTTTCCGCGTATGCCATTAAAATCATTAAAAAATATATAAAATTCCCTATTTTCGGGCTGGGTTGATGGTTACTCTAGTAGTTCAACCACCCCAGCACGTGGCCAACTGTTTCCAACTGATTGAAACTACTTTGAGGGAGTATAAAAGCCCCTCATGTGCATGGCCTAAGGGAGAGAGAAATTTATAGACATTATACTCTGTTGGAATCCCAATTCAAGTCTGATTTCCCGTGCCTCCTGCACTTTCCTAGATTTTTACAGGAAACCGTTGTTTCCTGGAGATGTTCATCAGTTTATATGTCATCTCGTGTGCACAAGTCTTGAAATTATCCTAGCGAGGCAAGGGCAGGACGGATCCGAACGACGGTCTATTCGAAGATCGTGGAAGGATTCAGGTGATCTCTCCACTTTTTACCACTGTATATGCTGTTCGTAATGAAGAAGAACCATCTTGTTCCTGAATTCACGTGTTAATATCTGCTTGCATATGTGAAAAGATTATTATTTAAGCATTTATTATTGTTTATATGATGTTTCACATGGATTTCACTGACATTTAGGATAGATATATGTTGTACAACTAGATTTCCGTGCACGTTTCTTCTTGGTTTTCAGGTTGAAGAGGAAGAAGGGTTGCTAGGTGTTTGGACCCCACGGGATCTACATCAAACGTAGGATTACGGGTGAGTTCTACTATCGATGTTATCTAGTTTTTAGCGTACAAGTGTGGTTGTGTGAATCCTTCTTGAATAGCATGCTCTCATCTGTGGAAGTTTTGACCCAAAAAACCTCTATGGAGTTATTTCCCGAAACAAGATAGGAAACAAAATGTATATTGAATAAGCAATAGGAGAATGAAGGGAAAAAGTATTCTGAATCACGTTCTGTTTTAAACAAAAAAAAAAAAAAAAAAAAAATTGACTGCAATTTGGGTTAATATAATATTTCTTTTTCAAAATTACATCTTATAAAACATTCAAAGGTTTTTGAATCGAGCAAATACACTACACTAAATATTATTAGGTTTCCTAACAACAAAACTCAAATTGAGAAGAAATAATGCCATTAAATAATAACATTGTAATTTGATGTTTATATTTTTAACTCAGACTCTTATAATGATTAACACAATTTTTTTCAAAGTCTGCTCTGCTCTCTGTTTCCTTGTTATAACGTAATCTCATTGATTTCACTTTGATTATTCCACCATTTTATTTATTTATTTATTTATTTTCAGTCAAAGAATAGAGAGAGTTACATCTCCAAGTAGTATACCCCATGCAGAGTTCGGATAAAGATATAAAGATTGTGCAAAGAAGATGAAGACACAGATTTAAAATTAATGGCAATGGACCACTTAGCTAGTATACCAATGTTTAGAGAGCGCAAACATACTAGTGAACTGTAAGATGAAACGAGAACATGTGGACTCCAAAAACATCGCGATATGGAAATCTCGCAAGGTTGATATGCTGGAATGCATATAAAAGCATTCGACAAATCATAGAAGGGGAATTGGTCTGGAAAACTTAATAAAAACAAAGATCCGTTTATGCGCAAAAAAATTGTGGTGTTGCTCTAAAGGAAGAATAAGGAAATTTGGCCAGGCATGAGTTTATAAAAGGGTGTAAACATAATGAAAATCCAACCAGTAATTAAAATTTGTGGCACATTGAGGAAGAATCTACTATGAAATGGAGAACCTGGGTAATACGAACAACATATTTAAAACAATGCACTAAGAAGATTTTTACCTCGTCAAAGCACAAAAGTAGGGTGTGGGGAATTCGTTGCAGGAGCGGTAACTCTATGAATTTTTATAGTAACAAAATTTATAGAGAACCCACAATTTAACAACAATGAAAACCCTAATTTACAAGAAAATAGAAAACTAATTTACAAAACCCTTTGAATTTAAAAAACAACCAATGTCTCCCGGATGCGGGTGGAGAGGTGAGCGTTTAAGTTGATGGGATGGGGGTGGAGTAAGATGGTGCGTCACCTGCCACCCCACGAGCTAGAGGACGAAGGCAATTTAATTTTGGTTGTTTGGTGTGTTATGGCATTTATGCCTGGCACTGGTAACAATCCCATGTTCGACTCTCGAAACGATTTGAAGCACTGCGCTATGATTCGGCCCTCTGGTCAATTTAATGCAGGTCCTTGGCTCTGGATTCTTCGGTACACTGGAGATATTATGGAGAATTTCATTGATATGGAGGATGTTCCCATGCCTTTTGCACAGAGCTGTTCTCCGGATGCCGGTATCTCTTGCAACTGCACTTCCACTGGTAAGAGAAGTAGTTTGAACTGTTGTCTTGATCTCGGTAACAATTTTCACCTCTCTCTCGCTGGTAATTGTATGCTCGCGTCTTTCTCGTTGCATCCTCACGCATTGGTCTCTGCCCCTAGGCAGGCTATTCCTCCACATCCTGATCTCCCCATTGAGTCTGTTCTCATGCCGCGCCTTCGGCATCGAATGAGATGTCGCAGAGGTTCCTCTCGTGGCCGGCTCTGACGTCCTTCTCCCGCTCCTAGCACCTCCTCGTCATCTTCTTCCCATGAGAATAGTCAATCAAGAACTCCTTGTGGTCATAGGCTTCGCTCTGGTCGCTGCCTGGGCTCCCCCATTCCTTCTCCTCCCCCTGCACAGACTCACACTGCGCATTTCTCCTTCATTTGTTCTCTCAGCCGACCACGGGTCACCGCCTCCATCACGGTGGCCTTTCATGAAGAATCTCAGAGCGTGGATCCCATTTCTGGCCTGGTGTCGTCCTCTGGCATGCGGGAAGGGTCGTTGCACAATGATAATTTGAACTTGCAGGGATTTGGCAGCTCTGCCCAGCAGGGGCAGATGATGGAAATTTCTGGGCCTGATGGTCAAGCGAGTGGGATGCTGAAAGCTGGTGGTCAAGCGAGCGAGGTGCAGACTGTTGGTGGTCTTATGAGCTCGGAGCGGAACGCTGCTGGTGACGTGAGCGGAGGGATGGTTCCTTCTTCAGCCGGGAAGGTGATCCATTCAATTGCGGACCTGTACGATGTCGATGGGAACCCTGATGAATTCTAGTGCAGGGTCGTTCAAGAAGCTCCCGATGAGTAGTTCCACCCTCTCCTACTGCTTTTTGTGCACTGGCTCGGCCCTCTCTTCTGGGCCTGTCCTTGTTTGTCTTAATGTCTATGCTATCAGCTTGTTATGTCAATGTTTTGCCTACCTTTCAGTTTGTTATCAGCTTTGTGATCCAAAAAATGATGTTTATATCTCCCCTGCGAGGGATTTTTTCTTGATTCTTGTTCGTCATTGAACTTTTACTACGGGTAGTGTTCCTCGAGTTTACGTTTCAAATTCCTTGCATAGGGTAATGTTAATTTGGCTTTCTTTGTAAATATTTTCTCTGTTAATAGAATAGTTTTACTTAGAAAAAAAA